>CM068955.1:104451098-104463444 GCA_035128595.1 Eptatretus atami
CATTACGTCCTCCTTATTCAATTGAATTCAACATGGGATAAAATCAATTCAATTCAAATGAAATGAAGACCAAATAGGTACAGTCCTGCATTGGAGTAATCAGAAGGAACCCAAGCAAGCAAAAAAAGCAAAGATTAAGTCATCAGAGAAACCTCGATAGGATTCAGGTTTCAGCTGCTGCTCCTTTACCTTTAAACCCATCCAAGCACAGCCAAGCGAGCCTTATTTTAATGGCCATATTTAAAAAAAAAAATATGAAAAGAACCCAGAATAAAAAATAAAAAATAAAAACACATTTCTGGCTGCCAGACCATGCAATCCAATGAGGTACAATTTGAAACATATTGTTGCGGGCAGGGTCGGGTTGAAGACCACGGGGGGGAAGCTATTCTCGGCTCCCACCAGACTCCCCGGAATTGTAGCCGTCGCACACGGATATTTCCTGACGCGGCGGTCGCTTAACCGACCTGTGACGCCAATAACTCAACCGCGTGACCTAGCGTCCTCCCGTCTATGGTTAATCGTGTTACCTAATAATCACGTGATTTAATTACGGGGAACACACCCTCGGTACGCCTTGTCCAAACCGGATCACTTTACCGGATCGGATCACTTTACCGGTCGGATGCAGCCCAGCGACACTGCCAAGGACTACCGCTAAAAGGAACAGATCGTTGGGAATAAAGTCCCGGCTAAATTAGGATTCGGACCATGCTGGATCAATGGAAGAAAAGACAAAACGAGCGAACATTCCTAAACACAGTCAACCCCCGCTTCACGCGGTCACCTAATCGCCCCCGGTTCATCGCGGGTTTTCCCCTGGAACGTAACTAATTTTTTCTGCATTCCCCGGTACATCGCCGTAATAATATAAAAATATAATTATTTAAGCAATAAATTATAACGCGGCCTCGACCAGTCACACAACGACACGAGACAAAGTTTCGCTTGTCACTTCGAATATTCTACGTTTTTCTCCAAGCCCCACGATGCCGCCCAAATGCCCTGCACCTTCTAAAGCTTCTGCAAGGAACCGAAGCGCCAGAGGAAGGTCCTGGACGCTCCAGGAGAGATTAAGTAAAGGTGCTCGATATATTGCTTCGGAAGGAAAAAGGTTTGCCGCCATTGGACGAGCACTGCTCATACCCAGCACCTCAAAACCGACCAGACCAGACTAGTCGATCACCGGCACCTCAAACCCAATCACTCCAAACGGACCAGACCAGACTAGTCGATCTCCGGCACCTCAAACCAATCACTGCCAAACCGACCAGACTAGTCGATCTCAGCACCTCAAACCCAATCACTCCCAAACCAACCAGACCAGACGAGTCGATTTTTTGGGAGGCGTCCATTCAGCGCGGATTTTCACTACGGGGATTTGGAACGTAACCCCGCGAGAAAACGGGGATTACTGTAATGATTTATTACAAGGGCGAGGAAAGGTATGTGCACGATCAAGATGTATTGGGGGTGTTGTGCAGAGATAGGGAGAGAGTGTGTGTGCAGCAAATAAACAAGCAGCTCACAAAAGCGGACACAGAAGCAGACTTAAGCGAAAATAATAACCATTAATTAATGTATAACAATAACGATCTTCTGCAGTCTTACTTAAGCAGGACAGGCGCCAGGCACACACACACACACACACACACACACACACACACACACACACCACACCCCGATGAAGAGGTATTGAACAAGAAGGAGAGGTGTTGAGGCCACGATCTCGGCACTTTGTATTTGATTTGCCCGAACGCGCCACAATATGTTTCGGGGGGGGGGAGAGGGGCTCCATGTGTGGTACCGACAGCGGCGTGTCGTCTCTGGCTTCAGCAGAGCGTTGTGGAACTGGCGCGAAGGAGGCTTGAGTGAGAAGGGGGCGAGTCCGAGTGCGTGGACAGTGTAGGCGGACCAGGGTAGGCGGGTGGGTTGACGTGTGGGCGGAAACAGGAGGCGGAAGTCCAGGCAGCAGGAGGCAGTCGGTGGCATGTCGATGAGGCGAGCCAGAGCGGAGAGAGAAAAGAAAAGAGAGAGGTGGAGGGACTGCTCCGACCTTTATAGGACTTGCAGCGTGGGGGAGGGCCACCCCGAAGCGAAACTCATCACCTGAATCGGGCGCTCCGATTGGCCCCGACCCCTCACGTGCCCGCTAACTTTGCCAGAAACGCCTCACTTTATTTCCGCAAGGTCATCCCAGATACAGAACATATTCGCTCCGACCCATGACATGACACAAATGGCCCACACCGAATTGCACATGATCGTCCCCCAAGAACCCCCGGCCATGCCTGGCAACCGGCCGAGGGTCCCGCATGCCCGCTCGGGCGTCTGACCAGCGCCGATCAACACGCACGCCAACGCGGCCCGCACTGTACATTCTCTGCTCGATCGCAGCTTCACTGTGCCGTAGAGAACGAGAGACGTTCACATCCGTAGGGAATCCGCTCTTCAGCAAGGGCCGAAGGTACTCGTTCATGGATACATCCATGCATGTTCTGTAGCGGCGTACGTGTCTGCAATCGAGCACATGCTATTACAGTGCACGGGTTCATCCATTACGCATGTGGTCACCGCTCGCGTTCGCAAACTCTGCTTAGCGTGCGCGGGGCGACACCAATGGGTCAAATATTTGGTGAAAAGCGATAAGCCCTTCTACTCCGCACACTCGTATCCCGCCCAACGTGGCGTGGAGTGGTCTTTATCGGCCTCTCTACGCATTCGTGCAGCGTGGCGTCGTGCTGACTGTGTTTCCTGAGTTGTGAAAAACACCATTCGTGCAGCCTCTTAAGAGTATTCATTCGATGCCTTTTTAATGCAACCGGAATCTTCCCCAGATCATCGAACTCGAGTCGATAATCCCGCACTGCAACTGCACATACGACTCGCTCACACGTTGGGTTTAGGCTCGCTTGGAACGAGGGCTCTGCGCCGCGTTTCCTCACAGCCGTGCCGCATCGTGCTGTCCTCCCATGAGGGCCACCTCACAGCGAAGTGCACGGCTGATTTACCTCAGAAGAATCAGACAAGAAAGAAGATGGAACGAAATGAAGAAAAATGATGAAAGCAAACCAAGCTTTGATCATCGCAACGCCACCCTTGTTGTCCCGCTAGACCAAAAGAAGGACTATCTACACGTATATTAATGAATAACTGTCTTGGGGACCACTATCTGTTGATGCATGCGTTCTGAGAACCGCAACAATATATCTCTATATATATATATACATTCAATATACATATCATTTTAAACCTTCAAAATCCTCATATTACGATATTATATACATATATATTTAATATATATATATATATATTATATATATATACTATATTGTTACGAACTCTCGCACGCCGACGTGCGGACAGCCGCTTCTAGCCATCGCGCCGTACGCCCCCGACGACAATTCAGTCGCGACTTTTCCAGAACTAATGGCCGAAAACCAGTCACGGTGTGCTCCAGCACACCACAACCTTGTCCGCACTCTACCCGCGCTATCAGGGTCGATCGCCAAATAATCGATTTACCAATTCTTCGCCGGGTAATTACCGAGAGATTGTACCTCAGCGAGCCTCGTGGACACGACCGCTTAAGCAGCTCGCTCCGTTTTGGATAAACGAGCGGGGTATTATTGGCCTCGCTGACCCGATTCTATTATCGGCTATTAAAAAGCCCACTATTATTCCGAAATGCAATATGGCAGTTCAATGGAGGGAAAATGACGCAACGAACAGGTCAACATTTAAAGAAGCACATTTATTTCAAACAACACATAAGACGTAAGCAGTCATGCATGAATGGGGAGCACCGTGCAATGATACACCAAACAATGAAATAGAAGAGCTAATCCCGTTCTATTTATTATGTACATTACTTATACAGTTCTAGTTCGCGACATGCGGTCACAACATTTCATTCAAAAGCAAGGAAAAACCCGGACAGACGAGGGGTAGACTGACCTCTTTGGGTCTTATTGCACGGAGCCGTGTAGACGCAGAGCTCCGTGAGGCAGCGCTGGTTACCTTCCTCGCTGGGCGACCCGCGACGTTCCTTCCCACGGCAGCTAGCGTGACCGCGTGCTCGGCGCCTGGTGATTCGGGCCCATCCGGCAACGCTGAGAGGACGAAGTAGTTCTTCGCTCTTTTTGAGTTGATCTCTCTTTAAGAACCCGGTCCGTCCCTGCTCGATGCTCGGACCATTCCGAAGCCCGATACCTCAGACCGCAGTGCTGGTTGGCGAGCTCTCTCTCCCGGCTCGCACACGAACACGCAGCTCCGCGCGGCACAGCAGGCTTGGTCGCGCTCGCGTCTCCTCCGCTCTCCTCAGCTTCTCCACCGACTGCAGGCTTCAGGCTCCAGGCGCTCCGAACCCCGACAGACACTCCACCGACTCACTGCGCTTGCGCTCCGCTCACCCTATATATAGGGCCCGAGAGACGAGATTTGCCTTGCACTCTCATCTCTGAATCTCTGACCCCACGCTGGTTCCGCCCTCTCGCTCTCTTGATCCGAACTCCGGGCGAAGCTTCCACAGAGCGGACGTGCGCGCAGATCACCAAACTTGCTCCGAGCGGACGTGCTCGAATTCACCGACTTGCGCTGCGAGCACATCCCCGCGTGTTGCCTGCAGCGATGCCGTTTGAGCGGACTCGCCGTGGCTCGCCAAGATGGCGTCGTTTCGGAAATGAAGGTGACGACGTTATTGTGTGATTATCAGAGGAGATGTGGTTTAGAATGGTGAGAGATTCTTTGGAAGCGGTGTGTGAGAGTAGGTGGTGTGTTTGGCGTAGTGGAGAAGTGCGTTGTGGTTGCGCTGGTGTAGAGAGTGGTTGGTTGGCGTAGTGAGAAGGTGGTTGGCCTTGCGGAGAAGTGTGCGGTGGTATGGCGTTGCGGAGAAGGTGTTTGGTGGTTGGCGTTGGTTGTCCAAATAACGATAGTAAAGAAAAACGGCAACTCAAAGATCAAAGCCCGGGTGACACGTAATAATTCCTTAGACAACGGTGGATAATATATCTGAACACAGACTTATCCGGCATAACTGATCTAAGGACCTATATGTGCTCTGGATTCCACAGACGTAACCAATATGTATGTTATTGATGTATGTATGTATATATATATATATATATATTATATATATAAATTAGTATATATATATATATTGTACGTTGTGAAATTCGCATACACCATAAAGGCCCGTAGGTGAGATACTGTATCTTAACTAATGTATGAGTTAGCCCAAACCCTTGTATAGAGGGAATTTATGTGATTCATCCGGCTGCGACACTTTGAGTAGCCATTTTTCTTCTATCTCTTATTTGAACCAACCACGTCTCAACGCCATCACACACAACCACCAACCACAACGCCGCTTCACAACAACCACAACACACCTGCCTCTCAGACAACACGCCATCCTCACCACTCCGCCAGGCAACCGTCAAATCTTCCACGAACACAAAAGGAAAACAAACAACTCCCCCCGATTTCTCTGTAAACAAGATACGTTGGAACTCAACTCCCGCCCCGATTTCATCTGGTAACAAGAATACGGTTGGAACCAACTCCCACCGATTTCTCTGGTAAACAAGAATGACGGTTGGAAAACAACTACTGAGCCAGACCGATCTCTGTTGGAAGTCCCCCCCCCCCCCCCCCCCCCCCGCGTGCCCGAAGAGGGCGGCGCCGGGGAAATAAAAGGCGCACGGAGAGCGCCCGCACCAGAGTCAGGTCACCCGGCGTCGTCAGAGTTCGTGTCATCCGGTTATCGTCTTCTGCCCGTCTGGGTCTTGAAAAAGCGGTCCGGTAGAGCGACCCGCCGGTGGAGCTTGCAGCCGGTGGAGAGTCCGGAGCGTCGCGGCAGTTGATGCGGACTGGAGCGCACCTCTGCACAGCTGTGTCGCGCGACCGCGCGTTCTGTACAAGGAGCGCCGGAGAGAGCTCACCCACCATCGCACCACGAGGTGCAGGTAACCTGCAACGGCTCGTGGATTCGTTCGTGTCTGCAAGTCCACGCCATAAATGCCCACGGGCCCCTGTCTGCCCTGCTTTGAGGTGGCCTTTCTTTTGCTTTCGAATGAATGTTGTTGGCGCCAGTCTGTAAAGTAGAACTGTATAATGTTGCCGTGTGTACGCCGTATTCGGTTTAACTTTGCTTTCGCTTATATGTGCAATTTTGATTATTGTGGCTGTATTATCGTGCTTTCCGTGATCCGCGAATAAATGTGCATTCGTGAACTGTTTCCCGTTCGCTCTCTTCTTTAATTGACCCTCCATCTTGCTTCACGTAAAGGTTCGTGTGGTGCAAATACGCCCGGTAAATATTGATCTAACCCAGAGGTCACGCATCGTAACATCGCTCGTATATCCCATAGTACGAACGGCCTGCCCCCGCGGCTCTGTTCGGAGTCAACCTGCGCTGAGGTTACCGATCGCCGTTTACCATCGCGTGGTCTTAGAGTCGAGTTGAGCGAAACCTTCTAGGGGTGACGATTGAGCTACCGATTTAGTGAAGATCACCACACGGGTGGCCACCACCTCGTGACTGCGCTTGTGCACGGGCAGTAGTTCCAGTGGGGTCACGATCTGATTGTCCGTTGCGCGCGATCGGCCCGTCCGTAGTCACGTGTCCGTCCGCCACGCCGGCGGCGAGAATTCGGCAATATAGTATATATTATAATTATTATCATATATATGATATAATAGATTATATATATGTATGATATATATGAGAGGTATGCTTCCATAAACCACTGGACTAATTGAGTAATCATTTATTTTTTCTGTTGACCAAGTTTTCCTGAATGACCTTCAAAAATTTTCTATCTGATCGGATAGTATTCTACGATGCAATATGATGTCCATAACAGATGCACTTCATAGCTCATAAAAAAAATCAACATTCCCTATGGACAGAGTATAAGTTTCAACTTTGGTGAAAAATGTATGTGTCATCCGAGAAAGATTGCAGAGAAAATGGAACAACAAAATGCTGACACGACGCACGCTATGCTGACTGATTGCTTTAACCCCATATTCGCTTCACAAGGTCTATCACAAAGAAATAATGATAGCCTCTGCAACAAAGAAATATTATCAATTTAATACTAATAATATTAACAACAATTAATACAGTTGTATCATTGGCAAAATAATAGACGAACAATAATCCCTGCCTGCCAAAGCACATCTTGGCTTGGTGAAAGAAAGCTATGCTCAGCACGCATACACAAGGGGTATGCCAACAGGCTGTGCTAAGACAAGTAAATTTGTTCAAGTTGACCAACAAACCCCAGTATAAGAAACAAGCGTATTTTGATATAATTTATTTAAAATAATACACCTAACCATACAGTTTCCAGAAATAGTCCTAACCTCATACTTTTTCCCTCTCATTGCATACAGTTTCAATCCCACTAGCCCCTCCTGTTGCTCCATTCCAGATCTTCTATGAGTGTGCCTTATGAGAGTAATTTAATAAATGTTAAATCGTGCTCTTCTTGAGCTGAAAACATTTCTAACTGCCTTACTTTCGATTAATGATCCAAGAAATGCCTGAACCAGCAGTTCTCCCCTGCGAGATGGCCAAACAGTGACAGCCATCGCCCACCTTTTTGGCGCTAAGCGGTTCAGCTCACAGCCCGCATAAAGGCTGGTCGTATCCCCCCAACCCATTACGTCCACTCGTTTCTCCTGCTAACCCTGAGAAGCAGAGAAAATGCTGGAAGTTTCTAGGCACAATAAAAGCTAAACTAGGAGCAAACACAACTTGCAACACTATTTTACTCAATTATCTCGTGAAAAATTGAATTTCATAAATAGTATTTTGATAATATAGCAACAGTATGTTGTTGGCAGCTCCTTTTTAATCGTCTCTCCAACACAGTTCATGGAAAAAAATGGGCACTGGTTTTATTGTTGAGGAGTTTTCTCATAATTGGGAGAAGGAAATTGCCATAAAAAATTTCCTCATTCCTACCCCCACTATACACTCCCATTACAAAGCTAAAAAAAATCCCTTTTTTTCAGTTAATCATTAATAGCCACAGTCTTAATATGTCTCGTAATCCAGTGTGTCATCACAGCAGACGTTGAATCGATTCAAGAGAGTGGAGACGAGACGGCTAAAGAAAGACTGAGACCTGAACGAAGTGATGGAATATGAGGGAAGTTTTTACAGCTTTAGACTAAGTTGCAAAAATCTACTATTCCCACGAGTTACAGATACTCCTCAGCTGAGCCTCTTTGCTACAGACAACTCGACCTGGTACTGCGAGTGAACGAACTGTTCTAGATACTCTGTGAGCTGGGAACACTTCTCTTATTTCTCTTATTCTTTTATAGGTCATCCTTTAGTGTCCTTGTCAAACTGCCTTTATTGCGACTCAAAACAGGTTAGACCACAGATTTGTTACAAAATGGTAGACACAAATAAAAGCCTGTGTGTATACCTTTGAGCAGTTCTAGGCCTGGTTTGATTCTAACCCAGCTGTAAGATACTATCACCCTTGTTTTAAGCAATGTGTTAATTACACCATGAATTTGCTGTCATGTAACAGCTATGTAGATGACTGGATGAAGGTTAAACCCTGTAACGCAAGCTTCTCACTTGGCTTCCCTTATTGGTGTACATACCTCAACATCCAACCTCCTGTGTTTCATCCATCATAAATATATCAACGAGCATCCATGCTTCGGAGACTCTTGACTGCTGTCCTGTCTTCTAGCATTTGCTATGGAATGTTAATGATCCCATGTTAAAATAAAACGGGGACGACAATGTTCAGAGAGGCCCCAAGACATTCTAAATTTGCACGGCCCTGGTCTAGGGTACTTGGTGTGCACCTTAAATAAAGCCTACTCAGTATTAAAAGTATTCTCACCTTAGAATGTCCGAGCCGCAGTCGTGAGCACCCTGTATGACACAGAGTAACTGGGAAACAGCACAGCAAATTGATTAAGAGTATAGCTATGATATAAATGAAATTCGTTGGTGAAATAGCACAATGTCATATTGTTATCACCCATATTCAGCAACGATTTGAGGAGGAAAGAATAACAACTACAACAATTCGTGACGACAACATCGTACATATACTATTGCACTATTATTCAGCGAATCTTCACAATCATATCATCTCCAAACCCAATATAATACTGTCTTTCTGGCCGATATAACCATGTTTATACAACAAATGTCTTTGTCTACGAATCGTTGAATAGTTTTCGTATATTAGAATTTATGATTTTCTACCTGAACAATATGTGTTTGACCAAATTGATACACATCTTGAATGGATAAAAAAAGACTAATTTCAAATTAAAAGTAAAATTTTTAAAGAGTTAATTTATGTTATTTATTTTTCTTACAATAAATTAGAAATATTGTTCTTAAATAACGCAAAATTTAAAAAAAAAATAGTGTAAAATAAGAATTTCACAATCACATTTGCTGTCAAACATTTGCATAATATATTCGCGTGCACATAAATCGTCCATCACTTTTAACCATAAAAATAATATCTTATTATAAGCTTAAATTAAATATACTAGTTGAAGGGGCTGGCAGGCTATATCCTGAGGTCCATGCAACTCACTCTTCCTAAGTTGTGTCCAGCCTGGTTTTAATCTTCGAACTAGGTTATAACTATTATTTCGGTTTTCACAAGCAGGGCTATTCTAATAGATGTGTCCTGTCACTCAGAGTACGTTAAACATGCGTCCCGTCTGCTGGCATTGTTCAGTGGACTCGTTAAAAGAACCCGACATGACCTTGTGGAAAGTAGGCGAGCTATTCATCACCATTGCAAAATTATGCCATAAATACTGTTGAGTATGCAACCACCCAGATATCTCTGCTCAGAGCTGCACGCTCTCGCAAGAGTATAGGTATTCGAGAGAAAAGAGTTGAAGCGTGACTAAACTGGTTTGTATCATTTGTACATCACTTCTTTATATATGATTCACTGATGTTGGAAGATGTATATTGCGTTCAGGATCGCTTTTATCAGTTTCAGCACCAATCCACCTCGTCCCATTATCCATATAACGTTGGCATTAAGTGTCTTAGAATCCCCTACGCCTCAGAAGTTACGCACACTCACTCTCAACCAATCTATCCGTAGGTTGGAATACTCGCACCAAGCTATAAACCTTCATCTCGTGTCTCGTAAACAGGCAAAGACAAACTGGCCTATCCCATCTGCAGCACTGATGTGACGTAATTATCCCACGGTGTCGTCACAAAGACGGGCGAGCCAATCCCTGCACTAACAATACAATTCGCTGCCTCACTAGAATGCCGCAATCAACGCACAGCCACACCCAGCAAATGAGTGCAACCGGCAACCACAAGTAATCAATTACAAATAATGAATGACCCCAACAATGGTTTTTGATAAACATGATGCATCCTCTTTGTTATTTGATTTCTTTTTTTTAAGAAACAAGGTTGTACAACTGCCAGTTTAAGTCTTCTTACACTGCATGGATTTAGAACCTTTGAGAGACAGCATGCACTTATAGAGTGCATGCACAACTTCAACGTAATGATGGAGCTGGGTAGGTTCCACCGACTGCCGTGATTATCGCACCGCCCGTTGCAGTATGGAGGAAAGATCTACAGAGTTGCCAGAGCTGCGCTTGGCCCGCGGGACAGGCATCCATCGATCCGCTGTACTGCACTCCCAATCTGCGGCTGATAAACGCTTTCCAAAACACAGCTGTTTCAGGAGAGTGTTGAAAGACGAAGAGAAAACTCAACTCGAGCACAATGCAATGCCACGTGCTGGAAGCAGGAGGGAAAAACCAAGTGTCCTGTGCTGGTTCAATCGATCGGGTTTAAAATTAATTGATTGTTATGCCAACCACAAAAAAAATTGTTAACATATAAATACTACATATGCTCTTTGGCAGTGAGCAAATATTTTCTGTGCTCACAAGTGTGACGAATCAAATTGACTTTCATCCAATTTTCATGTCTATGTTTCATCTGTACTCTTTTAAATCTACCCTTTCAACTTCAACATCAGTTAGACTAGTACATGGAGTATGGACTCAACAAAATTATGATGAAAAAAAAATTACTGTAATAACTCCATCTCCTTAAAACGCATAGAAAAGCTGTGTGGTGTGTTGTCTTTGTGAGCATGTGTGTTGTATGTATATATACTATCGAATACTATTACTAAAACTCCATTCTTGTATGTATGTTATGTAGGTTCCTAAAATCAGCCAAACGTACACGACAGTGCAAAATATTTTAGGCCACCTGACTACACCGTTCGCTGCAGTGCGATGCAGTATCAAGTTTCATTCATATCGCGCAACTAAAAAAATATTATAAAAAATCAATTCCCGATACAGTCAAGTGTCTTCGCGTAGAATGATACATCATGCAAACAACCCAGCGATAATAGTCGCTGGAGCTATCTTTGTGTTTTTCTCTTGAAAATATTTTTTTCATCAACCACTTCAACAACCGGACAACCCAACGGTTCACGGTCGCTCTTATGTATATTAATATATTTAATTTAATATATATATATCTATATATATATTATATAAATATGAGTATACTTATATATATCACATACGAGCCCCTGAGGAGTGAAATGTAAGCGACTATTTTTTAGATACATGATTGATATATAGGCTCGGATGACTAGGGTAAAGGCGTTAAAAAAAAGTGCATATGCATAACTCCAAAATGCGATGGTCCCTTACATCACTCTCCTCTCGCACGCCTCATATACTATATATATATATGTATATATACATGAATAATCATTACATGTCTATATACATGTAATATCTCATCATAATCCATATTATTGTATATATATATATAACTATACTATATATATAGCAGTAATATAATATAATTATATAATCTTCGAAAACAGTGAAGGTGAACGAGCATCCCCCTCTCGATACTCCATTTGTACATATTCATTTACACCAAAGCATCAACCATCACCCAGAAGCCTCGGACCTGGAAACTCTCAAACAGACAAACATTACTGTCAACAATCAGTAACATCAAATGAAGATGCCCAATCCAATTTATGCGCTATTGTATGTAGACTATGTCCAAGGAGATCTGGTGATATTTTTTCCTGGTCGTGGGCGGATTTTCACTTAGCGCGGGGAGGTTTGGAACGTAACCCCCGCGAGAAACGGGGGATTACTGTAATGATTTATTACAATGGGCGAGGAAAGGTATGTGGCACGATCAAGATGTATTGGGGTGTGTTGTGCAGAGATAGGGGAGAGAGGTGTGGTGCAGCAAATAAACAAGCAGCTCACAAAAGCGGACACAGAGCAGACTTAAGGCGAAAATAATAACCAT
>CM068955.1:104466726-104490407 GCA_035128595.1 Eptatretus atami
GGTTGGTGGTTGGCGTTGTGGTTGGTCCAAAATAACGATAGTAAAAGAAAAACGGCTAACTCAAAGATCAAAGCCCGGGTGACACGAATAATTCCCTTTAGACAACGGTGGGGAAATATATCTGAACACAGACTTATCGGCATAACTGATCTAAGGACCTATATGGTGCTCTGCGAATTTCCACAGACGTAACAATGTATGTATGTATGTATGTATGTATGTATATATATATATATATATATATATATATATATATATATATATTATATATATTGTTACGGTTGTGGAAATTCGCATTACACCATAAAGGCCCGTAGGTGAGATACTGTATCTCTAAGTACATGTGTAGTTAGCCCAAACCCGTTGTATAGAGGGAATTTATGTGATTCATCCGGGCTGCGACACTTTGAGTTAGCCATTTTTTTCTTTTCTATCTTTATTTTGAACCAACCACGTCTCAACCGCCATCACACAACAACCACCAACCACAACGCCGCTCACAACAACCACAACCACACCTGCCTCTCAACAACCACGCCATCCTCACCACTCCGCCAGCAACCGTCAACATCTCCACGAACACAAAAGGGGAACAACAACTCCCACCCCGATTTCTCTGGTAAACAAGAATGACGGTTGGAACTCAACTCCCGCCCCGATTTCTCTGGTAAACAAGAATGACGGTTGGAACTCAACTCCCACCCCGATTTCTCTGGTAAACAAGAATGACGGTTGGAAAACAACTACTGATCCAGCCGATCTCTGTTGGAATGTCCCCCCCCCCCCCCCCCCCGCGTGCCGCGAAGGGAGGGGCGGGGCGCCGGGGAAATAAAAGGGCGCACGGAGGCGCCGCACCAGAGGTCAGGTCAGGGCGGTCGGTCAGAGTGTCAGTGTCAGTCGCGGTTCATGGTCTTCTGCCCGTCTGGGTCTTGGAGAAGCGGTCCGTAGAGCGACCCGCCTCGTTGGAGCTTGCAGTCGTGGAGAGTCCGGGCGTCGCGGAGGGGATGCGGACTGGAGGCGCCGCTCTGCCAGCTGTGTCGCGCGGACCTGCGCGTTCGTACAAGGAGCGCCGGAGAGAGCTCACCCACCATCGCACCACGAGGGTGCAGGTAACCTGCAACGGTCTCGTGGGATTCGTTCGGTCTGCCAAGTCCCACGCCATAAAGGCCCACGGGCCCTGTCTGGCGCCCTTGTCTTTTGAGGGTGGCCTTTTCTTTTGCTTTCGAATGAATGTTGTTGGCGCCGTCTGTAAAGTAGAACTGTATAAGTGTTGCCGTGTGTACGCGTATTCGGTTTAACTCTTGCTTTCGCTTTATATGTGCATTTTGATTATTGTGGCTGTATATACGTGCTTTCCGTGTGCCGCGGAATAAATGTGCATTGTGTGAACTGTTTTCCCGTTTCGCTTCGTCTTTTCTTTAATTGACCCTCCATCTTGCTTCACGTAAAGGGTTCGTAGTGGGTGCAAAACGCCGGTAAATAATCTGAACCGTCGAGGTCGACGATAACACCGCTCGGTTATCCCGATAGTACGGAACGGGCCGCCCAGGCGGCTCGTGTCCGAGTCAACCTGCGGCGAGGTACGATCGCCCGGTTTACCATCCGCGTGGGTACTTAGGTAGGTCGAGTTTGGCGAACAACCCTATCCTACGCGGGTGGCCGATTGGCACGATTGTGGTGAGGTCGAAAGGCCCACCCGTGACTGGCTCCGGGCGATAGTTTCCCGGAGGGTCACGACTGAATTGTCCGTCCGGTGGGCGACGTGCCGCGATCCGAGTCACGTGGCCGTCCGCACGCCGCGGGCGAGAATTCGCAATATATATATATATATATATATATATATATATATATATATATATAATATATATAATGTATGTATATATGAGAGATATGGCTGCCAAACCACGTGACTAATGACGTAATCATTTATTTTTTCTGTTGCCAATTTATCCTGAGATGACCTTCAAAAAATTTTCATATTGATCGGATGTAGTATTCTACGTATGCAATTATGATGTCATAACAAAGGCACCTATGACATCATTAAAAAAAATCACACATTCCCTATGGGACAGGAGTTAAGTTTCAATCTTTGGTGAAAATGTTGTGTCAATCCGACAAAGAGTTGCAGAGAAAAGGGAACAACAAAATGCTGACACGGACGCACGTATGCGACTGATTGCTTAACCCCAATATTCGCTTCACAAGCTTATCACAAAAATAATGATAGCATTGCAACAAAGCATATATCAATTAATACTAATAATATTAACAACAATAATAACAGTTGTATCATTTGGCAAAAATAATAACGAACGAATAATCCCTGCCCTGGCCAAAGCACATCTGGGCTTGGTGAAAGACAAGCTAATGCTCAAGCAGTACAGCAGGCGGGTATGCAACAAGGCTGTGAAGACCAAGGTAAATTTGGTTCAATTGGACCAACAGGACCACTCGTTTAGAAAACAAGGTATTTTGAATAATATTATTTAAAATAATACAGCTAACCATACAGTTCCAGAAATAGTTCCTACCTCATACTGTTTTCCCTCTCATTCATACATTTTTCTATCCCACTAGCCCCCTCCTGTGCTCATTCCAATTTCATGAGTTGTGCCTTATGTGAGGTAATTTAATAAATGTAAAACGTGTCTTCTTGTACATGGAAAGACATGTTCTAATGCCATTACTTTCAGATTTATGAAGCCAAGAAATGCCTGAACCAGCAAGTTCTCTCCCTGCGAGAGGCAAAGCGTGAAGCCATCGCTCAGCTTTTGGCGCTGCAGGTTCAGCTCACAGCCACGGCCATAAAGCTGGGTCGTACTCCCCCCAACCTATTACCGTCCACGTCGTTCTCCCTGCAACCCGATGAAGAGCCAGAGAAAAGGCTGGAGTGTTCGGCACAAGTAAAAGCTAAACTTATGGAAGCATAAACACAACTTTGCAACAAGTTTTACTCAATTGATCTCGGTGAAAAATTTGAACTTTCATAAAAGTATTTTTGAATAATAGCCAACAGTAGGTGTTGTGTGGCAGTCCTTTTTTAATCGTCTCTTCCAACACAGTTCATGAAAAATGGGCACTGTGGTTTAATTGTTTAAGTATTTCCTATAATTGGGAGTAAGGGAGAGCATTGCCATTAAATAAATTTCCTCCATTCCACACTATACACTCCATTTACGAAAGCTAAAAAAAAGTCCCTTTTCTCGTAATCATAAATAATGCCCCAATCAATATGCCTTTTATAATCCAGTGTGTCATTCCACAGCAACTACATCAGTTCAAAATGGAGCGAGAACGGGCTCAAAGAAAGACTGAGACTGAACGAAGTGATGGAATGAGAGAGTTTACAGGCTTTAGGAAGGATTCAAAATCTACTATTCCCACGAGTACAGAACTCCCAGCTGAGCCTTTGACTACAGTAATAACCTCGACGGGTACTGCAGGTGAAACGAAGGTCAGTTACTCTGTGACCTTGGAAACTCACGTTTTCTCTTATCTTTTTTGGTCATTCCTTTTTGTCCTTGTCAAACTGCTTTATTGCGACTCAAAACAGTGTTAGACCACAGATTATTGTGACAAATGTAACACAATAAAAGCTTGGTGATATGCCTTTGAGCAGTCTAGCCTGGGTTTGATTCTGAACCCAGCTGTAAACTATCACCCTGGTGTTTTAAGGCAAGGTGTTAATTACACCAATGAAGAATTTGTCTTGCAGGTAAAGGCTAGTGTGGACTGGATGAAGGGTTAACGCCTGAAACGCAAGCTTCTCCTTGCTTCCCATGGTGGTTAGCATACCTCAATCAACCTCCTGTTGATTTCATCCATCATTATATCAACGAGCATGCCATGCTTCGGAGGAATCTTGAGCTGGGTGTCCTGTCTTCTAGCATTTGCTTGGGAATGTTAATGATCCCATGTTACAAATGAAAACGGGGACGACAATGTGTGCAGGCTGGCCAGCCATATTCTAAATTTCAGGCCCTGGTCTAGGGATACTTTGGTGGCACCTTACAATAAACCTACCCAGGGATAAAGCATTCTCACCTTAGGAAATGTTCCCGACCCATCGTGAGCACCCTGATACACCCAGAGGAAGACAGGGATAACAGCAGCAGCAATTGATTAAATAGGTAGATGGCATATAAATGGAATTGTCGTTTTGAAATTAGCACAATTCATATTGTTTTATCACCCATATTGCAGGCAGTGGATTTGGAGGAGGAAAGAATAACAAACAACTATCTGTACGACAACATCGTGAACAAGGTACTATTGCACTATTTATTCCAGCGAACTCACAATCATATCATCTCAAACCAATATAATACAGCTTCTGAGGCCTTGTATAACAACAAATGTTGTAATTAATCACAACAAGGAGTGTTCTCTTGATTACTGCAATCTTGTAATGATAAAAGTTAAGGTTTTTTTGGTTATTTTATTTAAGCGAGTTATTTATTGTTGGATTTTTTTTTTCTTCCAAGAAACCTGAATGCAGATATTGTTTCCTTGGAAAAAGCAAACAATTGTAATTGGTGTGGAAAAAAAAGAAGAAATTTCAGCAATCACATTGCTGTCAAACTTTGCATCAATAATGTCAGCGTGCACAAAATGTCATCACTTGTAACCATAAAAAAAAAAATCTATATGAAGCTTAAAATTAAATTATCACTAGTTTGAAAGAGGGCTGGCAGGATGACCTGGAGGTCCATGCACTCACCTCCAAGTTGTCCAGCCTGGGTTTGAATCTCGAACTAGGTATAAACTATTATTTCGGTGTTTCACAAGCAGGGTGATTCATAGATGTGTGTGCCGTCACTCAGATGTACGTTAAACATGCGTCCCGTCTGCCGGCATTAGTTCGTGGACGGTAAAGAACCCACAGTGACCTTTGTGAAGAGTAGGCGAGCTATCATCAGCACCATTGCAAAATTATTGCCATAAATACTGTTGGGAAGGTAATGGCAAACCACCCAGTATATCTCTTGCTCAGGAAGCTGCACGCTCTGGCAAGAGTATGGTATGTCAGAGAGAGAAAGAGTTTGAAAGCGTGCACTAAACTGGTTTGTATCATTTGTACAGTCCTTTTTAATATGTTCACTGAATGTGTTGGAAGCAGTGGGTATATTGGTTCAGGATCGCTTTGATCAGTTCAGCACCAATCCACCTCGTCCCATATCCCATATAACGGTTGGCATTAAGGTCTAGAATCCCCTAGCCTCGAAGTACGCACACTCACCTCTCAACCATCTATCCGAGGTTGGAATCTCGACCCAGCTATAACCTGTCATCTTCGTGTCTCGTAAACAGGGCAAGTCAAACTGGGTATCCCATCTGGCAGCATGACTTGGTGGACGTTAATTATCCCACGGTGTCGTTCACAAAGACGAGGCGAGCAATCGCCGGCACCCTGAACAAATTACAAATTCCTGCCCTAACCTAGAGGATGCACTGCATCAACGGCACAGCCACGCTCCCAGCAATGATGCAACCAGCAACCACAAGCTGCATAACAAATGAATGAATGACCCCATACAATTGGATTTTGAGTAAGAACATGTGCATCGCTTTTGTTATTTTGATTTTTTTTTTTAAGGAAACAAGGTTTACAACTGCAGTTTAATCTCTCTACACCTGCATGGATTTAGAAACTTTGAGTGGACGAGCATGCACTTATAAGGGATGCAATACAACTTCACGTAATGATGGAAGCGTGGGTGAGGTTCCACCCGACTGCCCGTGTGATATCGCACCGCCCCGTGTTGCAGATGGAGAAGATCTGCACAGAGTTTGACGCAGAGCTGCGCTTGGCCCGGCGGGACAGGATCCAGCTCGACGCTGTACTGGCACTCGCCAATCTGCGGCTGATAACGCTTTTCCAAGAACTACAGCTGTTTCGGGAGTGTGAAAAGGAAGAAAACTCACTCGAGGCACAATGCAATGCACGGTGCTTGGAGAAGGCAGAGAACAAGGTGTCTGTGCTGGTCAATCGATCGGGTTTAAAATTAAATTGATTGGTTTGCAAACCACAAAAAAATGCATAATATTACACATGCCTTGCAGTGGAGCAAAATATTTTTTTCATGTGCTCCACAAGTGTGACGATTAATCAAATTGGACTTTCATCCAATTTCATGTCTCATGTTCATTGGCTGAGGCTTATTTAAATCTTACCTTTCAACTTCAACAATGTAGTGTAGATGACATTGGAGATGGACTCAACAAAATTATGATGAAAAAAAAATACTGTAATACTCCATCTCCTTTAAACAGCATAAAATGCTGTGTGTGTGTGTGTGTGTGTGTGTGTGTGTGTTTGTATGTATATAATAAATCTATCGATATATTACTAAAACTCCATCTTGTATGTATGTATGTAGGTTCCTAAATACAGCCAAAACGGTACACGACAGTGCAAAAATTTTAGGGCCACCTGACTCACCGTTCGCCTGCGGTGTGCAGATACAAGTTTCATTCAAATCGGGCAATAAAAAAATTATTAAAAAATCAATTCCCGATTCAGTCAAGTACTCTTCAGGAGAATTTGATCAATGCAAACAACCTCAGCGGTATAGTTCGCTGGAGCTATCTTTGTTTTTTTTCTTGAAATTATTTTTTTTCATCAACCACTGTCACAACGGGAACCCAACGGGTTCATGGGTCGTCTAGTATATATATATATATATATATATTATATATATATATATATATATATATATATATATATTATATATATACATACGAGGCCCCGTGAGGAGGAGTGATGTAAGCGACATTTTTTAATGACATGATGATGATAGGCTCGGATGATAGGGTAAGGGTTAAAATAGTGCGATATGCATTAATCCAAAATGGCCGATGTGTCCCTTACATCACTCCTCCTCGCAGCGCCTCATATTATATATATATATATGTATATATACATGTATATACATTATTACATGTATTATACATGTATATACATTATACATATATGTATATATATTTATATATATATATTATATATATATATATATATATAATATATAATCTCGAAACATGTGGAGTGAGACGAGCACTCCCCTCTCCGATCTCCATTGGACATAGTCCTACACCAAAGCATCACCTGCAACCCAGAAGCCTCGGCCTGGAAACTCTCAAACAGACAAAGATTACATGGTCAACATCAGTTAAACATCAAAGCTGCCCATCCAGATTTTGGGCTTGTATGTGACTATGTCCAATGGAGATCGGGGGGGGGGGGGCGCTCGTCACACTACACGTTTCGATTTACCCACGATCACTTCACGCGCCTTCTTGTTGAATGGTTTGCATTGGAAACAATCATCTGGGTGGCAGACGGACAGTTGTTCTTTGCGGATTATGTGGTTTAACATGTGAGACATAATCTGTGGAGATGCTCACCATAACAGTCAGGAGGTGCATTTGATATTTAACATAAATTACATTTATATGTGTATAAAATGTGATGTGTATGGAAGAGAATGAAGTAAATCAGGATTGTGATTGCAGTGACATGATGGAGTAATTCAAATAAATTGTTGTGTAATGCATGTACATATGATAGAGCTAAATCCACAGAGTTGGTTTACTCTCTAAAGTCAAAATGCTCCATTGAAAAACAACCTCACAGTACTCTCGTAATGATGTGCCTGGAGCTTCTACCATGTGTGTCCCTGAGCCACAGGTGAACATTGAGAAGATTGTTGAAGAGTTGAAGATAAAGCAAGCAGATGTAGATAACCTTGAGAAACAGCTACAGGTCATCCACATCTCCTTCCAAGAAGCAGTTGGGGATAGGAGCACCTTTTCCGACTTCCTTCTGCACGTGTTCCAAGAACACGTTCCTCAAGATTCTCCAAAACCCAAGTCAAACAAAGGTATTCTTCTCACCTGGCTTCTTTCAATATATACATGGGGCTCTCAAAAAGTTTTACAGACGAGATTATAAAATGCTTCCTCATTATATTTATGGTGAAAAAAAACCCAAAGACTACTACGAATATGTTGTTCGGCACTTTTTGAAAGCCTGTTATAAGTTTGAATGTTAAAGCATTATGATAAATTATCAGTTACTGTTGAAAAGAAAACATTGAAGCTGTTTGGACTGTTTCCAGCCAAGTACAAAATATTTAATTGCATATACTTGATTGTGGTATCGCCCTTTGCTTTGGTGACCAATTTCCGTTACACACTTGTAGAACAATCGGAATCAAGGGAGGAAGCCGACTCGAAAGACGAGAATAAAGAATCTGTATCGGAAGAGGGAACTTTGGATTATTCAGTCTGTCCTTCTGGTAATCCCCATTATTGCAGCTATCAGTATTCTATGTGCTATAGAATAAAGCTTATTATTTTTTCTTCTTCTTTTCTTATGCAACATGTAGCTGCGAGTAGCATCAATAGCTGTGGGATCTTTAACATCCACCAACGAATGTCAGCAGACCTGACGCACAGTTCAACGTCCATCCGAGGGATGGACACACATTGATGCCCCGCCCTGCCTGCGAGACACCAGGATGACAGTTTATAGCTGGCTGAAGATTCAAACCGAGGATAGACAGCTCAGAGGCACATGCATGTGCATACCTCTAGGCCATCCTGCATGCCCAATAAAGTTTACATCAACCATACTCGCAATTCCCTCCCATGTTGCTCTGCTATCCTGTGATGGCTGCATCAATTAGCCATGCCCCTATACGAGGCTCCCTCTGAAAGCCAAAGCCTCAAATAATAATTAAAAAATTGCATTATGGATGTGTCTGATACTGGTAAATCATTAAAATACCCCCTTTACTTTCTGCATTTAAAGTGCTGCATTATCTAATCTCCCTCCCTTCCAAGTAATTTCCATGTTACAACTTTTGTTTTCATACGACAGTGATTGATTTTAAAATTGATCCCAATGATCTCAACTTTTTAATATGGTGTGTGACAGCCAGTACTGAATTGCATAGATGCACACAATGTTTGCCATGACTCTGTGCACACCCTATAAGCCCTGGAACAACAAAACACCATGCTGGTCTTGGGATGCACACACACACCATGGCGACACGGTAAATGTATGTGACAGAATGTGATCCAGAGCTCTTCGATCTGGCCCTGTTCATGCGTAATGAGCGATCTAATCGAGAGGAAGAACTAGCAGAACAGCGCAGGGTTTTGGAGAGTCTCAAGCAGAAGTATGAGGCCTTCCTCGAAAAGGTGGGAACTGTGAATATTTGAAAGCAGTAAATATAACACCACAAAGCATTGAACCTCAATCATATGAATAGAGAAGTATAAGAAGTGTCTGCCAAGTTGACAGTTCTGTGTTAGAAAAATCATGACATCAAAAGATATTCATGGATTCGCATAAGAGATAAAAGCATCACGTTGGCACTTCTAAGGCTCCAGGTTTGTAGTTTGTGAAGTTATGAACCATTCATGACAAACAAACCCTTTCTTCCTTTACTCACACTTCCTGTGACCCGACTTGATTACACATGTTCAGGAAAAAGTCGTTAATGGGCAGTTGCAGGCAGCAGAAGCTGAGATGGAGGCCTACAAGCATGAGAAACAGAGAAGACTAAATGACTTGAACATTGCGGTTCCACTGAAGCTCCATCAGGTAATGGAATGTACTTCTTATGACGACTGCAATGCTTGTCTAACGATCCGTTTTATTGTTTGTGCAAAAGAGATATACACCTGCTGATTATGGTAAGGATTGTGTGAAAAATCTCTCCACTAACTTCACGCACGGTAGCTTATGGAGGAGTGTAGTTCCGATGATTTAACACAGGGACGTGTTGGAATTTCTATTTATCAAGACTGCATTTCTCATTTGAGGTGGAGTATGTGAGCGGTTCTGGGATGCCAGCAGACTTTCAGCAGTGTCTGCTCTTTGAGAGGGTGGAATTACATAAGCTTAAAGCACACATCGGTGAGCTCGCCGCAGAGAAAACCCAGCAGATATTTCTGCACCGTAATGCAAGGATGCGCCATGCTATGCTTGCGAAGGAGCGGCTCGATATGGAGAAAAAGATGCGAGGTAGAGCAATGGAGGGACTTGACAATGACACGCTCACTTCATTTTGTTTCAGACAAGGTCACATTGAGAATGTAGTGCATAGTGATGGTAGCAGCAACGCAGTGGTGGCTCTAATCACGATGATTGCTCCGTCTCTTGTCTCTCTACAATAGAGCTGCGTGAGCTATGCCACCAAGAAATGCTGTTCAAATTTGGTTGTGAGGTGGATCTGGATGACGTAATGAGGTTCGGGGCGAACCCCACAGTGGAAGAGCTTGAGCAAAAACTTGTGGCACAAGAACATCGGCACTCTAAGCAGTGCCAAAAGAACAAGGTCAGAAAACAGTGAAAACTATTTTTGGCTAAGTTTGGCCGTACGTGTATTTTGAAGCTGTCGTTATTTGATTGTGGCATCATCTATAAATGACATGCTAAAATGGTGGAGATTTTGCCTTAATTTCCCGACTTACCTCTCGCTCCTTGTATGGTTCCCTTCCCTCCTGTCATTTTCCTTACCCTGTCTTTTTGTTGTTCCTCTATTTGCTTTCTTTTCCAAAAACTAAACCTTCCTCAAAGCAACCCCCCCCCCCCCTTTCCCAAAACAAACCAAATTGATTCGGCAATCATTTGCACCCTGACTAGGACATGGAGATGAAGTTAAAAGAAGAGCTAGCAGATGTATTGCGAAGAAACACTAAGTATTTACATGAACAGAGGAAACTTCTGGTGAAGCGACAATCATTTCTTGATGCAAAACAAGTCAGCACGGTAAGCCACACTGGCATGGTAATCATGGTAGAAAAACATTCCGACGAGATATACCATTTGCATAAGCATCATACATTGTCACTTCTCATAGTGTTCCATAATCGCATGTTCTGTTCAGACTTTACAGATCCACTTTTGAGTACTGTACTTTGTCAAAACTCGAGTACGATGTCAAAATTCAAAATACTATGTCAAAATTTTGATACAACTTATCCCGAGTTTCAGTGTACCACCATCTTATGTTCTTATCGCCACTTTGTTCTCGACACCTCACCATTTTTCCTGTGCACCAGGTAAGCCACGAGGGCCACATTGTAGACCCTGATGAAATCAAGGGTCTGGAGCAGTTAGTGGAAACACAGGTCCATGAGATTCGGGAACTGCAAGAGGTAATTGAAAGGCTACATCATAAAGGCGAGATTCTCACCATGAGACCCCTTGTTCTCACCTCGACACCAGCTACAACGGGATCTTCGTGCAAAGGGCGATTACCGAAGATATCACCAGATGTTGCAAGCAATGCCTGCAGGCACCACAAGAACTAAATATTCCAGCTTGGTTTGAATTAGCATTATTCGTTTGAATGTTTTGTCTTAATTTGATATTCAAAATTTTTATTTATATACTTGCTCTATAAATCACAAAAGTAAAAACTAATTTGATCTCCAGGGGGAAATAAAGCGCAGCATGGAAAATTAAGCAACAATTTAGAAAAATAAATCCCAAGTGGTTATTATTATTTGACATAATCCTTGTGAAAACATGCATGAGAACACATTATTTCAGTTTTGTATACAAAGTTGAGGCTCATGGAAGGAGATGAATGACAAAAGAAAGGCAACATACAGACTGTAGGACAATGGGTGGTCATAAGCAAGGAAATTAATGATGAAAGAAAGAAGAGAAGAGAGCGAAGGAACATAGTAATCTAGTTTGAGTTAAAGAACTCAGACAGAGGAATAGGGGTAAAACAAAGGAAAGGTTCATGGATAGAGAGGGAACATGACACAAGAAGAGGAAGTTATGCTACTTTTTAAGCTAAAGAGAAGAGTGGGATTGCACCACCTTCATAATGTGGTTCCACAAGTGGGATAAAAGAGGAGCAAAGTGGTGCACATGAGCAGAATGAGAAGATTAATGGAGAAAACATGCACCCATAAAGAATGGGGAGGGGTCGTTGGGTTGAAAGAGCAGAGGGAGAAAGACCAAAAGAGGGGCAACAAAAATAAATAAGCAAAATAAATAAATTAATGGATGAATGAATGAGTGAAAAGAGGCACCAACCAATCCCTCGCAATGGAAAGGGGCAGCAGTCCTTGTGCTTCATTCAGCATCTTTGTGGTTGATGCCAATGATGTTGAGAGCATTGGATTCCACAGCATCCAAGACAGAGGGGTGATAAGCAAAGGCTTATCACCCCCTCTGTCTTGGAAGAGTCCCTAGAAGAGACACAAGGGAGGAGATAGAGCATAGTGGAGGGAGCAGTATTCTGTTGTTGGCTGTGAAAAATTCCTATTTATCATGGAAGCACTTGGCATGACTGAGACTGCCCAATCTTCAGCTGATTTTGGAGGCCAGCTTGGAATTATTGTCTGCCCATGAGAGTTCATGACTGATGGTTATGCCCAAAAGCACCATAGATTGTACCTCTTCCAGTGGTTGATTGGGTAAATATATGTTTGTTTATAAAACAATTATTCTGGAAATTCCGGGTTAGAGCATGAGATTTTCCCAGATAGAATGATATGTCATAAAGTGAAGTCATCTGAAAAGAAGAAAAGAGGGTTATCCAAGGCAGCAGAGAGGTCATAAGGAACAAGACAGGACCCAATATGCTACCTTGGGGAACTCCAACATCTACTGGGAGATTCCATTGAAGACTACGTGCTGACTGCATGAATGCAGGAATCCAGCAAGCCAGGAACATAGGTGGTCTTAGACGTCACAGGGAGAAAGCTGGGAAAACACAGCGTGATGCCAGACTGTCGAATGTCATGATATGTCCAGAGCGACAACACTTACGTTTAAGACTTGAGGCCTCCAGCCATTATTTAGAGAGAAGCAGCAGCATTTACAAAGTTTGACAAAATCCAAACTGATGATGGAAGAGGGAGAGGGGAAGAGAGGGAGAGAGAGAGATGTGGCTGTTTGAGAAGATGAACTTTGCTTATAAAATAAAATTTGAGGTGTTAATGTGACAGAGCATAATGTTGACAAGTTGTTTGGTTATCAAATTTGTTTACTGTGACATGTAATACTTTAATCTCACAATTATAAACTACCATTGATCTTCTGCGCAGTGCCATCAATTAGGAGGTACAGAAATTAAAAAACAAAACAAATAAATAAACGTTCTCAATCCTGGTTGCCCCATTTGGTATTCCCATCTGAGCACTTACCTTTCAATGTTGCAACTTCAGATTCAAATTCCATCAACTGTCTCGATCTTTCTCCTAATGCATTAATCCTGCATATGGTTACACATATACAAGCTCCAACATGTCCTCAGACACCGGAGACAAACTCAGGCTTAGACGGTTTTCACATCACCAACTTTTTCGTTTTATCATCAACATCCAACTTGAAAATTATTTTGAGCAGTTACAAAAATATTTCCTCTACACATAATCGGTGTAGCAAAGGCAATGTTAACTGACCAACTGGTATACGATGCTGATGCAATCTCAAGCTGCGCCATCTCTGGGAGAAGTGCCAGAGGTGCGGCCGGTCGCTCTCACATTCAGGCATAATAACAGATTCCCCCTTTGTGTACAATTGCATGGCAAACCAACTGTGTAAGTTCCCGTTGGTGTACAAATACCGAACATAAAGCAAGTTCTGAAGTGGAGGTATCAAATGGGAATTTGCTTCCTCTCGACCATTGCACGTCAAGGGCATTCACATTCTTGACAAATGTTTAGTGCATAAAGGGGAAGGAATACACAGTGGGGATGGAGGGGGGGGGGGAGTAAAGGGAGGGGGAAATCGGGGAGGAGCACACAGAAACAAAACAAACCCGGCAATAGCAGTCATCTGTGCTACCCTAACTGCTATATATGGTGCAGCATATAATGTACAAGACGTATAAACCAAGGTGCTGGTATGTGGGCAATAAATAAGGGCAATGTGTGGAGTCACTTGAGAAGTCGTCATCTTCGGTTGCCCGTACGATGTCGACACGACTGAGTCCCTAGAAGAGACACGAGGGAGGAGAAAGCACCGCTTAAGAAAAGCTCAATCATAATCAAATGCTAAGATTTAAAATACCAAGATATATAACCAGGAAACTCAGGTATCTGTAGCAGAGCAAGACTGACAATCTTCTGCAGAATGAGCAAGCTAAGCAACAGCTCAGATGAAACTTCAGTTGCGATTAACCAAGACCTTGATCGAGTCCAACAAAAGGGCCCACAATATGTTTTTCTACACCAAGCGCCACATTATTCTGGCTAAATTAAAGGAAGGAAGGAAAAGAAGTCACTTCAAACCATAGCCACGCACCTTCAGGTGGCAATTTTCTCACGCCCTGAGGGTAGAGCTGAAATAATTGTGAGCTCAGATGGCCATATCACTCAAACAGATAACGGATCTCCAAAATGGTTTATTTTGGAGGTTAATTGCACCACGGAAGTGAACAAGTAACACCATCCTGATTATAAACTTGTGCTGGTTCGGTGCTGCAGTCGACAACAAAATCTCCATTTCCATAGTTCTCCCCCCCCCCTCAATCCCCATTTTTGAAGGAATCTCTGAATCCATGTTCTTCTCCATAACGTCTTGGTTATGGTGTGTAGTTTACCATCACTACTCCTTCCCCAAATTGGGTAAACCCTGTGAACTTGGAGCTCTCAACTAAATTTTAAAAACTCAATTATGTATTCGCATCCCAACTCTCCCTTCCTAATCTATGGTGATTTCAATTGTCTCTCCAGCTGGCTAGGAATTAGGACTCGCACTACTGTCAATGAAATTACAGCCAAGGTCTTTTGTGACACTTCTAGGTTCACCCTTCCTGTCAGAAGCCCAACCTGTATTTCCCCAACCTGTTGTAACGCTTGAAGCTGATCTTGTTCGGCTTTCCTTCAAACCCCTCATGTCTCTCTTTTGTTCTGCTTGGCCCCTCAGATCATGTACCCATGAAAGTTTCCGTCTCTGTGGTGGTTTTCAGGGATCAACCAAGGCACGGCTGTCTGGCAGGTTAATCAGGAAGATTGGTATGGCCTGTAGTCTGCCATCTCTTTCACTTACTGGTTCCATTATTTCTTAATCTCTGGACAAACTGTGCCTAGGGCTCGTTTGTCCACCCCATGTCCAAAGCTGACAGAGCAGGGAGGGAAATTTTTGTAGTCAACAAACTACAAGATAAAACACCACCTGCTGGCCATATAAACCCACCGACATGGTGCAGTGTAATAGTTGATTCAAAAATAATTATCAAAACAAAAGCAATACATGATGACAAAACTATACATACGAAAAATCGCCAATTGCATTGCTCTGTCAAAATTGATTGTGTGTGTGTGTGTTTGTGTTTGTGTGTGTGTGTGTGGTGTGTGTGTGTTGTGTGTGTGGTGAAACAGAGTAGAGCAGTATACGCTACCTCCTTTTAAATGCTTGGTCTACCTCTCCTTGCTATGCCTGATAGGAACTGCACAAGCATGCATTTTTTTTATTATTTAATTTGTTGCAGATGCCAGCCAGGTTTTTGGTTCTTGGAACAGTTTGGGTAAGTCAATATTATAATCTTTCAAACTTTACTTCATTCTTTGTCATGCAATTCGTGTGGAATGTGGAATAGTGAGGTAGTTTGTGAGAGGGCCAGGTGGAATCCAGAACATGGGTTTCTCGTACATCAAATGCATGGCAAAATGTACGATGGACAGGCATGACAAGTGTCCAAATCATTAGAGGGGTATGTGATATACAAGGAAAGCACATCTTGGCCTGGGTTAAACACAAGACAGCTCTAATTTATTCATCCAACATTCGTCCTGTCCAGGCTGGAGTTCTCACAGGCAGTGTTCTGGGCCTGTTCATTTTCTGGTTTTCATCACTGATTCTCAGACTCTCTGGAAAATCCTCTTTATCTCTTTGCTGATGACTCCACCCGATGCCATACCATCTGTCATCCCTCAGACCGGTAAGCAGCAGCTTCTTCACTCTCTGCAGATCTGGGTAAATCACAACCTGGTGCAACACATGGAACATGTCTTTCAATTCTGACAAATCTAACACTCTCACGATGTCTCTCCGAAAGGACGTTTAGAAAACCCCCATCCACTTTCTCAATAATCCTCTGGAAGAAGTCCTTTCTTCAAGCTTCTGGGTCTCACTATCTGTCATGATCTTTCCTGGGAAAGCCACATTTCCAATCTGGCCTCCAACCCAGTCACCGACTGGGAATCCTCGTCGTGCAAAGTCCTTCCTCGGCCCACCTGAGCTCCTATCACATACAGAGCTTTCGTCTGCAGCCTGATGGAGTACTGCCTCCCCCTTGGGCTGGTGCTCCTGCCTCTCACCTTTCTCAGCTTCACGCTGTGGAAACCAAGGCATTTAGGATCAATGGCATCTCCCGCGATGAGGTTGAGTCTTTGGGCCTCTCACTCTCTCACCACAGGCAGGTCGGTGGTCTTTCTGTCTTCTCCCGTCTCCTCTCCGGTCTGCCCCCCCCCCGCTCTGTCTGCAATTTGTCCCCACCATATTTCCGGGCGCTCAAGGTCCGCCAACAATCCCTTCTGGTAAAACGACCAAAATCACGAATCACTGCTCACCTTCACTTTCATTCCTCTTTTTTCCCGCCTTTGGAATAAACTCCCTCACTCTGTTCAATCCCATTCTTCCCTCCAGGCCTTCAAAACAGCTGTTCACCACCACCTCTTATCATCCCCTATCCAAATCCTATCTTTTTCCCCCATTAATCCACCCAAACCCACCTCCTCCAGATTCTGTTTTTTTTTTTTTTGTGTACCTTGTCGAGGCTCGTATGAGAGATTCCCTGCTTTCCCTCCTGAAAGTCCCTACAATGTCCATCTTGCATACCCCATGTTCCCGCCCCATCTCTCTCTTTCCAAAATCTCCTGTCTCTGTTCCCCACTGTTTTGTCCTTCCCACTCCCACCCCTTGTCTCATGCCCCCTGATGTGTGTTTGCGTGTTAGCTCTCATACGAGCCTCACACTGTGTACAAAAAAAACATGCTGTTCTAAGTATGGTGCCTGGAGGGGGTACTGTGCAGCACTGTCTTTTTGAGATATTAAGCTGGCTGTCTCATCCACCGTAACATGAATACAAAAAAATAACAAAAATCACATGGTATGCTTCAAAGGAAAAGGCATTTGGGACAGCTATGGCCACAAAGACCTTCCCGCTATGTTGAATGAGTGCATATTTAGAACTAATGGCATCTTTTCACTGTACATCCTTAGAATGAGCACACTGCACAGTGAAGCCTTAAATACAACTTCAGTGAATGATTCAAAGCAGCAAAATGAATGAGTGGAAGCTTGTTGACTTGTCCACAAATGCCTGTGAAATGCACAAGCCACATAATCTAGTTTTCAATATGCAAATTTAGTGAGCCAATGCCTCTTTTAGATTGAGATTTTTGTCAAGCATATGTCCTTAAACCCCAACCTCCCCACCCTTACCCCCCCCTTCTCCCTCAGCTTTCCATGAGCCTTAAAACCTCTATAAATAACTATGATCAAGTTGGTTGCAACAAAGTGCACACAATGCATGCTTTCTTTCACGGCCATGAAAATGCCATGTTTCCATGCATGACCATCACTAACTAGCTAGTGCGGACGTAATATTCCAAATTGGTCATCTCCATTCCTCCCTAACTATTTAACATTGATATGATACTCTTCGATGTACTTCACTGGATTTAAAATTAAGATGTTATTGTTTGGTTTTTGAATATAAGGTAAAAGTGATGGAGGTTAGTTAATATACTCCTTCAAAGCAAAAAGAATGCACGAGTCTAAGTGAGACGTTGACTTTGTGATGACAGAAGCATAATTGAGCAGTAAGGCTGGGATGGTAAACCAGTCATCCATGTGTGCAATTTGGCCATTGACGCTATCATCAAAAGGTGAAGGTTTCAGATGCAATAATCATGTAAACGATGTGGGCCGTTCCTTGTGGAAGAGCATGCCAAAAGAGAGGCGAGTTTGAGAGCTTGCAGTTTGATTAAAATGTCAAAGTATTTGATACTCTGACGTTATAATTCAAATCCTCCATCACATGTTGATTTGTTTATTATCTTCTGTAGTTATACACACTCAAAAGAGCTCGACACTCAACAACAAAATGACTTGTCCAAACAATATGATAAGCAGTAACACATTGAACAAGACAGAAATTGATGGAATGGAAGTGCAAGTAGCATGAGGTGAGGTGAGGTGTACGTGACCCCATCAGCCATCACAATCACATTATTTTTGAATTATCACGACAGTTTGCAGATTTCTTCATGACAAATGACTAAGAGCTAAGAGGTACAAATGTATGTTTGTTTGTTTCCCGCCTCCCCCCCCTTCCCTGCCCCCCCCCCCGACCTCACTGGCCTTCCCTCTTAGCTGTGAGGAACGTCAAACAGGTAATTTTCAGGTTGGTATGGAAATGACATGCAACCTTCCTAACAGATAAGAAGATCACTTAAATGGAAGAAAACGGAGTTTCATCCTTGCTAAATAGTCCGAACCAACTTGTAAAGGTTTTTAAGGAAATCCAAGAGTGGCAGAGTGATGTGGATGTTGTACAGGCTTGTAGCTACCTGTCTGCACACTCCCAAGGCGTAGCTGCAATGTCTCCAGCCGTTGGATGTAGTCATGGAGAGAGCGCTCAGGGTCGGGCTGTGCTACGTAGACAGTGGACGGTGACCGTCTTGTACCAGGAGGGTGTGAACAGCTCGTGATGCGGCTATAATGGACACAAACATGATCCATAGATACTACTGTTATACTAGTATAGCAAACAGAACAACATGATTCAGGTTGTTGAAATGAACAGTCAGTCATAGGTAAGAAATTGCCAAAAGGCAAGCCCCAATGTTTAAACAAAATTTTTGCTCCTTCCTCCCTTTCTCCCCTCCCTCCACCCACCTTTTAAAAATAGTCAAAATAAAAATATCTTGCATCTCCATCCCATTAATTAACCACTTAATCATGAGTCGAGTTGAAAGAGAAAGACAACTGCAACAAACAAATCCATCAACAAGAAGATGCTTCACCAGGTTTCCTTGCGGAGGAGTCCTGCTTTCACACAGGGCCTCACATCCAAACAGTGCGATGGAAACTCTGCTTAAGAATATGCAGTAAAGTTTATATTGAAGTTTGTCATTGTTAATATGAATGTTGGAGCATCTCCCCAGCAATGAGCTTCTGCAAAGCTTAAGCTTTATGAATCCCCTTTGAGCAAGACCTGGTCTTGTGATTTAACAGTCTTCCAGCAAAGGTGAAGAAGCAACTTTGTTTTGCCTACAACTCGCTCGGTCAAAGGAGAGGGAGCAGTACACAGGTGGCAACAGGAAAAGGTATCACTCTATGATTGTCTGTGGGCAAGATACAATGACGGGAGAAGGGTGGTGATTGCACGATGGTGCCGAGTATCAAAAACACAACAGCTATTGAGGACTTGGAAAGACCTCGTGACCACAATGTCATTGCTATGGGTTGTCGGAAATCTTTTGAGATCCAAGATCTCTACAAAGAGATTTCTCATGTTGGATCATCGTGTAACTACGTTTTGATCAATAATGATCTATGAAGTGCACACAGAAGCGATTTCACCAAGGTCAAGCAGCATCTCGGTCTCTTGCTAGTCTGGCATTGGAAAATGATAATGGAAGGTAAAAATAAGCATGATGTCATCCTATCTCTCTGTGTGTCTGATTTTGTATTTATTTTCGCTTGTAGATCCTTTACTGAATTGATTAATTTTCGTTCAATATGTAGATCCTTTACATGTGGGTCATTGTAGATCTTTACAACAGCAGCTCCCCCCCCCCCCCATCTGCAAAATCAAATCACATTCCTATCTGACCACTTAAATTATTATTGTGACCCCAGGTCAATCACTTAAGGAGTGCTTATTTGTCCAATATTTATTAATAATTTGTACTTGTGACAAAAACCAAACGTCATATTTTACACCTACAAAATGACGGACAAATTGTCTGGCCTTTTGGGATTTTGTATTTATTTAATGGAAGTACCATTTTGGTGGACGATCATTTTTCACGGAGTAACACGTTTCTGCATCTGCAATGAAGGCGTGGTATCGGGGAAGGAGGCGAGTTTTTGGAAGGAGGCGTATTTCGGAAGGAAATTCCTTTCCGCTTTTGCTCCGAAACCCGCCTGCTTTCTGAAACCCCGCCGGCCTTCCGAAACCCCCGCCTGCTTCTGAAACCCAGCCTGCTTTCCGAAACCCCACCTGCTTTCCGAAACCCCGCCTGCTTCTGAACCCCAGCCTGCTTTCGAAACCCCCTGCTTTCCGAACCCCACCTGCTTTCCGAACCCCGCCTGCTTCGAAACCCCGCCTGCTTTCCGAAACCCCGCTGCTTCCGAAACCCCGCTGCTTCCGAAACCCGCTGCTTTCCGAACCCGCCTGCTTTCCGAAACCCGCGCCTGCGTCCGAAACCCGCTGCTTCGAAACCCCGCTGTTTCCGAACCCCGCCTGCCTTCCGAAACCCGGCCTGCCTTCCGAAACCGCCTCTGCCTTCCGAAACCCCGCTGCCTTCCGAACCCCGCCTGCCTTCCGAACCCCTCCTGTCCCCCCCCCGCCTTCCGAAACCCGCCTGCCTTCCGAAACCCCGCCTGCTTCCGAAACCACGCCTGCCTTCCGAATCCCGCTGCTTTCCGAAACCCCGCCTGCTTTCCGAAAACCGCCTGCTTTCCGAACCCCGCCTGCTTTCCGAACCCCGCCTGCCGTCCGAACCCGCCTGCCTTCCGAAACCCCGCCTGCCTTCCGAAACCCGCCTGCCGTCCGAAACCCGCCTGCTTCCGAAACCCCGCCTGCCTCCGAAACCCCGCCTGCCTTCCGAAACCCCCGCCGCCTTCCGAAACCCCGCTGCGTCCGAAACCCGCTGCTTTCTAAAAACAACACCCCCCAACAACCCGTTCCTTCCGAAATACGCCTCCTTCCAAAAACTCGCCTCCTCCCGATACCACGCTTCATTGCAGATGCAGAAACGTGTTACTCCGTGAAAAATGATCGTCCACCAAAATGTTACTTCCATTAAATAAATACAAAATCCCAAAAGGCCAGACAATTTGTCCGTCATTTTGGTAGGTGTAAAATATGACGTTTGGTTTTTGTCACAAGTACAAATTACTTGATAATGTATACGTACATAATGACGTGTACCACGGCCTTACTGGTGTGCTGGACGTGGGACATAAGAGTATGTCGGCTGCTCGCACCCCTTGAATGGCACCAACCGCAGCCTACCGCTTATGTGTGCTTGCCTCTTGAGCTGTCGATCTGCTTTCCGTGAGGTGCCACAGAAGGATCTGATTAGGACCCCGTGAAGATTGAATGCTGAATTAAGTCCATGTGCTGATCTAATATTTTCCTATTTGCAAGGCTATGTGGAGCTTTATACATGACAGACTGAGAAATTCAGTCTTTCCCAAACCTTAGATGGACATTAAAAATATTGGACAAATAAGCACTCCCTTAAGTGATTTGACCTGGGTCACAATAATAATTAAGTGGTCAGATAGGAATGTGATTGATTTTGCAGATGGGGGGGGGGGGGAGCTGCTGTTGTAAAGATCTACAATGACCCACATTGTAAAGGATTTCATATGAACGAAAATTAATCAATTCAGTAAAGGATCTACAAGCGAAAATAAATACAAAATCAGACACCACAGAGAGATAGGATGACATCATGCTTATTTTTACTTCCATTATCATTTTCCAATGCCAGACTAGCAAGAGACGAGATGCTGCTTGACCTTGGTGAAATCGCTTCTGTGTGCACTTCATAGATCATTTTTGATCAAAACGTAGTTGCACGTGATCCAACTATGAGAAATCTCTTTGTAGAGATCTTGGATCTCAAAAGATTTCGACAACCCATAGCAATGACATTGTGGTCACGGGTCTTCCAAGTCCTCAATAGCTGTTGTGTTTTTGATACTCGGCACCATCGTGCAATCACCACCTTCTCCGTCATTGTATCTTGCCCACAGACAATCTAGAGTGATACCTTTTCCTGTTGCCACCTGTGTACTGCCTCCCTTCCTTTGACCGAGCGAGTTGTAGGCAAAACAAAGTTGCTTCTCACCTTTGCTGGAAGACTGTTAAATCACAAGACCAGGTCTTGCTCAAGGGGATTCATAAAGCTTAAGCTTTGCAGAAGCTCATTGCTGGGAGGATGCTCCAACATTCATATTAACAATCAAACTTCAATATAACTTTACTGCATATTCTTAAGCAGAGTTTCCATCGCACTGTTTGGATGTGAGGCCCTGTGTGAAAGCAGGACTCCTCCGCAAGGAAACCTGGTGAAACATCTTCTTGTTGATGGATTTGTTTGTTGCGTTGTCTTTCTCTTTCAACTCGACTCATGATTAAGTGGTTAATTAATGGATGGAGATGCAAGATATTTTTATTTTGACTATTTTTAAAAGGTGGGTGGAGGGAGGGGAGAAAGGGAGGAAGGAGCAAAATTTTGTTTAAACATTGGGGCTTGCCTTTTGGCAATTTCTTACCTATGACTGACTGTTCATTTCAACAACCTGATCATGTTGTTCTGTTGCTATACTAGTATAACAGTAGTATCTATGGATCATGTTTGTGTCCATTATAGCCGCATCACGAGCTGTTCACACCCTTCCTGGTACAAGACGGTCACCGTCCACTGTCTACGTAGCACAGCCCGACCCTGAGCGCTCTCTCCATGACTACATCCAACGGCTGGAGACATTGCAGCTACGCCTTGGGAGTGTGCAGACAGGTAGCTACAAGCCTGTACAACATCACATCACTCTGCCACTCTTGGATTTCTTAAAAACCTTTACAAGTTGGTTGGACTTTTGAGCAAGGATGAAACTCGTTTTCTTCAATTTAAGTGATATTCTTATCTGTTAGGAAGGTTGCATGTCATTTCCATACCAACCTGAAAATTACCTGTTTGACTTCTTCACAGCTAAGAGGGGAAGGCCAGTGAGGTCGGGGGGGGGGGAGGGAAGGGGGAGGCGGGAAACAAACAAACATACATTTGTACCTCTTAGCTCTTAGTCATTTGTCATGGAATCTGCAACTGTCGGATAATTCAAAATAATGTGATTGTGATGGCTGATGGGTCACGTCACCCTCACCTCACCTCATGCTACTTGCACTTCCATTCATCAATTTCTGTCTGTTCAATGTGTTACTGCTTATCATATTGTTTGGACAAGTCATTTTGTTGTTGAGTGTGGAGCTCTTTTGAGTGTGTATAACTACAGAAGATAATAAACAAATCAACATGTGATGGAGGATTTGAATTATAACGTCAGAGTATCAAATACTTTGACATTTTAATCAAACTGCAAGCTCTCAAACTCGCCTCTCTTTTGGCATGCTCTTCCACAAGAACGGCCCACATCGTTTACATGATTATTGCATCTGAAACCTTCACTTTTAGATGATAGCGTCAATGGCCAAATTGCACACTATGGATGACTGGTTTACCATCCCAGCCTTACTGCTCAATTATGCTTCTGTCATCACAAGTCAACGTCTCTTAGACTCGTGCATTCTTTTTTGCTTTGAAGGAGTATATTAACTAACCTCCATCACTTTTACCTTTATTCAAAAACCAAACAATAACATCGTAATTTTAAATCCAGTGAAGTACATCGAAGAGATCATATCAATGTTAAATAGTTAGGGAGGAATGGA
>CM068955.1:104507677-104521199 GCA_035128595.1 Eptatretus atami
TCTTTCACAGGTCACACCTGGCTCCATTGTACCCAGCCAAGGAACCGTTTCACAACAAGAAGTCTCACGAGATACAACGGGTCACGCCCTATCGGAATCGATTATGCTGCCCACACCACCAAAGGCTATTGTCAGGCCACCAGACACACACACTGGCATTTCATCTGCTGAACCGGTCAGTTCGGAGAAGTCTTACTCTCCACCTTCAACGAGGAGGTCTTTCCGCTCACGCTGCCCTCCTGCGTGGCAGTGCAGTGATAAGTGGCTCATGGAAACGAATGGAAGACCAAGCCAACTTTCGTGCTTACAATTTTGTGTCACTCTAACAGCCCACATTGCATATATGTAGTATCTATCTCTACATACAGTTCCTTGCATAATCGTTATACTGTGTCCATGATTTTTTCATTCGTAGTTGAGACTTACAAGTTACATTTGTAGTCCATGTTCATGTTCTTCTGCTGGCATTAGTGCAGGATTGAGTGAAATGGGATATGTTAAATCAGCATGCAGATACCACCTGGATATGTCCATGGGGGTGGAAAAACCCTTGGGGGAGGGGCGGGGGGGGGGGTTGGGAGGAGGTAAGTGTGAGGGGATGGGAAGGGAAGGCAGCATGAGGGGAGGGGAAGGCAGTTTGAGGGAAGGTAGTGAGGATAAGGGAAGGCAGTGTGAGGGGAAAGGAAGGCAGCGAGGGGAAGGGAAGGCAGTGTGAGGGGAAGGGAAGGCAGCGAGGGAAAGGGAAGGCAGCGAGGGGAAGGGAGGCAGTGAGGGAAGAGAAGGCAGCGAGGGGAAGGGAAGGCAGCGAGCGTGAGGGAAGGGAAGGCAGCGAGCATGAGGGAAGGGAAGGCAACGAGCATGAGGGGAGGGAAGGCAGCGGGCGTGAGGGGAAGGGAAGGCAGTGAGGGGAAGGGAAGGCAGCGAGCGTGTGGGGAAGGGAAGGTAGCGAGCGTGAGGGAAGCGAAGGCAGTGAGGGGAAAGGCAGCAAGCGTGAGGGGAAGGGAAGGCAGCATGAGGGGAGGGGAAGGCGGCATGAGCGGAAGGGAAGGGAAGGCAGTGTGAGGGGAGGGAAGCATGAGGGGAGAGAAGGCAGCATGAGGGAGGGTAAGGAAGGCTGCAAGAGGGGCAGGTAAGGGAAGGCTGCGTGAGAGGAGGGTAAGATAAGGCAGCGTGATGGGAGGGGAAGGAAGGCGGCATACCACGGGTGACAAAATGTACCCAAACAGCAAGGTTTTCTTTTTAACTGTCGGGTTCTATATAAAACCGAGTATGAGAATTTTAAACCCACGCTATCTACCTGGTAAAGGCCTGCCTGCATGGATGCTCACACATGAAGCAACATTTGCAACGCTCCGGTCGGCTCACACTCCGGGAGGTGGGTGGGAGCGAGGAGGATTAGAGGGAGAGGATGGGGGGAAAGGGGAATGTGGGAGGGGGGTTTGGGAGGAGGTAAGCATGAGGGGAGGGTGCTCTAGGCTTGCGTTTGGTAGAGGGACTTGTGGAGAAAAGGGGTGCAGGGGAGTACAGGATTGAGCAAAATGGGATACATTAAAACAGCATGTTAATACAGCACGTGGATACCGCCTGGAGATGTCCATAGGGGGTGGAGAGGGGAGGGGGTTTGGGAGTTCCCTTTGGATGCATGCAAAGTTTCAGACCACGAGGTTTCATGGTTTTGGAGTTATGGAGGAGAGACACACACTGACACTTGTTATTATAGACACTTGGTCTCGGGGTGATTTCGGATGGTTGTGATTTTTATTGCAATTTGGCACATCCGTTCAAGAACTAATTGGTTACAGGTGACCAACGTTCTCATAACAAGACCGTGCCGTATGCCTCACCGGCTCCATCCGGTCCTTAATTCGAGACTAGGCATGCGGCACCAAATCAGCGCAATGCATTGGCTGGCTCTGTGGTCCCAACCGCATGGCATCATGGCAGTATATGCATGATCTTGCTTGGGACCACTGAACCAGTTGCCCATTGCGGCCGCTGTCGACACGGCCTGCCGGGACTCGGACCAGGACACTGCGACAACCTGACAGCTGCAACAGCATTACCACATCTGAAAAAAATAAAAAGCCCCCCTCCTCTCGGTCCTCATCTACAATCTCCTTGATGGCCTAAAAAGGCACAAAATTAGCGGTCTGTGTGGGCGGCAAAGGAAGGCAAAACAAATAAAACAAACACCACTAACCTTTTGATATCCTTCAAATGGTAGTTGATCCACCGTGAAAAAAAGAGGAGTTAACGCTTCGGGCTTAACCCATCGCCCTCTTTCTTTGTTTTGACAAAAGGTTCAGCCTGAAACGTTAACTCCTCTTTTTTTTCACGGTGGATAAACTACCATTTGAGGTATTTTAAAAAGTTAGTGGTATTTGTTTTATTTGTTTGGCCTAAAAAAATCTTTGTGTTGAGTCTTTTACAAGAAGTTCAACAAGCCGTTTACCCCAAGTACACTTAGGTTGTCAAGGGTAAATATAATTCACGAGACTGGTAACAAAGACTCACCTGCCATGAGCTTGCAAAGGCAACTTGCTGCTTGCTAAGGTGTGAGCCGCTGAGTGGGAAGATGGGCGAACACGCGTCGGTGGAGAGCTCATGACATGCAAGTGTGCGGGAGCCAGTTGAGGTACTGCAAAGACCCACAACACAAATGTATTCACCTAATCGCTTCACATGGACAAACTTTGCTTACATGTATGAAGTACAATTCTGAGAGTTGTTAGCGTGTGTGTGTGTGTTCTGTCTACCTGGTGACTGCTCCAAGCCGTTGACCTGTCCTCTGGAGAAGGCCGTGGACCTGCTCAGTCGCTGCCATTTACGTACCAAGAACCGTAATCTAGTAGGATAAGGTGGGAGCCGTATACATCGCTGGCATCAAGTGAGAAAAGGTTTGAGTTCCTCTAGGTTATTGTGTTTATGTGGAGAAACGTTTTTCATTGTAACCCTTTTCCTGTTAAAAATAAAATTTGGAGATTGTAGGAAACGAAAAATATTTAAAAACAATAACAAAGAAGTGAAATTCAAAGGTTGGAAATGAGGAACAGTAGTGTCACATTGGCAAAGGGGACAAAATGGAAGCAAGAAAGAGTGAAGGGTCACAACAGAAGGTTAAAAGGCACAAGAGATTAAAGGGGAACCAGATTGTGAGGGAGACGAGTACCAAAAATCCAAAAAGTGTCGAGAACATGGGGAGGAGGCATAAAGATTATGACAAACCGTGCAACAGCAATGACAACACGTGCTGCAGAACGGAAACGAGAGAAGGCCCGAGAGTGTGTCCGTGGGGGCTGTGGTTCTGGCGTGGGAAATGCTCCCATCCGAGCGATGAGTGCCAGTGTCGCCTGTTCGCAATCTTGAAATCCACCAAGCAGCAGCAACAGGTATTTTTTTTGGTAGATGAGGGCCTTCCGGAAGCTTTCTGCCCGAAGGTATTTCACGTACATCTTCTGCAGCTGTCCAGGATAAGTTTGGCATGATTATTACCTGTCAGTAATAGCAATGGAAAAGTCAGATCGAACAGCACAGGTTCTCACCTTGGTACTCGCGTTGTCATGGTCTGGCGCGTCCCTGCGGAGCGTGCTGCGGTGGAGCTGGGATCGGAACTGAGCAATCTGTGCCTCCGATTCCTGCAGTGCATGCTGCATGGCCAACTTGTCCTTGAGCCACTCCTCACGTGCAATTGCTTGGCTCTGCAAGGCAAACGTATCATTCACACCTTGAGCCAATTACACGTGGCACTTTCCTCAACCTCTTCCACAGCAGCCAAATTCACTTTTTTGCCAAACCTGGGTTGAGGCCAAAGAACCATGCTGGGCATGTTGTTCATTTACAGTGCGGCGCACGGCATTGCGACGCAGGTTGTCTTTCTCCTCCATGAGGCGTGTCAAGAATCCCGTGAGATCAGAATTCTGCTGCACCAAGCGTTCCACCAGTGCAGAGGTAGCCCCCTGAGTCGTGTTGGTGAACGACGGAGAGAGGGTTGGAAATAGTAAGCAGAGTTAAAGCATTTCAAATGCAGGGCTTCAATCAAATGTGTTTTTGAAAACAAAACTGTAGCAACATCAATACACAATTTTAATATTGGTAAGCATCTCCTGCTGGTGTGCACCATTATCTTAACGCAGCGTAGAATGTCGTCTTGTACATTATTCATAACATTGTGGACAATTCTGTCGTCTAATAATCAGGAATGATCTGGTTTACACTTTTGATTGCAAGGACATTCATCAAGGTCACTGCTGTTTCAACTTCAGTTTGGATGACTCCACACTCGTAACATCCCAGTTACACTTTGCACGCATTTCATTCTCATGCCTGACTGGTGTGATTTCACCTCGTTTGGAAAGTTCAACCCATCATTTGCCTCCCAATGACAAACATGACAACAGCCTATTGGGTCATGTCTTGTGTCCTGTCTTGGCTATGTACGAGTCGATCAACCAAAATACCGATTTCATTGAAAACATAGAATGGTTACCTGGTTGCCAATGTAAGGACACCTACGCCCCAGTTCCTCCTGCAGCTTATTCAGACTTTGTTTTATCTGCATCAGTTCGGTGTCCTCAGATGTTCTACTATCATCCACAATCGTTGTAGATACGTCACCAACAGACTCGGACCTGTGGACAATGTGACACAGACCCAGTGCATTGTCTAATTGTCTGCAACGTTTATAAAATAATTGCACAGTGGTTCACTATGCACTCAATGCAACAGTTTGCTGCTGCAGCACTAATGCCTCTTGCATATACTACTGGCAAAGTTCCCATAGCACTGAAAGAGACATATTAGACAGCAAAATCACTTTGAATGTAAGCCTGGTGTTGGCTTAACGGTTAAACGTGGCTGGCTTGAGATGTTAGGAGCTTGAGATCGAGCCCCTGTTCGACCATTAAATAACACCAGGTGGGTTGACTCAGCTTGTCATCCTTCCGAGGTCGGCAAAATGAGTACCAGTCTACTGGAAACAGTGGGCACTGCATCAGCGGCACAGCCGCGCTCCCAGCAATGATGCAACCAGCAGCTGCAGGCTGCTTATAAAATAATAACCGTGAATGTGCCTCCTTACAACGATTATTCAAATATAAAATTGTGCAGATATTAAATCGTACAACTACCAAAACAAACATGAATCGACAGCAATATATGATGACATTGTAATGGAGAGTTATGTCAGCAGCCATAAAATCAACCCAGTTAACCAGCTGATTGCCACCTTCTTCTTCTGGGGCTTTACGCACGCCTTGTACTTCTATTTTGAAATTTTGAAAAAAAAAGTTTGCGAAAGTGGCTACCTTGGCAAACAGTAAAAAGGACCCATCAGCCGATTCATGCCAGGCTGTGCTGGATGGTGGTCCTGGTTCCATCTCGTCGACTCTGCCTTCTCTTGCCAGCTGTGCATGTCAGCAGGTAAACTGCTCCTCATCTCCATTACAGAAAAGCTTCATCAAAAACAGACTGCCTGTACCAGTGCATCTAATCACTGAAAGCTATCACAAGCAAGAGGAATTCAAAGTACTCCGTACCACATGCAAATGTACGAGGATAATCCAAACCGAGAAAAAGAATGGTAGTTCAAGGTGCATTTTCAAACTCTGTGATCATTCACAAGGAACAGCGGGGCAATGCCGAGTGCATCACAACCCAACCGTCAATAGAGAATACACCGCCAGGGATTCCAACACAGCTTAAAATAAGCGAATCGCTGTTTCATGCAATATTTTTACTAAGCAGTACATGCACACAACTGAAGTATCTTCAGGCAGTTGGTAAAGTGTTTTGTGTTCAATAATCTATATATAATGGGGCAAGTGTATGTATGTATGACGTATGTACCGCTCACTTGTATGAACAGGAAATGGCAGGAACTCGACACCTCATCCACGGATATTTCTCGTATTTCTACATATTTTTGAGAGTCCAATTTGCATCCAGGAACACAATTATGGTTAACCATTTTGAAATTGCCACTTCTTTTCTTCAACGCTGAAAATTATGGAAAAAGACTATTTGACCGACAGATTTCGTGCTCACAACAGCAGGTTAAACGTGCCCGTGCTAGCAGAACCGAGTCACTGAAAACGCACACACAGAGCATGCGTGAAGGGCCTCATTAGCATTCACATGTCATTTTGAAAGTTCCGTAATAATTGGCCAGTTGATGGAGGTTATGTCAGAAGAGACCAAAATTAGGTTGCCACCACGAGTTAAGATTATTGTCTGCAATCTTTCAAAAAAGATACTCGATGCACAAACAGTACTACAAAAAGATTCCTCTTTCACAGAGTAGTTGCTTAAAAGTCTGGACTCCATGTTATAAACATTTTTTTCTGCACAAGATCGACCCATCTGACAGCAATGCTGTTGGTGGACGTTAAAGATCCCATGGTGTCTTTCATGGAGAGTAGGCGAGTTATCAACGGCACACACTGGACAACTTCCCAAATTCATACTCTGACTGTTGGGAAGGCAACGGCACACCATCCAGCATAACCTTGGTAAAAAAGACACTGCTTCGGCAGCACTGATGCTCTGTCAAGGGTATAGTACAATGATGACGACGACGACGATGACATAAGATCGAGGCTAATGGGAGAGTGAAGTGATTGAGGGTAGAAAGACAATGATCTAACAGTGGGGCAGTGGGACCACATTTCTACACAACGAGCAAAGAAATAAAGACCAAAAAAGAGGGGAGGGGAAGAAACAGTTTGGTGAGTCACAGCTTATGGGGGTAGAAAGGATAGCAGTGCACTGTATGGTTGAAGCATATGATTGACCAGCACAACCTTGACGAAAGAGGAACAAAAGAGTTGAGGTGTGCAGCGAATCTGAATTTCAGGATTTTAATGGGGAGGACATTACTGGAAGAACATGTGCATGCTAGAGTTACAAGGATGTATCTGAGGGCTGACGGAGCAAAGGCAGTTAGACCAGAGAGAGGTTCCAAAGCCCCTTAAAAAAAAAAAAACAGCCCATGAAGCAGTCTGTGATGTCAGAGAAACAGAACTTGTGCAACGGCTTCAATGCAGAAGGTTCCAATAATGTTGAGAGATTTTGATTCAACAGGAGACAGAGGGGAGAGTAGTACTCCACTGAGCTATACGCAAAGGATTTTTAGTAATTCTGAGTTTTCAAGGAATGACTTGGAATGACGCAGGACGCCCAGTCTGTAGCGAGCTTTAGAGGCTAGCTTTATGATGCGTTTAGCCCAGGAGATGTCTTGGTCGAGATGTTCAAGAGAATGAACCTCTTCCAGTGGCTGACGATGGAAAGAGATAGGTGGGTTAGTTTGACGATCCTTATACAGTAGCAGGTAACAGGGTGAGACAGATTTAGCAGGTATGAACATGCTCCATTAATCAGATCAGCATCAAATCAATTCCAGATTAACAGAGAGTGATGCATTGGTTCCGGCATAGGGATAATATACGACAAATGTACTCATCTGCAAAAGGGAAGAGGTTTTGCAGAGCATTAGAGAAACCATTTATCCATATGAGGAACAAGACTGGATCCAAGATATTGCGGCAGGGCACGTGGTGATTGGGGCGCAGGGCACGTGGAAGTTGGGGCGGCAGGGCACGTGGAAGTTGGGCGCGGCAGGGCACGTGGAGGTTGGGGCGGCAGTGCACGTGGAGGTTGGGGCGGCAGGGCACGTGGAAGTTGGGCGGCAGGGCACGTGGAAGTTGGGGCGGCAGGGCACGTGGTGATTGGGGCGGCAGGGCAGTGGAAGTTGGGGCGGCAGGGCACGTGGTGATTGGGGCGGCAGGCCACGTGGAGGTTGGAGCGGCAGGGCACGTGGTGATTGGGGCGGCAGGGCACGTGGAAGTTGGGGCGGCAGGGCACGTGGAAGTTGGGCGGCAGGGACGTGGTGATTGGGGCGGCAGGGCACGTGGAAGTTGGGGCGGCAGGGCAGTGGAGGTTGGAGCGGCAGGGCACGTGGTGATGGGGCGGCAGGGCACGTGGAAGTTGGGGGCGGCAGTGCACGTGGAGGTTGGGGCGGCAGGGCACGTGGAAGTTGGGGCGGCAGGGCACGTGGAGGTTGGAGCGCAGGGCACGTGGAGTTGGGCGGCAGGGCACGTGGGGGTTGGGCGGCAGGGCACGTGGAGGTTGGGGCAGCAGGGCACGTGGAAGTTTGGGCGGCAGGGCACGTGGTGGTTGAGGCGGCAGGGCACGTGGTGGTTGAGGCGGCAGGGCACGTGGTGGTTGAGGTGGCAGGGCACGTGGTGGTTGAGGCGCAGGCACGTGGAGGTTGGGGTGGCAGGGAGTGTCGAGGTTGGGGCGGCAGGGCACGTGGTTGGGGGGCAGAGCACGTGGTGGTTGGGGCAGCAGGACATGGTGGTTGGGGCGGCAGGGCACGTGGAGGTTGGGGTGGCAGGGAGTGTGGAGGTTGGGGCGGCAGTGCACGTGGAGGTTGGAGCGCAGGGCACGTGGTGATTGGAGCGGCAGGGCACGTGGTGATTGGGGGCGGCAGGGCACGTGGAAGTTGGGGCGGCAGTGCACGTGGAGGTTGGGGCGGCAGGGCACGTGGAAGTTGGGGCGGCAGGCCACGTGGAGGTTGGGGCGGCAGGGCACGTGGTGATTGGGCGGCAGGGCACGTGAGGTTGGGGCGGCAGGGCACGTGGGGTTGGGGGGCAGGGCACGTGGAGGTTGGGGCGGCAGGGCACGTGGAGTTTGGGGCGGAGGGCACGTGGGGGTTGGGGCGGCAGGGCACGTGGAGGTTGGGGCAGCAGGGCGTGGAAGTTTGGGGCGCGGGCACGTGGTGGTTGAGGCGGCAGGGCACGTGGTGGTTGAGGCCGCAGGGCACATGGGGTTGAGGTGGCAGGGCACGTGGTGGTTGAGGCGGCAGGGCACGTGGAGGTTGGGTGGCAGGGAGTGTCGAGGTTGGGGCGGCAGGGCACGTGGTGGTTGGGGTGGCAGAGCACTGGTGGTTGGGGCAGCAGGGCACATGGTGGTTGGGGCGGCAGGGCACGTGGAGGTTGGGGTGGCAGGGAGTGTGGAGGTGGGCGGCAGGGCACGTGGTGGTTGGGGTGGCAGGGCACGTGGTGGTTGGGGCAGCAGGGCACGTGGTGGTTGGGGCGGCAGGGCACGTGATTGGGGTGGCAGGGCACATGGTTGGGGCGGCTGGGCACGTGGTGGTTTGGGCAGCAGGGCACGTGGTGGTTGGGGTGGCAGGGCACGTGGTGGTTGGGGCGGCAGGGCACATGGAGGCGGGCGACAGGGAACGTGGAGGTTGGGGCGGCAGGGAGCGTGGGGGTTGGGGCGACAGGGAGCGTGGGGGTTGGGGCAGCAGGGCACGTGGTGGTTGGGGTGGCAGGGCACGTGGTGGTTGGGGCGGCAGGGCACATGGAGGCGGGGCGACAGGGAACGTGGAGGTTGGGGCAGCAGGGCACGTGGTGGTTGGGTGGCAGGGCACGTGGTGGTTGGGGCGGCAGGGCACATGGAGGTTGGGGCGGCAGGGAACGTGAGGTTGGGGCGGCAGGGAGCGTGGGGGTTGGGGCGACAGGAGCGTGGAGGTTGGGGCGGCAGGAGACGTGGACTTCGGAACCAGGTTGAAAGGAAAAGTTCTGGAAAGCACGAAGGGAAGTATCACTTGAGCATCGCAATGGCAGGACACGGGGAGCAGGTTTGCAAGATAGCCAGAAAGGGAACATAAAATGTGGGAAAAATATGCTGTCAAGGCAAGAGACATTTTGAAAGGACAGTAAAGTGAGATGAAGCATTTTAAAATGGGATTAGCATTGAGAAGCAATTTGTATAGCATGAAGGAAAGAAAGAAGTAATGAGGAGGAAAAGGAAATAGATTGGATTGTCGGATCTACCTGTGTGCTATGCAGCATTTCAGATCCCATATGCGAGAGGCAAACAGCACTAACTGTTGCCGGATGGTCTCAAGCTGAAACCTTTCAATGCGTAGGTCCTGAGTATTGTAGACATCACGGGGTGAGCTTGGATCAAAAGTCTGCTCATGAAGGTTTGCATCTCTTTGCTGTTTCTCAAGGAGGGCAGATTCCAGATCGCGTTGCTATGGTCCGGAGGAGGGTGAGGGGGGAAGTATACAAGTGCAATGCATGCACTTCCTGATGTTAACATTTGAAACAATCACATATATGGTACATTTCAAATAGTACAAAATGTCAGAGGTTCACACTTATAACTCCCAACAACAATATTCACATTGGCTAGAGACCAACCACATTTTGTCGAACCCTCTCCAGCTCATTCCACTGCTGCTTGAGTAGCTCTTTTTCATGCTCCCTCTCTATGACATGAACTGCCCCAGTATTCACAGCATCCTGCAGCCTGTCCACTTCGCCTTGCAACCTGTGCACATCTTTCCGTGCCACCTCCAGTTGCCTTTGTCCCTCCACTATCTGAGTTTGTAGGACTTGCATGGAGCCCTGCAGGTGCTGGTTTTCTACACACTTTAGCTGTAATTCTTCAAGGTTTTGCAATCGCTCTTCATCCGTTCGGTGCAGTGCTTCCTTCAAGGCCTCCTCTTGCCTGAGCAAGCGCTCCTCTGGTCCTGACCGGGAACTAGACACTTCATATCGCTGTTCCATATCGGCCGTTCCTTTCGATGAAGTGCTTAACACCCGGTCTACGCAATGCACATCCTGTTGTGGTTCCTGGTCTTGAGTCTTTGCATCTCGGTCTCGTCTCTCCAGGGCCTCTTTAAACTCCTGTCGCAGACTTCTTTCTTCCTCCAGCTCTTGCTGAATAGGCAAACAACAGCAATGCAAGGCAAAGAGAAACGTTTGTAAGAGCCATGGCACCATATACTGAAGAACAGAAAGCATACAAAGGACTTCTTTATAATACAATAGTCAAAAGCAATAATATTACAACTATGATATGAAGCAGTGTGGCTGTTGATTTCCACAACATATGAAATACAATATTGCTTCCTATGTGATGTACCTCAAGCATCCTTCGTTCTTCAGTTGATGTGCCCAAAACTCTATTCAATTCCAAAGTAACTTTCTTTTCATTATTCAGAGCATCATCCAGTTGTCTAACCTTCAAGTTAAGCTCTGCCCTGTGACAAAATAACAACAAGAAAAAGAAAACAATATCATCATGACAATCTGTCTTATGATCGTTGCATCATCGATCTATAATTCCAGCAATCTCTGTGTGTCTGTCTGTCTGTCTGTCTGTCTGTCTGTCTGTGTGTCTGTCTGCGACCGCCGTTTCTCGACGACCGCCGGTCCGATCTGATTGAAACTTGCCAGGAATATTGCCGGGGACCCGCGGATGTGCCTTTTTGAGGTTTGATATCAATCGGACGAGCGGTTCCCAAGTTACAGCCATTTATCTGTCGACCAATGACAAGACACGGTGCTATGACATCACGAATGACGTCACAATTAATATATTTTTTTTTCCCCAAGATTGACGTCACAATTCTTCTTCTTCGTTTGATATGATGTCACAATCGACGCTGGGGACCTGAGTATGTGCCTTTTCAAGGTTTGATATTGAATCGGACAAGCGGTGCCCAAGTTATGGCCATTTATTTACCAAACCGATGACAGGACACGGGTGCTATGACATCACGAATGACATCACAATTAATGTTTATTTATTATTTGTTTTCGTTTTTTTGTGAATACATTTGTGAATACATTTACAGAGAGAGGGGTGAGAGAGGAGGGGGTAAGAGGAGGGGGAAAGAGGGGGGAGAGAGGAGGGCGAGAGAGAGGGGAGGCAAGAGAGGGGGCGAGAGGGGAGGGAGAGAGGGGTGAGAGAGAGGGGGCATCACAATTAAAGAGAGGGGGAGAGAGGAGGGGCGAGAGAGGGGGACGAGTGGTTCCCAAGTTACAGCCATTTATCTGTCGACCATGACAAGACACGGTGCTCTGACGTCACAATTAATATTTATTTATTTATTTTTGTCCCCCACGATGATGTCACAATTCTTCTTCTTCGTTTGGATGACGTCACAATCGACGCTGGGACCTGAGTATGTGCCTTTTCAAGGTTTGATTTTAATCGGACAAGCGGTTCCCAAGTTACGGCCATTTATTTATCTGTCAACTAATGACAGGACACGGTGCTATGACGTCACGAATGACGTCACAATTAATGTTTATTTATTATTTATTTTTTGTTTTTTAAAGGGGGCAAGAGAGGAAGCGAGAGAGGGACGAGAGAGGGGAGGGAGAGAGGGGGGTGAGAGAGAGGGGCATCACAATTCAAGAGAGGGGGTGAGAGGGGGGGCGAGAGAGGGGACGGGAGAGGGGTGAGAGTGGGGGCGAGAGAGAGGGCGAGAGAGGAGGGGGGAGAGAGGAGGGGAGAGGGGGGTGAGAGTGGAGGCGAGGGAGAGGGGCGAGAGAGGAGGGGGGAGAGAGGAGGGGCGAGACTAGGGGGGAGAGAGGGGCAGAGAGAGGGGAGAGAGGGGGGGCGAGAGACGGGAGGCGTCACAATTCTTCTTCTGTTTCGTTTGATATGACGTCACAATTGACGGTGGGGACCTGAGTATGTTCCCAGGTGTTTCCCAAGTTATGGCCATTTATGATACGGTTGGTCCGATCTAATTGAAACAATTCCCCAATCCAGCCGTCGTTTACGAGGCGAAGGAACGAAGCTGCACATACTGGCACGCACCTACGGGCACGCACCTACGGGCCCGCACTAGTTGATGAAAGTAAGAGATGAGAGTATGACTTCAATTAATCCACACACATCTCTGTGTGTACCGCAAATCCACGCACATTTCTGTGCATACCATTTCTCTGAGAAAATGCGTACCGCAAAGAGTTCACTGTGACCTCCAGCTCTCGCATGTCCCTTAAGGTTGGGTCCAGCTGTGCACGCAACCACCCTGACTCCTGCCTCTCTCTCTCCAGCAGATTATTTGTGCTCTCACATGTACCACAAAGCCCAGCTCCAACTCCACTGCACACCTCAGACACTGGAAAGAGAAAGCAAGATAATCAAAAAATACAGAATTTTTTTATCTTCAAATTCCAACAATATGACTGACCATGGGTTAGACTGTTTGACATTCCCATATAAGCATTTAGCTCACATGAAGTCAGGATCCCATGTTGACTTCCCATGTATGTACTATACTGCATTCATTTGTCCATTATCCACCATCCGTTATTAACAAATTCTAGTAGCTGATGCCTCTCACATGTAACTTATTTACTTTTAAACACCTGTTATGCTGCCTTTGTTATACTTACCAAGTCACACTTCACTCCAGCGTTTCAAAATGTCCATTGACAAATACCCAACAATAAACCCTCTTCAATGTTATTTACTCTTTTATGAGCGTTAACCTGGTTAAAAAAATATCAGGACAGGTTCAAGCCAACCATCCACACCGTATGGTTATACAATTTGGCACAGAAGCATTGCCCACCTTTATGCTCTGAACCATTCAAGGCATTCTCATGGAGTCCTTGCAATGCCTGCAGCTCCTCCAGCAAGCTCATACGCTCCGTATCTGCCAAGTGCTCCAAAGCTTTATGTTCTAATGCCTCCTGCAGTTACACATGGG
>CM068955.1:104521209-104539046 GCA_035128595.1 Eptatretus atami
GGGGGTTCAACATTTCCTCCAGCCATGCAAGGGAAACTTTGACCCTTTTAAACAGCGAGCAAATAAAATCTCCCTCTCAGACACTCGAGTGTGCACACTGTTGGATATTTTTTACAGAGCTTCTGACTCCAAATCCAACAAGTGATATCCACACACAAGGTATGTGTATGTAACACAAACACACACACTCAAAGATATGAACGAAAAAAACACGCCATCATACCAGATTGTTTATTTCCTCCAGCACCTCGCTGTGTCTGTGGGTGAATTTCGCAGGATGCTGCACAAGGGTCGTGAGCAGCATTGTCCGTTCCTTACCAAGAACATCCACAACAGCTCGCACAAGATCTGCACGCCAATCGCCAGGGCTGGTATGCTGTCAGGAACACAACAAAGGGTTGTTGCACTTGTTAAAAACCCACAGCATTTCAAGACCCAAACAAACCTGGAAACAATAACAAAGGTCCGAATACTCACAGATTTGTCTGACAGCTTTTGAAGCAGTTCCCTAAGTGCAGAAATGGTAGTCAACAGTGCAGTTCGCTCTTTGTGCCAGGGTTCCATTCTCTCTCCAGGAAAGACACCCGTCGATGCGGGTGGCTGCTCTGAGAGAGCAAGCAGGTGCAGACCCTCGCCATGGACACGCTCCAGCAGTGTCTGCAAGGAGTGTTTGCACTCAATTTCTTCCTCTTTTGCTTCAAACTAAAATTGTTTTTTTCCATTAATCAAAATCCAGTACTGGCTCAGTAAACAAAATGGGACAACCTTCCTCTTTGAACACTCAATGTTACCCACTCCTTTAACAACTTGATCGAGGATGTTCAAAACAAGACAACGAGAACAGCACTCGGTGGAGCACATACCTCCCCCAAGCTGAACAGTTTACGACTTTACGTTGAGGATCACACCGATAGGCCAGATCTGCATCCGGACCTTAACCAATATCTAATCGGCTTGTTCTTGTCGCATACCCAACTCATCCACCAAGGTTTGTCATAATCCATCCATAACTTTTTAAGATATCGTGCTATATATCGTTTTTGGCCATAATCACTCAATGGTGAAGGATCACTTTAAAAAATTAGAGCATCCGGATCTGGATCTTCACCAAAGTTGAAACAATTATTCCTTGTCACACACCAAACCTGTCCCCCAAATTTTGTCCAAATATGTCCACAAAATTTGAGATGTCCTGCTCATCGACAGACAGGGGTAAAAACATAACCTCCACCTTCAGAGACAATTACATTACATATCCAACATATAAAATTTAACATCACTAAAAATATATATATTAACAAAACAAACAAAAAAAACAGTCACTATGAAGTCCAAATTTACCTGAAGGGGTCGTGATATGAGGTTGGCTTGATCACCACCTGCCAGTGGTTCTGTACCCTCTGGCTGCCACTGCCGCAAGTGCCCCACAATACGGCTGTCGAAGCGATCAGCCTCTGCAAGCTCCCTCTCAAGCTGCCGGCCCAGTTCAGACCCTGCAGAGGGCACAGGAAAAGAGAAGCACATGCCAAGGGGCCAAGTTATTGAAGGAAATACAAGGTCTTGAAAATTAACTGGCGAGATAAACATCCTGTCAACTACATTATCACTCCAAACCTCACCACTACAACTGTCCAATGCTGAGTCGAGCAGTGGTGAATAGGATGGTTCCAACTGAGAAGGAGTAAGGCAGGGAGCCAATTGCCTCGTGCGCTCCAATGGTGTCGGGACTCCAAGCTCTTTATGCTCCTAAATACAATGATGAGATGCCGCAGAGTGAAATATTTTGCAGGGAAGAATATGAATAGAATAAATAATGTGGGAGGGAGGGGTGGGAGTACATCTACAAGGTATATTTTTCTCGACTACTTCCAGCATTCATGGAGCCATCAAAGACTGTATATAGCTTTGCGAGATGCTTTATCATAGTACGTACCTTGTCGGAGTTGTCGAAAGAGATATCGCTCACACTGAGGGACTCCACATCATGAGACAAGCTCATCATATCCTCACAGTGTGGAGCATAAACTGGACCTCGACTTTCTGGAAGGATATCTTCATTGCTTCCCTCCCCAACATCGGCCTGCAGATCCCAAGCTCCAGTATTTCCTTTTGTCAAAAACTTCCTTTGTTTCTCCAGCTCAGCCTCCAGCTTCGCAAGTTGCTCACGCAGTTTCTGCTCCACGGTATCATTCTCCTGCATTACCAATCGTCACAAAACAAAGAGCTTGTCAAACATTTCAAAGAAAAAAAAAAACTTAACCCCTTCATTACCTGGAACCTCCAGTACTTGTAGGTAAAGATGTACCATACTTACGATAAAGCATGAGGGACAATGCATTTAATAGATTTGGGTGGATGTAAGAGTCCAGTACACCACAATTGAGGTTATTTCATCCTCTGTTTCAGTTAGTAATATCAATCTCTGGGAAACAAGTCGACAGTCGAGATAGTGTGTGAAGGCAAATCATTTCACTGTTATGGCTGTGATTCACAACAGCCACCACCACAAACAGCCAATGATACACTGATGGACATGACAGATTATCGAGAACGAAAACGGGTTTTGTTTGATGAAGGCAGGACGTGGGATGGTTGGGGGGAGGTGGAACCAAATGTACAACCATCGTTGTGCTATCTTGCCTGTAAAGATATCTATGCAAAACTAATCGCAGGGGAGACGCTGAGTACACGAGTGGAGTATATATATTTTTTAATATTTGCAGTTTTGAATCGATAAATGTCAATGCTGTGTGACAATGAGGGATTTTTGTTGCTAATTGTAGCATTAACTAGAACAAATTCACATCTTGGGGGAGTTTTTCAGAAAATGTTAATTTAGAGTTTCAGAGCTCTTGCATTTGTATTTTGAGAGTCGCATCATGTCAGGGCATATCGTGCCAATCAAAGGGTTGCAGGCGAGAAGGGACAGGATGACAGATGGGATGAAAAATGCAACCTACAAGACCACAAGGTACTTTCACAAGCACTCCCAACAACAACAACAACAACAACAAAAAAGCACCTGCAAAGCTTCCTGTAAATTGGTAAATTTCTCAGCCTGGAGGTCCAGTTCCTGTTGCTTTGCTGCAGTTTCTGAGCACAGCAAAGCCAGTCGAGATTCATTGTCATGTAGTGCTTGCTTTGCAGCTGCCAATTCACTGCTTGCACAAGCCTGTCAAATGCAGACACACCACAACCTGCTAGAATCACCTTTAAAGTGTATATACAAGGAAGCTGAGTCACAGGAAGTGGGCATTTGAATTGGTACTTCACCCCCAGCCACGATTCTGCATATTTCCTCTGCCAAACAATGTCCGTTTTAGAAATGAAATAAAAACAAAACAAGTCACAAGCATTAAATACAATGACAAAATGCTCCTGGAATTTAACCTTACCAGTTGCTCTTCAAAAGTGCTGCACTCCCTACGCCCTGATTTTACTTCCTCAGCCTGAAGTTCAAGTTCTCTTTTAAGCTCTCCAGCACGATCCCAGGCCTTTTCCAACTCCTGGCATTTTGCTGCTTGGGCCTCAACCAGCGCCTCATGTTCCCTTTGCAGTGCACCCAACTTCTGTGATAAAAATTCTTCTTTCTCAGTCCTCCTTTCCTGCATAGACTCTGGATCTTCATTTGGCTTGCTCCCAAATTCTGAATCCAGAGATTGCAACGACTCGGCCTCAGCTTCCTTTGCGATCACAGTTTCTTGCAAAGCCAGACACTTTTCCTGCAGATCCCGATTCTGGTCTTTTAGACACTGCAGTTCTTGACTAAGCCAAGTCCCATCCTGAAAAGGCTTCGAGTGCTCAATGTCCTCATTCCCGACATCTTCGAGCATCAGTGTCATCGTTGTGTCACCATCCCCTCGATCATGCACAAACTCTCGTTGCAGCTTTGCAATCACCTCGTGCAGCTGCTCTACTTCCTCGGCCTGTTCGTGCCGCAGCTGCTCCTGATCATCCTTTAAACGCTCAACCTGGCTCTGCAGTCCCTCAATTACTTCCTCTTTTGCTTCAAGCAGCTCCTGCAGAAACAATCAAGAATCAGGCACAACAAACCAAACAGACTCCTGTGCTCTTATGGATCAAAACATCAACTCACCTTTTCTTCGTCCAAATCAGAAGGCTCCTCCTGTAACCTTTCGGGTTGTTGCTGCTCTGAATCCACCATACTCTTCTGCTGTGCTGGGGTGTCTGCGCCTTGTTGAGCCTGGTTCAACCAAGGGAATCAAAAAGTCACACCATATGGAAGAAAGTGCAAAAAATTTGGGAAACTCATTATACCCTGCTTATTATCTGTGCCACCGAAGGTGAAAGAGGTTATGTTTTCACCCCTCTCTGTCCGTTTGTGTGCAGGATATCTCAAAAAGTAGTGGACGGATCCAGATTAAATTTTGTGGACAGGTTCGGTGTGTGACAAGGATGAACTGATTAGATTTTGGTGAAGATCCGGATCCGGACCCGACTATAATTTTTTTAAGTGATTCTTCACCATTGAGAGATAGGGCCAAAAACTATATATAGCACGATATCTCAAAAAGTTGTGGACGGATTCGGACGAAATTTGGACATGTTGGGTGTGACAAGGAAGAATTAATTCAATTTTTTTGAAGATCCAGATCCGGATCGGACCACTCGAATTTTAAAGTGATTCTTCACCATTGAGAGATAGGGCCAAAAATGATATATAGCACGATATGTCAAAAAGTTGTGGATGGATTCGGATGAAACTTGGTGGACAGGTTGGGTGTGTGTGACCACAACAAATTGATTCGATTTTGGTGAAGATCCGAATCCAGATCTGGATACGAGAATTATTTAATTTCTATAGTGATTCTTCACCATTGATAGGGCCAAAAACGAAATATAGTATGATATCTCAAAAATGTATTGGGCCCAATATGTTCTCGTGGATCAGGTAATATGTGGCGGAGGTATGCGCTCTACCGAGTGCCCTTCTAGTTAACTTCATGACTTCGGTTAAAACAGTGAATGGAGCAAATGCAAGGCCTAACGAAAGTCAGTGAGAAGGACAAGCTAATCACCTCCTCGTGCGTTCCAAGCTCTTGCAGTTCCGCAACTCGTGCTGCCGCCTCTGTGTGCTGCACCTCAAGTTGCATGTGTAGCTGCTCAACTTCAGCAGCCTTGTTGAGAAGCTCTTCACGAAACTGCTCAAGTTGCTCCTCTAAATACAAGATCTGAGGCAACAAGAACACAACCAAAAAACGATCCTCGTTCTATCCTCAAACAAAAGAAAGTAGAAGTACTAAATCTCCTTTTATCCGAAGTGGTATCAGACATCTCGGTGCAACAGCATAACCTCAAAAGTGTTCCAAAGAGATCTCCCTTTCACCGCAATCTCAACAATCACCAAAAACATGGATGGACAATAACACGATGTGGACAATTAAGTTGGGTTGAGTAATGACCATATGCAATCAAAACTTAAAACACCTCCTTGTCTTTGCGCTCAAGGGCCTCGCGTTCTTGTTGAAGCTGCTGCTCTAAGCCCGATCCGGTCGTATCATCATGGGAGACCTCATCCTGCTGCTCATCGAATTTGAATGACAACTCTGCAGTGTCTGCAAGATCCTGGCATTGCACCGAGTCCTGCATCACACAATGCCCTTCACACCATCAGCATGTTGTTCTCTGCCCATTCACATGATATCTTCAGCAAAAATGTCCACTGAATGAGACCTGAATCTACTCGTTTAAAACATATAATCTTAATTAGACAAATATGAATGAGAAATATTGACTAAGAGGCACAGAGGTCTCAAAAACCTGGCACAATTCCTTGAGAGAAGGCTGCTGTTGCTGTTTTGCCCACTGCTGCTGCTGCTGCTGCTGCTGCTGTTTTTGCAGCTGTTGCAGACGCTGCTCCATGTGCAATGCCTCATTCTCACGCTGCTGAAGTGCTTCTTCGAGGTCCTTGTGCACCAGTGTCAGCTCACTGTAGCGATCAGTACGCTCACGAAGTTGTTCCTGGAGCTGCTCCACCTGTCGGAGATGTGTCTTGCATTGGTGTCACACGGAAGGTGCCGGCCCGCAGGGCAGGGTGCGGCAAATCAAGAGGAATATACGACTTGCAAAGCGCGAATGAAAACGTGAGGAAAGAGCAATGCTTGGTGGCAAGAAAAAAAAATGGCCCGATGGAGAAATGAGACATTCACACATCCTCATAGCATCAAGATCACGTACACTGGGGAAAAAAAAATAATATTAAAAAATAAATAAAAACGAAGAGAATTTGATGATCGGGAAAAGGATTTTTGAATTTGATCAATTAATTGCAATCAGGATCAACAACAGTTCCCTGAAGATTCAGCTTTAATGCTCTTGGTGTGCAAACAAACATCATTTTGCAAACTGACGAAGATCACAACAGAACAGAAGAATCGGTTGCAGTGAAGCATTTCCAGGATGGAATAGGCTACTTTTGGTGGATCATGAGTATATATTGCCCGTGGAGGCTGATCATGAGCATACCAGTGCTCGCGGGGTCACCGTGTAGTGAGCAAAACAGTTCACATGTGCAGTGAAAAGAAAAGAAAAAGCCCACGTGACCTCAGCGAAAGCAGCGAGGTTTACCCTTCGTTCTTTCATACCTGGTTGCGCAAAACTTCTGTCTACACACCAAAGGAAGCCGAGGGGAAACACGTTAGCAATCACGGCAAGAATGTTAAATTGACGAAGACAAACGAGATACAGTACGATGCCTATTGATGAAAAAAGGTTACCAGCAACATAACTGTCATGCACAAATTGTATCGAAAAGGTAAAGCAAACTTTCAAACTAGAGTGGCTTAAACCACTGCAGTGATCATGCTGTGGCGATCAGCAGGTGAGCAAATTGCAAACACCACCGCGCAAAGGAACCAATAGTGCAGTGACGGTGGTGTTTCCGCAGACATTCCCTTCCCTCTGCAGGCCTCGTACCTCACGATCGTTGCGGTTTCCACTGGAGGGCGCACGCTGCATCCCCTTCAGCTGTTCCTCCAGTTTTCCAATCTCCTGCTGGAACTCTTCCCGTTCATGTTCACGGTCCGTTGCTTGTTCCTGGAGTGGAGTGTGTGTAATCAAACTTGCTGCAAGCTTGGCACGGCCAATCTCCATGTATAGTGAGATCACAATTACCCCCAAAAAGTGAGGCTCTTTTCACTCATAAGGTTATTAACGGAACATATTTTTAGACATGACCAACTTGAAAGTCCACCTCCTTCATGAGATTACAAAAAACACTGTACGCACATACCTCCATGAACTGCCGATGTTTCTTGAGCTGCTTCTCCAGCGAGGTCAGCTGTTGCTGCAAGTCTGAGACCTCGGCGCGCCGCTGTTCCTCAAGCTCCTCGTTGCAACTCAGTTGCTCCTCCAGTGCTACCTCAAGGCGTCGGGCACGACTACTCAGCTCCGCCACCTCCTTCTCAGCCTGACGCTGTACCTCGAGCTTCTCCCAAGCCAACTTCTCAGTTTCCTGGAGCAGCCCTGGAGCCAGATTGACAGTTGTTGCAACCAAAGCAAACAATAATCCAATATTCTACAAGTAATAACTGGAGATTGGGTTAATGTATTGGAACACTTGCATAACACACCAGAGCAAAATAAATTAGCAAAGAAATCAAACACAAAGGAGAATTTTAAGTGCAGTTAGTACACATAGCAATGCATTCAACATGATTGGATCATGTTAAAATGTTATTTTTAAACCAAATTAAGCAAATTCAATCATTTCTCAGTATAGGTTTTCTCCCAAAACAGGCATTACAAAAAGTAGATTTGTTAATATGATACAATAACCCCCCCCTCCCCACAGAGACAGACCAACTCATTTACATGAAGGGGTATTAAGGCAGGGGACGGGTTTCACCACGTCTGTGATAAATCGATGACAAAAGGCAGAAAATGAATAAAATTATTTTATAATTTCAGAATTTTACAATTATCGACATCTACGGAAGTACATTGCACAACCACCACCGAATTAGCATCCCAATCTGCCGAGCAACAAATTAACAAAATTCAACAACAATTTTACGTGTCATACCTGTTATCTCAAGAAATATAGGAGATAACAAAAAGATGACGATATGGCAAAAAAAAAAAAAATAATAATAATGCACCACACCAAATTAATGAACTCAACGACCCGACTCAAACAGTATTTTGAAGATTTTTGCAGGAAAGACAAATGTTTTCTTTGATTAATTTAATCACTCAGGTTTCATGGCCAGAGCACTGGATGCAGATTTATCAATAGCAATCGAACCTATAGGTGTCTAAGGCCCCCTAAAAAGCAAACATTTTTATTGTCACATTGGCATATTTTGATAAATAAAAGGTGTTTCATGAAATAAAGAAAAATAATGAATCATATTGTTAGGAGTAAGGGGAAGATCCATAGTTCGAATGTAGTACATTTATAGTTAAGGCCTGTGCGTTTCATGTAGTTTATATTTACATTTGGAATTGAGGAATGTTCGGCTAAAATGAATGAAATATGTGCACTGAAAGGATGGGGGGGGGGGCAGCGAGTGTCAACTTTAGGAAATACAGGGTAAGGTCGTATGTGTGAAACCTTCCCATAAAGCGGACAGGGACAGGAAAGGACTTGCTGCCACAAAAAGGCGAAATGGAAGAGCCTTGAACTTCAATGAACCAATTCCGAACTGTTCGGACATTTTTAGCAAGCCATGGCAGTGAGGTGGAAAGCAGAGCAGGTATGGTGAATCTGTTTCATGTTCTCTCTATCTGCCAAGGAGAAGGAGAAGGAGAGCTTCTTCATGCTGGGTGCCCTGATCTAGAACGTGACTCGTGCACCACCACCTTCGCATCGCTGAATGTGCTCACGTTCCACCGACCGCCATTGTACAATTGGAAAGTCTTCGCCTGCTTCCCCTTTGTTCGTATAAGTCTGGTATGCAATACCATATTTGGGTTAGGTTTTCGTGCTTTATTTATTTTCAATGTTTATAAGCTCGTGTGCCCCTCACCACGATCTATGTCTGTTGACTGCCAAATCTGTTCGGTACTTACTGATTGTCCCGTCTACCCTTGTCCCCATATTTCATTGTAAATAAACCCTATTTTAGTTAAAAAGAAACGTTGTCCCGCCTTTCGCGCACACGTTCCACTGCCAAAATTCGGCTTAATTGGGATAACCTTGGGGAATGGAAAGTTAGGATAAGAATTGGCAATTGAAGGCAATTTAACATTGTACCTATCGGCTGTTCACGGGACCCAAGGTCCTGGTGCTGAGGCATATCGCGTTTGCAAACCTCCGATATGATGGGGTCCAGCTGGATGGGGCAGACACTCTTCCACGGCGTCCGTCCTGCACTCCCTCTATCCATCCAGAACCTTCCTGCAGCACCCAAAGGCTACTTATGACAGTCCACCCCATGCCCTTGGCAGATTCACCATACCTGCTCTGCTTCCCTCCTCACCACCACGGCTTTCTCACACAATGGCTGAACAGTTCGTAATCGGTCTAATTAAGTGCAAAGCGTTTCCATTGTACATTTTTATGGCCACAATTCCTCACCTGACCCTCTCCACTTTACAGGGAGGTTTCACATGTACCACTTTACCCTGTCTATCCTAGAGAAGACATTCACTGCATCTCTTCCCCCATCAGTGCTGACATTACATACAACTTAGCCTAACATTCCCATGTTAGAAATGTAAATCTAAACGAAGCAAAACACACAGGCCACACTATAGTCTCACTACATTCTGACTATGGATCCCCACTTTCCAGGTAACAATATTTTACAATATTAATGCATGAAATTAATATTTGGTGTGGCCACCTTTTTCAAGCAAGACAACAGATATCTGTTTTGGAATGCTTTCCTTCATTTTCTGGACAATTTTCATTGGGAGGTTGTTCCATGCATTCTGCAATGTTTCCCATAATTCATCTTTGGATTTTGGTTGATTTTCATTTTTCTTCCTGTCAAAATATTCCAAGACGGTTTCCATGATGTTAGGTCAGGACTTTGAACAGATCATTCCAATCGTTGAAGAGTTCTTGACTCTGCTTTTCTTTTCTTTGTAAACATGTTTTAACAACATTGTCAGTGAGTTTGGGGTCATTGGCATGCCGGAAAACAGAGCTGTCTCCACTTAGCCTCCCTCCTGATGGGATATGTTGGTGTATTAGGATCTGCTTGTACTTGTCGGCATTCATTGTTCCTTCAATTTTCACCAAATCATCAATGCCAGCAGCAGGAATACATCCCCAAACTTGAACAGAGACTTCACAATAAGCTGTAACACATATCCCTGGACTTCACACCAATCCTCCTGACACACTGCCTTCTCTTTGTACTAAGTATTTCAAAAACTTTGGCTCATCACTCCAAAGTACCTTTCCCCACTGATTGGCATCCAAACTCTGATGTTCTTGGACATATTTCAGTCTCTTGATTTATTACCATCACGCAGAAATGGCTTTTTGAGAACAACTCGCTGAAGAAGACCACTTTTGATGAGAGACCTTCTGACAGTAGAGGAGTTCACTTGAACACCTGATATCTGTGCCAGTTCTGATGCAAGTTCAGGAATTGATTTTCAGCTCACCTGGAACATAGTTCCGGGGAGCTTATGGGGTGGCACGTCTGTCCGTCAGTAAATACTTGCAACTTCTCTGAAACTACACATATGATTCTGATGAAACTTGATCACAACCTTCATCACCAGTGATGTACCAAAAATTGTTCATGCTATTTAAAAAATTAAAATTTGGGTTAAAAGGGGTCTACGGGGAACCCCAGAATAGGTATTTGCGATAACATTGGTTCATCGGTACATTTTGCAGATTCCGTCCCACGTTGACTTCCTCCCCAGTCTCATGATTCTACCAGGTGATCATGCAGGGGTATTGCCCCAATTTTTATTATATAATATACAAGTTCAGCAATTGAATTTTATTTTCGTTCTTAAGGAACTTTAAGTATTGCTCATCTGTTTTGCTGAGTTTCTTTGGTCTTCCAATCCATTTTATATCTTTAAATTAACCGGTCTCATTATGCTTCTGTATTATTGCTTGAATGCCATATCTGGAAATACTGCTTTTGCAGGATATTTTTCTCTGGAAATTGCCTTCTTGGTGTAAACTATTACAGTATTTTGATATTGGTGTAAACGATTTTGTCAAGTTTGATATCTTGGGCATAGTTGAGGTTTATATGACCTGTGAGAGAGAAAATACAAATTAGTCAAAAATGTGGGAGCCAAAGACTTTGCCGGAAAGCATTCCAAAATGGATATCTGCCGGTTTGCATAAAAAGGTTGTTACACCAAATATTGAAATTTCATGCATTTATATTGGAAAATACAATTAATTTTCATTTCTTAAATGAAACTTGATCATTACACCTTTTATTTATCAAAATATGCCAATGTGACAACAAAATGTTTATTTTCAAGGGGGTGTAAGACATTTGCACAGTCGTGTGTGTGTGTATAAATAAATTGACTCCTCCCATGCACTCTTAGCCGAAGAAAGCTGTATAAAGTGACCATGAAAGGCTATGCAAGGTAAGCCCTTTGCTGTTTCAAACTATTCCCAGAGTTCCTTCACAGCTGCAAAAACAGTGACAAATAGTACACAAAAAAACAGACCCAACGATATACACAACAGAAATCCCCCCCAAATGCTAACCCCCCCCCCCTCAGCTACCGGACTGGTGTCATCACTTGGTGAATTATTAGCGACAGCACAGACAGAAACATGCACCACTGAGGCTCCCAAGCATGTACCACGTGTAAATGTCAAAAACAGTCAACATATAAATGAAAAACAAAACTCACATCTCTCACATGTGAATGGAGGGAATAATCAATTAGCTCTCACCTAATCAACTTGGAGAAACTCTGGAATGGTTGAAACAGCAAGGGCTTACCTTGGGTAGCCTTTCATGGTTACTTTATGCAGCTTTCTTCAGCTGGAAGAGCACAGGAGTCGATTTATTTCTATAATCATAGACAACTTGGGTTTAACTGATGTGTTGTGTGTGGTGTGTGTGTGTGTGTGTGTGGTGTGTGTGTGTGTTGTTGTGTGTGTGTGTGTGTGTGTGTGTTAAAACAGTGACTTCGTCAGCGGAAGCATACAAATGGGTCGGACATTTTCCCAACACCCCAACCCTACCCACCTTTGAGGAGAGGGGGACATAGCAGGAGACGTCAATCTCGGAAAGAGCCAATCATTGGGTGTCCCCGATGAAGAAAACATAAAACTTCAATTTTTATTCCTACAAGAACATACCTTTCATCCTTCAATCGTTTGTCCAAGACTGACAGAAATCCATGCCAATGAGATTTGTGTTTGCAGGGATTTATAATCCCAGCTTCAAAAGTAATATATTTGATGATTTAAAAATGCATTTTGTGTCATTGTAAAGCAATACGTTTTTAAAATACAATGAGTTCAAAACTGCTATAAAACCTTTGCAGCAAATAAAGAAGAAAGGCACTTTCTCCGAACAGGAAAAGACCATACACCTCACCATCAGTACATGAGGTAGCACTCGCACGTTCTGTTCAAACCGATTCCACAAAGTACAAAATCACTTTCCACCATGCTCCGTACAGTTCAAGCAATGTTAATCAAAATGCCTTTTATCCCACACCAGCACAAAGGGTGCACCGGTAGTTAAATATTTTTGACCATGCAGGCAGAGAGGCAGACCGACCTGAGCCAAGCTTCCCTTCTGTGTCAGTGACTATGCCTGGAGGTAGGAGATTGAAAAAGGTAGAAATGTGCTCAGACAAGCAAGGCAGAGACAGGTGGGATGGAACTTTTTTAAAAGGAAGGAAAAAAAGAAACACAAAGAGAAGCAAGCATTGCACAACACAAAGTTAAATGGAACATGTCAGATGGCAATAGTTTAATAAACAAGATCACTAGCCTAACTAGGAAGGTAATTTGCTGACAATACATCTCAAGCCCTCTGGGGTTTCTAATTTTACACTTCCAGAAATAGTCACGCAAATATCGCAACTGAGTCTTCATTGTGCAATAACTATAACCATGACAATACTCTTGATGTTTGCAGCAGTATCGCCTGTAACTCGCTATAAAAGCAAATTCCCCAGCTTACGGTGAGGACCGATCCATAACCAGGACTGCTTACCCCTCTCTGACTGTCCGGCATACTCCGTTAAGGCGTGCCGCTGCCGTTCAACCAGCTGCTGCTGCTGCCGCATCTCAGCCAGCTGTCCACGCAGCTCCTCCACCTCCCGTTCAGTCTGCTGGGCTACTGCGACTCTCTGCTGCAGAGCCTCTTCCAGTACCCGCTTCTCAGAGCTGTATTTTTCCAGATATCCTGAGCAGGTACGTCGAATAACCAGATTATACTTTCAAAGTGCTGCTACATGGCTCGTTTTATATAAAAAATACTTAATTTCTTGTATTAAATAATGAATTATTACTTTTTAATGACACAAAACTTCGGTATCCTTGATGCAATTTAGGTATTCATTTATACATGAGATGGATGGTTTGCCTTTAGCAAATAAACTTGGCACAATGTGGACATCTCCACAACATAACAGATGTTCATAAATGTCACACAACAGGTGCAAAAATTCCAGCCACAGTTGTCCCTCTTGATGGCCATTTCATTCATTTTTCAACTGATGATGACAATGTTTTTAGAATTTCTCGTTCATTATTGGACTTGCCATCATGACTCCAATGGCATTAAACTTTTGCATTTCCATCCACTAAGCATTTGACTGGAGGTTTAACGCACAGTTGTATTTTTTGTGCAAGACCGCACAATACTCGATTGGCATTCAAACTGGGTTTACACTTTTGGAATCCCAGCTGAGCTACAAACTCTCACATTGAAGCTTCCCAAGTTAATATTAATCAGCTATAAAGAAGTGAACCCCCAAACCCTGCCAGTCCAACATGCTCTGTTTTTGAAACAAAAGATCGAGGCTCAGGATAGAGCGAGGTGACAGAGGGTAAGAAGGCAATGACATGACAGTGCACCACCACCACCAGGCCACTGTTGCATACAAGCAAAGGAATGAATGAACAGAAGAAGAAAAAATAGCTCCGCAAAGCGGGCGTAACCCCTCAGCCCATGCATTGTAAAAGGAAGCGTGATTATCACGATGATGCAGTCAGATAGAGCACGTTGGACGTCATATCGAAAATCAATCAGACTTCAAGATGGCTACCGTGGCGGCTAGTGAAAATCGCAGCGCGCCATTTTCGAAAGGAACCTTCCTCTACTCACACCCAACACACCCTGCAAAAATGGATTTAATCGGACAAGCGTTCTCCTCGAAATCGACGGAAACCAATTTCAAGATGGCTACCATGGAGGCCACATTGAAAATCGCAGCGCGGCCATTTTCGAATGGAACCTTCCTCTACTCAACCCCAACACACCCTGCAAAAATGGATTTAATCGGACAAGGCGTTCTCCTCGAAATTGACGGAAACAAAAGTTGACAGACGCCCGGACGCGCCGCCGACAACGCTTCTTACGACAATACCCTTTTTCATCCAATTGGGGCTGAGGGGTAAAAAGGAGAGTGGGGAGGGGAGGAAACACATTCACTGACAAATAAGAGGGTTGGGTTAGGTGAAGTAGGCTAAATGGGGGTAGAAAAAGATTGTGGATTTGCATGGAAGATGAAATGATATGGCGGTGCACTGCCTGCTTGAAGCTATGGAGGGAAGAGTGGGATTTAACAGCCTCAGGAAGACGGTTTCATAGATGAGGGAAGGGGGAGAGGGGAGAGGAAAAAAAAGGTGGAGGTGTGATGTTTATTGTGGTCATTATATACTAAAAGTGTGTTGCAGTACATTTGGATTTAGGGAGTTTAACCAGGGGGGTATGGGGTGTTATTGGAACAACATTCGCATCTTGGAGTCCCTGGGACAGTCAGAAGGCTGAGAGAGCAGACGTCAAGCTACAGACCAGAGTCTACTGAACTGTCTGTGATGAGATAGAAACAGAGTTTGTACTTTGGCCTCATTGTGGAAGATTCCAATGATGATGACAACTTTAGAGTCCACAAATTATACGAGACACAGATGTGATTCTGGGGGCACCAGCTCATCGAGGAGAGTTTTTAACTCCATTGAGCTGCAGACAACTGCAAGTAAGTTTTGATGTTTTTTTCTCCAAGGATATGCAGTACTTGGGATGATGGACTGCCACTGGCTTTGGAGGCTAGCTTTGTGATATCAGCTCTGGAGAAAGGCCATGGGTGATGGTGAGGCCGAGAAAATTCAAGACTCGACCTCTTCCAGTGTCTGCCCATGGAGACAAATGTGGGTTCGTTTCACGATCCTTCCACAGTGATAGGGTGAGACAGTGAGATTTAGCCAGAGTGAAAGACATGCTCTATTTATCACCAGAGGGAGCTAGATTAAATAGCAGCAGAGGTAGCCTCACCCCAAAAGGCACGTTTGGCAGCAAATTAAGTGAACTTTGTACAAATGGAATTATGAACTCCAAAAGGAGATGGAAATTCTTTCGAGCCTCAGATGTCAATAATAGTGTTACATTTGTGAGAATGAGTGGAGGTGTCAATCGTTGCAAAGCATGCATGATGATTCGTGACATTTAAGGTGTATTCGGTAAGAAATGACAGGTCAGCTCTGGGATCAGAAATAGGACCTTTTTGTTGTTATTTTTTCCTTTTCCAAACGTCCCCCCTGCTATCCACTCCCTTGACTCCTCACAGCATTTTCACTGGTGGTGGTGTGCACAACCACAACTGTAGAAAGGATTCAACACTTTTCTTTCTGGCTGAAGGAAAAGGGTGGTGGTGGTGGTGGTAGTAGTCATAATAGTAGAAGAAGTAAAAGAAGAAATAGAGGACATAGAAGTAGTAGAGGAAGCAGAAGTATAAGTATAAGTATAAGTATAAGAAGTAGAAGAAGAAGTAGTAGAAGTAGAAGTAGAAGAAGAACTAGTAGAAGTAGTAGTAGAAGAAGAAGAAGAAGTAGAAGAAGAAGAAGAAGAAGACAAAGAAGAGTCCTGGGCTCTGTGAAAACGATCCCTCCTTGATGGTGTGAGTGGCCTCAGCACGTGTTGTGTGAGGGACTGGACTTCTGTGAACTCTGTGGAGGAGGTGTGCATTGTATGAAGGACTCGACCACACCATAAAGCCAAATCGAGAAAAAAGGAGAGAGAGAGACAAAGAGGGAGAAGAAGCAAGCTGTGGTGTTCTGAGAGGAAAGAGAAGAAGAAGAAAGCATATTCATCTTCGCTGTGGAAAATGATCCTTGCTCAGGGCCACGGGCGTGGACTCAACCTCTGTGAACCCGATGAAGGAATGCTGTGGGCATGAAGGAGGTGGAGGAAAGGAAAAGGATGTCTTCTGAGGGAGAAAGAAATTGCAGAGCGAGATGACTGGGCCGTTTCTTTCTTTTCCCGCCAAGTGCCGCTCACACCGGAGCGTATGAAACCATCCTTCAAACAGGCCTGAACCCCATTCCCTTCCTTATCTCCCGTTTTATTTGGATTCCTTGCAAATGTTACTTTTTTGCTTTGCTTGACCCTTTCCTCACCCTGGGTGAGATAGAGGATCCAGGTTTGTGATGTTGTATTGGTAGTGTGGCCTGTGTTGTACTTAGTCAAGTCCGTTGTTTTTCATTAATTAATTAATTGAGTCCGTCGTCACACCTACATGATTTCCTTCTTGTATCTGCAAAATACAATATCGCATTTTTATCGTCCCCCCCCCCACCGCCCGAGTTGCTTGTGTGGCAGTCTAGCACTCCACTCCTTGCACTCAACCTCAAGCTTCCAAAACCGCTGAGCCAGCTTGTGGGCCTCTGCTCCGGTGGGCTGGGACTAGGACCAAGGGTCGCTGGGATCACTGGTTCACCTTCTGCAACATTCGTAGTCGGGAGTGACGTCTGGGACCTTTGTTTGAATCCCATCACCCGTAACAATATTTATCAGACATGAAACAAAATAAACAAAACACTATTCTCTGATTGGGTTAATAGCACAACTTAGAAGTAGGCACACCCACCTCTGAGCTGTCTAGCCTGAGTTTGAACCTCAGCCAGTTATCAGCTGTAAACTGTCATCCTGGTGCTTCACAGGCAGAGAGATTCATCATTTGTGTGCCGTCCCTCAGGAAGACGTTACCTGGGCGTCCTGTCTGCCGGCATTAGTTGGTGGACATTAAAGACCTTACCATGTCCTTTGTCAAGTGAAGGCCAGATATCGCAAGCACCCTGAATAAATTCCAAATTTCTGCCCTGACTTACTGCTGAGAAGGCAATGGCAAACCACCCAACATGACCCATGGAAAGAAAGTGCGACGGTAGCACCAATGCTCTGTAAAAACTATGATACATTTATGAATGTATTCTCCAGTTGTTGGTAACAATGAACTGTCGCTCTACTTGGCAGGTGCAGCTCCATTGGGTTTTTGGATAAGGGGGTTGATAAAGAGCTCTTAACACACAGAGATTGTGAAGTGTCTGATAGCACAGGTGCAATGGGCCAAAAGGCCATTTCCTGTGTGCTAGTGTACGTGAGCATCCTTTTTTCTTCTTCTTCTTCTTCTTCTTCTTCTTCTTCTTCTTCTTCTTCTTCTTCTTCTTCTACTTTTCAACAATGCAGCGATCGTAACATTAGTTTTTACCCTGCGCTTGCGATGCAGAAAGCGGGTTTAAGCGATCGTTCGCGTACGTGTGCCGTACGTAAGTGTCTGCATTTTTCAAATTCATTTTCTCGGCAACCGTTAGTCTGACAATAAATTTTTCAAATAGGTGTGCCTCCCTCCTGTGGAATTTTGTTTTAGTCATAATGATGACGTCATATGTCACGTGGTACAGGCGCCATCTT
>CM068955.1:104539056-104566382 GCA_035128595.1 Eptatretus atami
TTTACACATGGCTCATTGTCAAGTTCTCCCCATGCGGAATAAGATATGTTAATGATGTCATCGGTGCCTTCATTATGACGTCATAATTCGACAAGTGCATTGCTTTATCCGGTCAGTATGAAAAAAAATTCTCTGCAATTGTTGAAACCGCGAACCGATTAATGCAAAACTTTAGCGAATTGATCAACTACCCATTAGAAATATAGTTTGATAAAAGTGACATCATCGGTCACTGGTCTGGCACCATATTGGATCAAAGAAAGAAAACCTCAAACGAACAGAAGTGTTGGCTTGCACCAAGTCCTTCTCAAGTCTGCGCAAGTAAAATATTCTCGGAATACCATTCCAGTTATTTTTAGGTATCCATTAATACCTTGCAAAACGTCACTTTCAACAGAACTAAGGAAAGTAAAATTCATCTCCATTCAATTCCTCGTGTCTCATCACACAACCTTTGAGAGTTGGTCAATGGGCTGTCACATTGGCATGTAGTTACTCCATGAACACGAAGTGAAAAGCGGAGTTAGGCAATTGGTTTGTGTCTGTCCGTCCATCCTATCAGTTTATGATCGAATAACTTATTTCGATTGAAGGTTATATAGTTTGATCACGAATCAGAACATGAAAAGGAAGACAACTTTGTCATTTTACCATACGATTACAAACTTAATGGAAACAGGGGGCACTGCATCAGTGGTACAGCCACATTCCCAGCAGTGATAGAACTAGCAGCCACAGGGTGCATACGAGATAATAATACTGCATGGAGTATCGTGTTCTATGAACTCTCGAGGTGAGCTGATGTTTATGTTGGTGAAGCCATCCAGTGATGCCCAGCTCATCCAAGAGTAGTCTGGGTGGGAGTTTCAAATATGCTCAGGGTGCCAGCACAACGGTATACTCTTTTGTAAAGGCACCACGTGATATGTATCATCCACAAGTAAATAATGATGAGATGAAATGAAAACATACTCTATTATGTAGGTGTAATGTCCAAAAGAAAAGCATAATTTACACAAAAAGTGCATGCCTGAGCAAATCTGCTTTTTTGTGAACTTTTATAAATCACAATAATATGTAAACTTTTATTATTTTGCATTACATGGGACATCCAATTGACATGCTTTCATAACAAAAGGTTTAACAGTCGACTGACTTACCTTCTGCCTTGTGCAGCTCTGCAGTCAACCGTCTCCCAGTTTCCACCTCCTCCTCAAAGCGTGTCTCGAGGTCATGGTAAGCCTGGGCTCGCTGGCTGGTCTCCTGTAGCAACTCTGTATATGTGGCCTGGGCGTGCTCCAACTGAGACAGAATCATACACACCACAAACATCTTGGTCAACTTATACACCTATTTAATATTCCTTGTCAGAGTTCTCAAGCAAATGAAGGATCTTGTACATGCATCACACGTAGGGCAGCAGTATACTTTCACACAAATTACAAGGGTGTGAGAACATAACGGATAATCAACACAACCTAAGGGATTGATGGGTTGATGGGCTGAATGGCCTCCTGCATTGAAGTTCATTTCTTCATCAACAATCTCTCCGATTCTGAAAAATCCTCTTTATCTCTTTACCAAAGAGTCCACCCTCTGCTGTAACATCCTCATCCTTCAGACAGGCAGTCAGCCGCCTCTTCCCTCTTTGCAGACCCTTATAGAATCACGAGCTGGTCAAACCTTTGGAATATGACTTGCAATCCTGACAAATCTCTCACACTCTCTCTCATTGGCTCTCCGAAAAGACCGTCTGGTGAACCCTCCCATCTACTTTCTCAACAATCCCCTTAAAGAAGTTCAGTAAAACGCCTGGGTCTCACCATCAGCCATGATCTTTCTTGAGCAAACTACATTTCAACGTTAGCCTCCGAAGCCAGCCGCCAACTGGGCATCCTGTGTCGTACAGTCCTTCCTTGGCACACCTGACCTATCCATCGACAAGGCCTTCATCTGCAGCTTCATGGAGTACTGCTCTCTCCTCCCTCACACCTTGCTCAGCTTGACACTCTGGAAACCAAGGCCTTCAAAATCATTGGCATCTCCTGCAATGACGCTAACTCAATGGGCCTTTCAACTTTACATCAGACAGGTCAATTATCTCACCGTCTTCTACCACCCCCTTTCTAGTCTTGCACCCTCCATCTGCTCTTTTCATCCCCTCTCGCCCAGCCCCCTCGCCCCAACAGGTTTCTGTAGGGTGCACACGGTCTGGAGTAACCCCCTTCTGGTAGGAGGAGGAGGAGGAGGAGACTGGGACCATACTCTGTGCAGAGCAATGGTGCTGCTTAAGTAGTCTCCTTGGCTATTGGGCACAATTCTGGTCGGGTCGCCACTCCGACACAATATACCAGCATGCTGGCACTCATTTTGCTGACCTCGGAAAGATGACAGGTCAAGTTAACCCCACCTGGTATTAATTCAACAGCTGAACGGGATTTGAACTCAGGACCCTCGGAACCAAAGCCTACCACCCTAACCATTAAGCCAACACCAGGTATTCCCCCTTCTGGGGAAACTCCCAAAATCCAGGCTCATCTCCATTCATTTGTTCCTCCATTTTTCCCACCTGTGGAACCAACTTCCCCAGTCTCTTCAATCTCACTCTTCCTTCCAGGGGTTCAAGACGTCATAATTCGACAAGCTCAGGTCATACTGAGGTGCACAAGCTCAGGTCATCCCCCATCCACAACTACGATTTTTTCTATCCCATTAACCCGTCCGCCCCAAAGCCCAACTCTGACAGTTTTCAGTATTTTCTTCCACCTTTGTGATTGAGAGTTTACGGCTGTATCCTTCTTGTTCACCCCGTGTGTCCTCTCCTTACCCTCATTCTTCCCCGCAACCCTTATTTCTCCGAGTCTCTCTCTTCCATTTTGGCCCTCAACCCTGCCGTTTGTGTGTTCCCCTCTCTTTCTACTGTTCTTTTCGTTCTGTTACATCCTGTGTTGTAGCTCCTCCACAAGCCTCAACACTGTATACAAAAAAGGAATACTTATATCTGTAATAATAAAAGAGAAAGTGTGTGCGTGTGCACACGTGTGTCTCCATAACTTCAAAACCATAAACTTAGCAGCCTGGAACTTTGCATGCAAACGAAGGGAACTCCAAGGAAGTTCATGTATGAAAACTGGGTATTTGGATAAATTTAAACACACCTTTTGAAGATAATTAACGGCGTGCTCATCATGAAAAAACAAAAAAAGAGCCTTACCAAGATGGCGGTGCGCCATATTGGTCAGCACACCGTCACCTCGCTGGGGTTTCTTAAATCACCATTTTGTTTCAGCCTGCTCAAGAATGCCTCGACTTGAACAGGCCGCAACGGTTTCTGTATGATAAAGTGCTCAAAATGGATTTTTTTTTCACTTTTCTCACTCATATCATCAAATGCCTAATCTTCAAACCTACAAATTGCTGCATACATTGCTAATCGCTCGTCAAGCCAGCCGTTCCTTATCAACCGTTTCATTGGAGTGCTTGCTTGAGTGCTTAAGCCACTTTGCAAGCGTTCTACGAGCTGCTTTGTAATGAACACACCCGTTTCACCATTCTCTTATCTTTCCATTTGCTTATTTGTCTTTTTGCTTAAATATATTTTGTAATGACTGCTGCTCATCTTTGAATGGTATTCTTCAAATGTTTTGCAAGCATTTCATTTGCAAGCAATGGTGATACAGTCGACAACAGTCCCTTTTTTTCTCTCTTTTTCCGGCCAGGTGGAGCAGGCCCGATTTGCAAGATTTAAATCCACATATTAAAAAAATATATATATTGTACAAGAGATTGCATCATTTCACATTTTTGTGCGATCTACTTTCACTCAGGATGTTATTTCATTTCATTAGGAGCTTGGAGATATATTGGAGCTTTTGCGAGTATCTAATGTATAAAGCTCTTTCTAACCACTGACTGACTGACACACTGACTGTTTAGTACCATCGAGGTGGGGTAGAAGGCTGAAACATTGCATGCTGATGCAACTTGAAGCCAATAATCTGGGGGGAAAAAAACATAAAAGTCGGAAAATCTTCATAAACGAATATATCCACGAATTACAAGCGAGTTCGATGTCTCTGTCGCTGACCCATGATGTGCACAAGAATTGATGTTTTAAATTTTGCTAATTACAAAGTTATTTCAGCAATCAGCACTTTGATGGTTTTTAAGTAATCGGGGTAGTGATAGCACACTTTAAAAATGACATATTTAATTGTATTGTATTGCATTTTATGCCTGGTGTTGGCATAATGGTTCGGATGGTGGGCTTGGGATCCTCGGGTTCTGAGTTCAAATCCCGCTTGGCTGTTTAATTAATACCAGGTGGGGTTGACTCAGCCTGTCATCCTTCTGAGGTCGGCAAAATGAGTACCAGCTTGTTGTAATGATTGAGCCATTCGAGTATCCTGTGTGGTGACCCGTCCAGGATTGTGCCCAATAGCTCAGGAGACTGTTTCAGCATCACCGATGCTCTGTATAGAGTATGGTCCCAATGGATTTGGAGTGTGTGTGTGTGTGTCACAACCAAGAACAGCCTGTCTTGTCACCTTACAGCACGTTGGTGTTCAGTTCGCCGTGTGGACGTTTGGCCAACATATTTGGCTACACAATTTTCACATGGTGTGTGATCGAAGACATCCTTTGTCAAATTTGTTCACGTGGTCCTTAGACTTTGACAGCTGTGCTCATAAGGATGATTGTGGTTTGTGGGTGATGTTAACATTGTACTCATGTAATATGCGGCTTGTGGTTTTCGAAGCGTGGTGTATGAAAGGAAGTGCTACCATGTGTGTTGGTGTGGTTGGACTATTGCTGCTGTGGTTGGATTTCCGGCGACAGGATTTGATGAATGCATTAGGGTAGAGGTTTTCTCGCAGTCGTTGAGTGATGTGCAGTATCTCAATCCAGCGTTGTTCACAGTCACTGCAGTGTGTTTATGAATGGACAACGAAGCTACAAATACAACTTCTCTTGTGAGAGGTGGGATGGCCACTTCGGTAGTCCAAAACTTTGGCCATGTCGGTGGGTTTACGGTACACTCGTGAGTGTAACTTGCCGTTTCTGTCCTTGGAGAAATGTACGTCCAGAAATGGCAGAGATCCAGCTTGTTCTACCTCACATATGAATTGTATTGTTCGCCATGTTGAACTGATCTTTATAAGGAAACGGTCAACATCTGCCTTCTTTATCATCAAGAATGTGTCATCAATGAACCACAGCCACAACCTTGGAAAAAGCTCACCATGTGGTGTAGGTTCTTCAAAGCATTGCATCACCAGTTTGGCGATGAGCCCCGAGATGGGTGAGCCCAACAGAGTTCCTTCATGTTGATGGTATATGGTCCCATCAAATACAAAGTACGTAAACATATACAGTGCCAAAAGAAAGTTCACACCCCCTTTCAAAATGTTCACCTTTTGTTGCCTTATAGCCTGGAATAAAATTGCATTAAATCAGATTTTAACCACCTTTATTTATACATCGTAACCCAGAACTTCCAAATGAAAAACAAATTCTACAAATTTCAGAAAATTAATTAAAAATACAAAACTAGAACATCTTGGTTTTGGATAAGTGTCCACCCCCCCCCCCCCCCCCCCCCGAGTTAATAAATACTTGGTGGAAGCACCCTTGACAGCAATTACAGCTGTGAGTCTGTTGGATAGATCTCTACCAACTTTGCACCCCTGATTGGGCAATATTTACCCATTCTTCTGTACAAAACTTTTCAAACTCGGACAAGTTGCATGGGGAGTGTTTGATGAACAGCAATCTTCAAATCATACCACAGATTTTTCCATGGGATTTACCGTCGCGGGCTCTGACTGGGCCACTCAAGGACATTTATCTTTTTGTTCCTTAGGCACTCCAGTGTAGCTTTGGCTGGGTGCTTCTGGTCGTTTTAATGCTGAAAGGTGAACTTCTGCCCCAATTTCAGCTTTCTTGCAGACAGCAGCAGGTTTTCCTCTCAAATTTTTCTGTACTTTGCTCCGTACATTTTCCCTTCTATCCCGACAAGTGCCCCAGTCCGACTGATGAGAAAAATCCCCATAACATGATGCTGCCACCAACCATGTTCACATTAGGGTGGTGTTCTTTGAGTGATGGTGCTGTGTTTGGTTTGTGCCAAAAGTAATGTTCTGCATTTCGGCCAAAAAGTTCCATCTTGGTTTCGTCAGACCACAAAACTTTTTCCACATGGCTTCAGAATCTCCAGAGTGTTTTTTTTATATACTTCAAATGGACTCAAGGTGGTCTTTTTTGAGTAATGGCTTCTTTCTTGCCACCCTTCCATACAGACCAGACTTGTTGGTGTGCTTGGATATTGTCGCACATGCACTCTGGACTAGTCTTTGCCCTAAAGCATGTAGCTCTTTCAAAGTTGCCATTGGCCTCTTGTGGCCTCTCTGATCAGTCTCCTCCTTGCTTGGTCATCCAGTTTGGAGGGACGTTCTGATACTAGGCAGGTCTTGGTGTACCATATACCTTCCACTTCTTAATGATTGTCTTGACTGTGCTCCAAGGGATATTCAAGGCCTTTGAAATATTTTTATACCGATCTGTGCCTTTCCCCAACTTTATTCCCAGAGGTATTTTGAAAGCTCCTTCATGCTCATGGTTGAGTCTTTGCTGTGAAATGCACTACCCAGCAGAGGAACCTACAGGAACAGCTGATTTTATCTGAAATAATCAGAATCAATCCAATTTAACACAGGTGGAGGCCAATTTACTTGGTGTGATTTTGAAGGTGATTGGTTACACCTGAGCTCATTTGTTTGTTGTCAGGTCAGGTTAGATCTGTGACCTGCTACAGGTACCATGTAAACCTTACTAACCTGTTCCATGGTCGGTGTCGGCGACTAAACCGTCTCCCCCACCAGGTTTTCTGGTGAGGAGGGTTTGGATATGGACACCCAGCAGGATTAAAAAACAAAACCTGTCAAAGGGCGGAGGAGCTCCTTGTGAGCCAATGGCCATCCATATCTAGTGCCCAACTGTGTCTGCGGACGTCCTCTGCAGTTGGTTACTTTTTATTAGGAGGTGGTGGCGGATTTGCACTCCGGCCACCGTAAACCTTCATTCCGCAAAACACAAAAACGCAAAAAAATCTGAAAACCCACTCCGTGGGAGTACCTCCTATGCCAGCTTCCCTTCGCAGGCAGCTCACCGGATGACGGATTGGGCAAAAGCCTTCGGGACCCCCAATCTTTGATGATAGGAGGGAACCACGGAGGTAACATCCCTGGGTCAGATTGCGGGAGAGTGTGTCGAGTGGTGCTGAGGTGTCGTCCACCAGATGGCGGTCTCCTTGGGTTAACCTGAGGCGGTCCCTTCGGGTGGTGCCTGGAATTCCTATCCCTAAGAGAGGATGATCACCTGTCTCTGTTATCATCTGAGCTCAAGCTTTGGACATCGGATTGCAGCTCTCTCTGAGGTTCGGAGACCGGATTGCGGCGAGATAAGATGGGTGTACACCTACTATTGGTCTGGTCGCTCTGATGGTTACCATACCCAAGGAGTTGCTGTAGCTGTGTCCAATAAGCTGACCCCAATGATAATTGAGGTAACAGCGTCAACGAGCGTATTATGAGATTAAGGATTCGTCACTCCTTAGGTGTCATTTCCCTGGTCTCTGTTTATGCTCCGACTGAGGCGAGTGATCTCACCGTGAAGGATGCATTCTACGCCACGCTCGAGCCTGTGGTTGATTAGTGCCCAGACGAGATACACTTCTAGTCTTGGGGATTTCAATACATCGACTGGAACTGATAGGGATGGTTATGAGGTGTGTGTTGGTCCCCATGGGTCAGGAACTATGAACCAGAATAGCACTAAGTTCCTTGACTTTGCAAGAAGTCATGGACTTAGGGTGGCTGGTTCATGGTTTCAGCCCACAAGCTCATCGCTGTACTTGGTATTCCAACATGGCGGTGTGGCAAAGGAGATTGACCATGTCCTCATTGACGGTCGTTGGAGGATGATCCAGAACTGCAGGTCTACCGGAGTGCTCAGTTCCTCAATACTGACCACAGGCTTGTTGTAGCAACTCTAAAGCTGCACCTTAAATCCTGGAGAATGGTACCATCCCAGCCTAGGCTGGATGTTGCAAGCTCAGGATGAGAGAGTAGCTGAGGAGTTTGCGAACAGGCTGAGTGGACACTTGGGGGTCTGGGTGCTTTGGGGGGCCCTGAAGAGTTGTGGAGTGCCTTCAAGACCCGTCCTTGATGTTGCCGGTGGATGTCTTGGAACTCACCGCAGGGCAAAGAAGAATTTTGTCTCTCAAGGACACTGGATACCATTGACCAGAGTCGCAGGGCCAGGCTGAATGGCAGAGCTAAGCTGTTCAGTGAGCTGAGGCGTAAAACTGGACGTGCACTGGAGGTGGACAAGGAGGCCTATGTGCGAGGAATCTGTGAGGGGTAGAGCATCACCTGTGGACAGGTGATTCTCGTCCCGCTTACAGGGGAATTCGCGCATTGCATCATCCAAGCCCATCCCTCGGAGCACTGCAGTAAGAGCAGAGAGTGTAGGCTCTTGACAGAGGAGTCTGAAATGAAGGCCCGCTGGGCCGGTACTTTGAGCGGTTGTACCAGGCTGATCCCCCAGCTGTCGAGTTGGACGTCAAGTGTTACAATCTCCTGTTGCTGACCCTCGAATCAACTGTGGTCCACCTTCGCTTGTGAAACACGGGCTGCGGTGAACCAGTTGAAACGGGCAAAGCTCCAGGGATCTGTGGCATCCATGCTGAACTTCTCAAGGCTGGTGAAATGCTGCACTCGTGTCGTTGCATGCAGTTTTGTGCTCTGCCTGGAACACAGGCATCATCCCAACCGATTGGAAGAGGGCCTGTTGTTCCTCTCTGGAAAGGGAAGGGTGATCGCCAAGACTGCAACAACTACCAGGGGTGACGCTGCTCTCAGTGACGGCAAGGTCTTTGCTCGGATAATTCTTGATAGGGTTCGCCACCATCTGCTTGAGCACCAGCGTCCAGAGCAGTCAGGCTTTACACCAAAGAGGTCAACGATTGACCGTATCCTTGCTCTTCGTGTCCTCACCGAACGCAGACGAGAGTTTCGGCAGGGGCTGCTTGCAGCCTATGTTGATCTCTGTAAAGCTTCGATTCAGTGAATCGGGATGTCCTCTGGAGGATTCTTGTCTTCGTGGGTGCCATCAAAACTGATCGATCTGATGTCTGAACTCTACTCTGGTACTGAGAGTGCTGTAAGTGTGGTGTACCATCTCTGACTTATTTCCAGTTGTTACTGGAGTTCGTCAGGGGTGTGTACTGGCCCCACACTTTTCAGCACTTGTATGGACTGGATTTTAGGAGGATGTCGGAGAGATCAAGCTGCGGTGCATCGTTTGGAATGTAAAGATCTCGACCTTGATTTTGCAGATGATGCAGTCATCTTTGCGGAGACTTTAGATACCCTTTTGGGGGCCCTCGAGTGGCTGAATGAGGAGTCGGAGCCGCTGGGATTACGGGTTTCTTGGGTCAAAACTAAGATCCAGGCTTTCGGTGACATCTTGGATGCTGCTGTCCTGTCTGTGTCTGTTTGTGGTGAGGATGTTGAGGTCGTGGAGAGATTCACTTACTTGGCAGTGATATTCATGTCTCTGCTGGCTGTGAGTCAGAGGTCAATAGACGTCTGGGTCGGCCTGGGAGTCATGGATTCACTGGATCATGGGGTGTGGCGCTGCCGGTACCTGTGCGGAGGACGAAAGTCCGAGTCTTCAGGTCCTTGGACTTCCAGTCTTGCTCTATGGATGCGAGACTTGGCTCTGACCAAGGATCTGAGACGGAGACTTAATTCCTTTTGGTACCAGGTCTCTTCGGAGAATCCTTGGCTATCGCTGGTCGGATTTGTGTCCAACGAGCGGTTGCTGAGAGAGACTCGGATGAATTTGTTACCTGCATAGTCCGTGAGCGTCAGTTGCGGCTGTATGACATGTGGCTCGTTTTCCTCCTGCTCACCAGATTCTCTCAGCGAGGGAGTCTCATGAGTGGAAGAGGCCAGTGGGCGACCACGTGCCTCGTGGTTGCAGTGGTTGACCATCATCTCAAGGAGATGGGGATGGCCTGGCATCTGCCTGGGGGATGGCCAGACGGAAGGCCCTGAGGTACCGGCGGAAAGTGGACGCAGCGACGCGCTGTTCTGGCACATGCTCCCATACCTGACCTGACCCTGAGCTCATTTACAATTGCTGTTATAAGGGGGTTGGACACTTATCCAACCAAGATAGTCTAGTTTTGTATTTTTAATCAATTTTCTGAAATTTGTAGAATTTGCTTTTCACTTGGAAGTTGTGGGCTATGATGTGTAAATAAAGGTGGTAAAAGTCTGATTTAATGCAATTTCATTTGAGGCAAAAAGGCAACAAAAGTTGAAAAATTTGAAAGGGGTGTAGACGTTCCATAGGCACTGTATATACATACATACACATATACGAGGTGTGATCAAAAAGTTTGGCGAATGTTAGAACAAAACTTTTTTTTTTTTGAAACACTCGCATGGATCGGCTAACTACATTTCCCTCCCCACACGTCCTTACAGAGATTTACGTCACAGATTTGCTGTGTTGTCATGATTTACACCAATCAAAAGGCAAACATTTCTTTTGTACAAATTTATTTGTAATATTGGTGATGTTACATTAATTTGAAATTCATTTTTATTCTGGGTCTTCAGGTCTTTTGGGTCTTCGGGTTCTTTTGGCTCCAATAAAAATGTCCAAGTGGTCTAAAGCTCTCAATGGTAAAGGGTCTAAGCTGTCTAATTTCTCTGAAGGGTGTAAGGGGTCTAAATGGTGTTTGGGTCTAAGGGGGTCTAAAGAGACTTAACGGGTGTAAAGGTCTAAAGTTGTCTCAAGTGTTGAAAGGGTCTTAAAGGTGAAAGGGGTCTTAAAGGTAAAAGAGGTCTTAAAGGGTTTAAAGGGGTCTTAAAGGGTCGAAAAAGTCTTGTGGTCTTTTGGGTCCACATGGTCTTTTGAGTCCTCGGGGACATTTGGCTCTTTGGGGACATTTGGCCCTTCTCGGGTCGCTCACCTGCATTTGATTTTGTTTTTCATTTATTTATGTTTTCATTTATGGACGCATGGGTGAAACTGCAGAAGTTTTGAAAAAAGGAAAAAGGATATTTTCTGAAGGGGGGTCCGGGGGCATTTACCCCTGGTAATTTTTGAAAAATTGATGTCAAAATATGCATTTTGTGGGTGATCCTGTCCATATTGCAACAGAAAAACTATGCAAATGAAAGTGATATTTGGGGAGGATTTTTAATTTTATTTCACCTGAACATTCATTGCTGGAGCCTGGTGTTGGCTTAACAGTTAGCGTGGCTGGCTTAAGATCTTCGGGTCTCCTGCTGTTGAGAATTAACAACAGGCAGATTGACTCAGCCCGTCATCCTTCCAAGGTTAGCAAAATGAGTAGCAGGGGGCAATTCATCAGCGGGCACTGCATCGCCAGCAGTCGGAGTCGTGAACGTGTAGAAATAAATGACGGGAATACGTCTGAAAGGAATTCAAATGCCACAAGGGAATGGTAAGTTGCTGAGGTACTTCGCTGCATAGCCATCTGGAACCCAGAAGGGCTGAAGCCAAGAATGTTGATGAAGGATCCAAGGAGAAATCGACTCCAGACAATTCAGATAAGCTTCACCAACCCCCGTAAGGCAACATGAGACGTGCAAGGTACCACGAAGGCAAAGAAGAGCTGTTTACACACGATACACACGAAGGTGCCAATATCAGGTGAAGTTCAAATCCCGCTTGCCAATATCAGGTGAAGAATTGTTACCAGCGAAACTCCACGATAACGGTTGCCCTTTTCAGCACAACACCAGGCATAAGAAGATCTCTGAGGAATGGAATGCGTCTGATAGACACCAACGATGGCGGTCATTCCCGCCCAAAATGCCAAGCAGGCGGATCTTTAGCATGGAAGGAAAAGACGTCCGAGGAGTTCGGAATCCAAGTCAATCTTTTATTCCACTGAACAACCCCGCTTGTCTCTCCGTCGGTTGCATCCGGTTCCGGAAAACCATGATCAACCCAAGCTGGAGAATATTTACATCTTGTTAAATGAAAATGATGGCGCTACAGATCACAATTGCATGCAAGTTCTCCTCAACCGATTGTGAGACAACTGAAGAAGAATTATACCGAAGGATAAATAGTAACTCCCATCTCGGTGATAACTCAAGCTGTCTTCTCCAGCTATTATAAATCACCCACGAGGGATGAATGATCGTCACAGCCTTCCATTCTGATCAGGGAAACGCCGCCTTTTCCTTTTCTCCGCCCCCTTTTACAATTTCTTCCGTCGTCTTATAAACTTAATCTCTATATATTTTCATTCCAATCACAAATTAATGCTACACTATTAATATAACAATAAAATGTTCACAAACACTCGTGATGGAAACGAATATCAATGCCATTCCAACATGACGAGCAGTACTGTACAGGGGAACCTGCCGGCGAGGAAAGGCGGACACGCAATACCGACGTACACACACGGTCTCCTGCCTGGCAAACATCTAATCACGGTAACGCGCTTGCAAGCTTTTGGACCTGGCTAACTTCTTCAAAAATAGCTCAAAATAAAAACTGCCATGGGAGTAATTCATATAACCGTGGTCATGATGCGTTATTGCTTTAGCATTACACCCCATCCGGATGAAATGGATTAATAAACGAAATAGCATATCGGAATAGCACCTCAATTCCCTATAATCGCGGCATACCTTTCTCATGACGAACATACAGAAACCTCCGTTTGGGTTGTTCTAAAAATATGGATTTCAATTAAATACAGGAGTTTCACCCACGTGGACACTTTCCGACGGTTCTGTGATTTTTCCTGGTGTATTGGATTCGATATCTGTCGGCACGCAAAATTCAGCTCAGAAATTGGGTGTTAACAAATTTATTTTGCATTGAAACTCCTCACAAAGAGAAACCATATAACCTTTGTAAAACACACCCAATTCATATAAAATAACTAATTGCTTTAGAAACAGCCACTAGTACAAAGAAAACTACAAATGCTCATACGCTGCTGAGGTTAAAAGTTCTAGTACATCTAGTACCCTGAGCACGGGAAACAAGCTCATGGTTGGTCTCCCGCTGAGCTTGTTAAATCACCAGGTGAGTAGCCCCCATTCATGTGCTGATGCCACCATTTATAACACTGAGTGAACAGCCAATCGATTTACTTACTGTATGAACGATTATTCGGAACGGAATCCCTTTGTAACCCGGGGACTCCCTGAACTGTATTTTGTATAAAACCTGCTTTTCACATGACCACACCAAGTGTGAAACTCTTCATTTTATATCTGTCAATAGCTTATCTTCAACATCGCTCATGGTGAGAGAGTTGGAAGGACTTCAACATAGCTCACTGCAACCCCCGTGTCTGCCCCCCCCCACAACTCCCGTGACCGAACCCCTTTTTCCCATTAAAACAATGCCCCAAAATTTGCGAATTCGAAATTGTGGCACTTTTCAAGAGCATATCCCACGTGAATATCAGTGTTTTACTGTATATCATGGAATCGGTTGAAAATTGGCAATATGTGACCTTGACCTTTTGACCTCAAAAACAATAAGCTTCGAACTTGTCACTACCTCTACCAGGTGGTGAAGTTTTGAAGATATAATAAAAATTATATGTGATATAAAAAAATAAAATAAATAAAAAAGGTGAAAAAAAAAAAATGTACTATTGGGGTAATAAAAATGTGACCTGTAGGTGATTGACAAACAAACAAACAGACATAATAACAGACCAGACCAACCAATATACTTGTGAAACTTCGACTTCATAAGTAACAAACAGGCAGGGGTGAAAACAACTTCCAACCTCCTTCGGTGTCGGAGGTAATTATAGTTGTTAGCAGAACAAGCAACAATGAAATTCTGCAGTGCAGGTCATTGGACATACACAATGGCACACAACCATCCATGATGAAGTGACCTGTAAACGGAGATAACACCCAAAGGGACCATGCAACATTCTTACACAACACCGATTACCGTGTATGGTGGAGAAGGCAAACAAATTCTGGAAATGACTGTAGCTCCACGACCTCGGCCATTATCCTCATGGCAGGAAAACGAGACGAAGAGGCAAATACTCCCTGGATCGATTTCCGCAATTGTTGAAGACTGGTACTGGGGGGGCAGTGGGATGGTGATTTGAATCTCACAGATGTAGACTTCCGTTCCAGGAGGCCAGTGTTGCTCATTGCAGAGCAAATGACGGCTGCAGACCTTTGCAGCAGAGCTTGCTCCATCCCTGCTAACAACTTCATAACTCGTCTCTGCATTCCTTCCATTCTTCGATTTCATTTTCTTGAGTGTGTGCAAATCCAAAGATTCACCAATGTCCTCAAAGATCTTGGAATGTGGAGCACGCACGTGCATGCGACAATCCTGAGCATGAAATTTCTCGCCAACTTTCTCCTCAATCCACTTTTGTACATGGTTGGCGGCATCCATTTTAAATAAACATCCGATGATCAGACGAAAGCATGAGAAACTGCGATGAGCTTTGAAAATTTTGAAGACACCCCATAATGTTCAAAAGACATTTCTGGAGCATATTCTCAGAATGAAATTCCCCATTGTCCACGGTGATGACTCGGGCATGCAGAGACGATGTTAGCAAAACAAATGCCAGGTCATGCAGCAGGTGCCAGACTGATACTGGTTGCATATTTACACCCTCCACAGCAGGTTTTCCTGTTTGCCATCAAGGTGGAGTTACTCAGAAAGGTCACACCGTTGCTGGGGCAATCATTAGTTCCACCCATCACCGATCGGTAATGTACACCTCGTAGTCAGGATCCAGCCGCGATTGTAAAGTCGGCGTGCTTTAAATGCCAATGTGTATTGTAAAATTTTCCATCGATGTGAAGCATTTCCAAACAACATTGGGTATCCAGGTTTAAAGAAAGAAAAACACCTCAATAGTAAAGCATCAAAGTGCATTCATCTTTCAACTGCCATGGAATAGAATATAGTCAACTCCATATAACCTCCCTAACTATACTGTACTCCTGCCTCTCGCGTGATGCTCAAGAACAAAAGCTTCTGACAATCGACACCGAGCCAACAAGTGCAAAACTGCTGGGTAATGGTGAGGGAAATGGAAACGACAGAGAAAATGCTTTGGACTTAATAGCTTCAGTGCACCCAACGTCATTAGATCTCAGAAACTAGGCAAAGCCTAGGCCAGGCAGTACTTGGATGGTAGAACTCCACAGAATGCAGGATGTTGAAGGTGGAAGTGTAACTTAGAATAACTCTCTTCTCTGAAAAGAATAGGCCATTGGGTGCTTGAACCGTGATTCTTTACCCCGACTCAAGATTAAGTGGGATATACAAGTAGAGGGATTATGGATGTTGAGATAAAGAGGAAGAGTGCATCTAGTACAGAGAACATGAACTTGACAAAGCATTTTGCAGAAGTGGAACAATGGACGATATCAGCAGGGTGTTGATAAAGGTTTGATAACCACCTGGGAAGCAAATGGAAGCTGACGTTTTGGGTGTTAATCCTTTGATGGAGCAAAAGAGGGTTAATGTCCATAAAGTCAGCTTCCACTTGCTTCCCACCTCGGTTAACATTCCCTGATAAACATCCTGTTTGTTTCATCCATCGTTCTACCTGTTCACCAAAGCAGACCGACACGGCCTTCACAGGCACGACTAGTTCTTCATTCTTAGATCGTGTACAAGTTCCTCATTAACCAAGACAAGTTTAATTTTGTCTTCCAAAGTGAGTGCAAAGATAACTGTATAAAGTGACATGTACCTATTGCTCTTGTCTGTCCTTTCACTGGGACGTGTGCATGCAGTTTTAACAGTTCTTAGATTAATCCTTTTTGTTATTTCGGACAAATGATGAACTGCTGGGATTTTGAAGAACTAAACGACAATATTTCCAGTGTCTGAATACCTTATGTAATTTTGACATTTTCAAGGTCATGCTAAACCAAGGCAAAAATAAAACATTTGTTTTTGGGTTACCAGTTCTGTATACACTTAAATATCAGATACAAACGCTCTTCTTTGTATACAATTTCCTTTGCCTCGAATGTAACAGGTTTTCAACATTGATTGACAGATGCATGAGGTCATCTTAATAAACGGCGTTTCAGATGCTTCTTTTCTTCCTCTACTTTTGTGTGTAGCACATGGCTGCGGGTAGCATGATTTTCTGGAAGCGTATCGGTGCTGCTGATGCAGAGCCCCTTGCAGGTTAGAGCAGGAATTTGTAACTTGTTTCAGGGTGCCGACAATAGCTCACCTACTCTTCGTGAAGGACAGCATAGGATCTTTAACGTCCACCAACTAATGCAAGCAGATGGGACACCGAGTTTACCGTCTATCCGAGGGACGGCACACACGATGCCTTGTCCCGCATGCAAAATGCCAGGATGATAGTTGATAGCTGGGTTGAGATTCAAACCCAGGCGAGACAGCTCAGAGGTGAGTCTGCATGAGTCAACGCTAAAGGAGTTTCACTGTTATGCTTCACGAGCAACAACTGCTCAAAGAAAACCCATTGGAATAGGTGACCTTCAAAATGACGTATAAATGCCAACGATGACTTTTGCGCACACGCTGTGCACATTTTCAGTGAACCAGTTCTACTCGGAGTAATTTTACCCTGCTGTTGCTAGCACGAAATTTGTAATTCATATGGTCTTTAAACAGAATTTTCATCATGTAGACAAAAGAGTGCAATTTCAAGATGGTAAACCATAATTGTTCTATTCCTGAAGTAATCAGCAGCAGTGGATACAACTAAAAATGCACACATGCATGCACGCACGCATAGTTATGGGCAGGAACTCAGGTGACTGCCTGGGGCACTAGCTGTTGGGTTCGGCATGTACCTGCCACAAAGCTATTCCAAAGAAATTTGACACAAGAGAAAGCCAATCGGATCATCATATGCCTGCACAACACAAACACCAACACCAGATTCAATAAATTTGTCAAGTCAAAGACTTCATTTCATTGGCATAATGGGGGGAGGAATGGGCATGAGAAAAGTGTGGCAGACTTACACACACAAACCTGCCCACCAAATTTCATCTGGATCTGTCCACAACTTTTTGAGATATCCTGCACACAGATCGACAGACAAACAGACAAACAAACAAAAAAGAAAAGATGTTGTGCAGATCAGGATACTTGCAAAATCCACCCCCCTCTCCAAAGGTTGCCATGGATACATCAAATTGTCCATTTCATGAAGGTTAAAATTGACAATCTTCATCAAAGCTCAGGTCAATCGGATGAAAATTGATTATTTTTCAGATTGAAATTGATTTTAGAAGTTTGACCTTGAGTTGACCTTTGACCTTTTGACCTCAAAAATAGCTGGTTTCCCAATTCAGTGATGCAATATGCAAATCTTGTTCAAATTTCAAGTCAATCTGATGAAAAATGACGATTTTCGAAATTTGACCTCAAGATGACCTTTGACCTCAAAATCAATCGACTTCTCAGTTGAGACTACCTCTACAACTTGGTGAAGTTTCGTGAAGATCGGTTTTAATTTGTGACCTGAAGGCAATTGACAGAGACAGACAGAATAACAAAATCGACTGAGCAATATACTTGAAAAATCTTGGATTTTGCAACTAACAAACAAAGACAGAAAGGGGTGAAAACATAACGTCCTTCACCTTCGGTGGCAGAGGTAATTAACAAGCTTGGAATAAATGTAATACAATGTCAATGCCACAACTGTTACAACCTTCGAGAATGTCAGTCTGGGTAACTCAAAGAGTCTGTTCTCACCTGTGTCCAATTTCCAGAAACTATTACAGACAAAATGGAACAGACAAGTTAATCACCATGTATAACAGCCAGAAATCCATTGTGGGATGGTGGGACACAATGCATTGTTAGAAACAGCAAGCACACACACACACACACACACACACACACACACACACACACACACACACAAGGTGATCACGTACGCACACACAGGGCGAGCACAAACTCTACCACTCCCTCTTTAACAGTTCAAATTATTCACATATTATGAGGGTTGGCCAAAGAAATCTATTGGTTGACATCTTTCACAAACGTGCTGATTAGATCTGCCATTCAACTGGAGGCAATTTGGGATGGGATTTATAATTTATTCAGGGTGCCCTGTCATCCTGTCAACGGGACTATGAGATACAAATGGCTTGTAGACATGACACCAGTTTAATGGCCATCCCAATTACTGCGCCTGTGAAGCACCCACCGATCCAACGATTTTTAGTTGTAGTCATGTCAGGAATCTAACACAGGCTGAATAGCTCAAAGGTAAATACACTCCCTCTGCACCATCTGTCAGATGAATTAGGTGTGAGTGTGAGTGTACATATGAAGAGATGGACAGAAAAAGAGACAGACAAAGGCAGACAGAGGTTGAAGAGAACAGAGAGACAGATGCAGACAGAGAACAGAGAGACAGAGAACAGAAAGGCAGGCAGACAGAGAAGAGAGAGACAGAGGCAGACAAGAACACACACACACACAACAGGGAGACAGAAAAAGACAGAGAACAAACAGAGAGACAGACAGAGAACAGAGGGACAGAAAGGCAGAGGCAGACAGAGAACAGAGACAAACACATACAGAGACACAGAGAAAGAAGCACACACATGCTTTATTTTCACAGCGCGTGCGCTGTATACAATTGCACCGAGTTTGAAAAGTCCCCGGTGTCCCCCCCCCCCCCCCACCCCCCCGCCCCACATGCCTCAAGCGAGCCAATGACGGCCGTCCGGTAGATGACAGTGCGTAACCTAGACGGAAATCGGACAATTGACGGAAATACCCGAGTATTTCAATGGAAATTTGTGAAACTAATGTGTTTATATGTGAAAACCATTGAATTTTATTGCTTGATGGAAAAACCAAGAAACGCTCCCTCTCATGTACGAACGAACAAAAGACGTCATTTCCGCCCACCATGGCATTTCGCGCCGAATGCTGAAAGCTAAGTTCTTCTATGCCATCATTCTCTTAAAGGCCCTGTCACACCTTGACGATTTCAACGTATGCCTGACGTGTGAAAAATTGGGCTAAAACGCCGGCACACGTCGAATACGTTATGGGTAAGTTTGTTACGTTAAGAGCATGCTGGCATACGTGTAGAACGCTGGCATACGTCGTAGTACGCTGGAATACGTCGTAGAACGCTGACATACGTCGTAGTACGCTGGCATACGTCGTAGAACGCTGGCATACGTCGTAGTACGTCTGCATACCGTCGTAGTACGTGGCATAATCACGTCGTAGAACGCTGGCATACGTTCTAGAAGCTGGAATACGTCGTAGAACGCTGGCATACCGTGGTACTGATAGCGTCGTAGAACGCTGGCATACGTCGTAGAACGTGGAGTCGTAGTTCGCCGAGCTGTTAGACAAATTTCCATTCTTGAAATTTCCCGACGTTTGCCGCGTATGACTCACACGTTCCGCATAACGCTGGCCATAATTTGTAGGCACGTTACGCGATCGTTGACACACGTCGACACACGTTACTTGTAAGTTACTCATAATCGAAACATGTCGAGGTAATGTTAGCGTACCCAAAACTTATTTCTAACCTATGAGTAACGTGTTGTAGGCACGTACGCGATGTTGACACACGTCAAGGCACGTTACTTGTAAGTTACTCATAAGTCGAAACATGTCGAGGTAATGTTTAGCGTACCCGAAACTTATTTCTAACCTATGAGTAACGGTTTGTGGACTAGGCATCGTTGACACGTTGACACGTTACTTGTAAGTACTCATAAGTCGAAACACGTCAATGTAATGGTTAGCGTCAGTGTTCCAGACTCACTGTTTTTTTTTGTTTTTTTTTTAATTTTTTTTTTCTTCGGTATGACGGTGATGTTGACACTTCGATTTCTAGTGTGGTTATAATATAATATAATTAAAGGCTGCGCTCAACGATTTAAATCATAACCGTCATACCAAAGAAAAAAATAAATAAAATAAGGGCGTCTGGAACACTGACGCTAACCATTACCTTGACGTGTTTCGACTTATGAGTACCTTACAAGTAACGTGTGTGTGTGTCAACGATCGCGTAGCGTGCTACAATTATGCCAGTGTATGCGGAATGTGTGTCATACGTCGAGTACGTCGAGAAATTTTCAACATGCTGAAAATTTCTCGACGTACTCGGCATACAATGACGTATGCCAGCGAACTACGACGTATGCCAGCGTGCTCTTAACGTATACAAAATTACCCATAACGTATTCGACGTGTGCCAGCTTAGTTCGGCAAATTTTTCATACGTCGGCATACGCTGGCTAAAACGTCAAGGTGTGACAGCGGCTTCACAATTCGATGTCTAGTGCGGTTATGATTTGAATCGTCGAGCCGCAGCCTATTATAGCCTACGGCACGTGATCGTCGGCGATACGCTGCGCGCTATGCATAGTTAGACTATCGTTGGGCATAGGTTGTGAACGCCGACAACACGCTCAGCATTCGTTGGTATAAGTTATATATATATATGTGATTAAAACGTTCTGTGTACGTTACTAATTTTGCATACGTCCAACACGTTATTATACGCCAAAAATTAAAAAAATCAATAGTTCAGCGTACGCCAGCATTTTACATACATTTTGATACGTTGCCATACTGGCTAAACGTCAAGTGGTGACAGCGCTTTAATATTAGCTCATAAACAAGTGTTTCGTCATGCATTAGTAGTTGAAATTTACTTACAATTATGGCAGATATTGGTGGCAAGGTGATAAGTGGTTCTTTCAATAACATTAGTGTAGTCATTTGCTTCACCACACGCGCTGTATTGAAGGATTTCACTTGTTTTAAATGACAAATCATTCCCTTTTTCAATGGAAAACCTGATTTCAGATTCAAGTTGAATAAATGCTGAAAATCATTCCAAGATCAACGTGGATATGGGAAATAACTGATATTGACTTTTAACATGAGGAAACCAATCAAAATTTTCTTGTGATTGAAAAGGATTTTGTATTAAACTGATATAGTCTTCAAGACAGCTGGTCACCACCATCTTAGATCATCCACCATATAAAACCATGATCCTTGTTACCTCCATGAACCCTCCCCAAGCCCATCTTTTTTAAAATTAACAGTTTTTCCTTCTGTATCCATCTTGTTCATCCCATGTGTCCTCCCGAGCCACCATTCTTCCCCACATTCTGTATTTCTCTAAGTCTATCTCTATATATATATATTGTCCGTCAATCCTGGTCTTTGTGTGTTACCCCCGTCTCTTTCTGTCATTCCTTTTGTTATTTTATGTCCCTGATCCATTGTGTTCTCGCTCCTCCACAAGCCTCAAATTTGTATACAAAACATCCTTCGTTTTGAGAAATGTTACGGCAAAAATAAAATAAATCTTTAGTTTATCTTTGCATTTTGGAGCTTATCCAAAATAAAAATCAGATATATGAGTAAGCGTTAACATTTCAGCCAAAAGGTAATTTGGCCATCCATTTATTACATTCAAGCAGGATGGAAGTGGAAGGCTCCTAATAAATAGCTGGCCTTAGGAGGAGTTTAAAGGGCAATATAAATCCTTCATGCTAAACAGCTGTCATTTTCATCCTCCTAACCTCACCCCTACCCTTCACCTTTCACCTACTCCTCCCCCTACACCTAACAGGTCAAGTATTCAACTTGTTATTGAACACCAATTACAAATTATATGTAGCCTGATTAAAATCAAGATAAACCTTTTTATGTGTCATCACAGTGATCGTGCTGTGATGCCATGACACTTCAACACTAATAACCAACCCAAATACCTGTAACATTACTACTTTAACCAGAGCTGTTGAAAATGCATAGCCTCGCCAGGTTATGCAGTATCTATCTACAATTCCAGCTAGAGAGAGTGTAATAGGTGAGTTGTGTGTGGTGTGTGGTGTGTGATGGTGTGTGTGTGTGTGTGTTGTTTGTGTAGAGAGATCAGACCATGATGACCTCGTTCATACGATAGATAGAAGCACTGAGATAGTATGTAATAATGATGATTAGGTGTGTGTGTGTAGTAGATGATCGAGTGTTCGAGATATGTACAAGGTGCGCCTCGTTACGCATATGACATGCGTACGTACATTGACTGTGCTGCCGAGGCTGTGTGTGTGTGTGTGTGTGTGTGTGTGTGTGTGTGTGTGTGTGTGTGTGTGACCTGCTGTTTCCTCGCCAACAACCACTGGTCCAAATCTAATTGAAATGGCACAGATAATTGCTGGGGACCTGAGGATGTGCCTTTTCAAGGTTTTATATTAATCGGACAAGAGCTTCCCAAGTTATGGCCATTTATTTACCAACCAATGAAAGGACACGTTGTTGCGTGGGCGTGGCCGATGGGGAAGGAACCTCAGCCGGCGATCCCCATTACGGGTTACAACGTACGGACTTCGGAGAGTGATAGACTCTGTTATTCTAATAATTTCTCGATTTCTTATGCGCATTTATAGATAAACACAATGCCCCAAGTAATATGATCGTTTCATATTAGACGGTGCATAAGATTTCGGTCAACACAGACGTCGAAGGCTGGTATGCTGCCGCACCGGAAGTAATTTTTTTCTCTCTTTCTGCTTTCTTTTTGTTTTTCCTTGGCGACAGACATTGCGAAAAGGCAAAATACGTTGGCGCTAATTGAATAACTGGCCATTAAAACTAAATTGTGAATAATCGTGACTGCGATATGCGAACTTCCGGGCAACGCACGTACGGGCACGCGAGAGCGAAGAAACGGCCTGTGTGGTTGTTGTTTCTTGCTCGTGGTTTGAATTTTTTTTATTTTTTTTTTACGGGCACGTACTAGTATTATTAATTACAGTAGATCTGAGAATCAGTGCTGACTGACTGACACATACCGCTTTGGGAATGGGTGTGGCTCAGGGGCAACAGAATGGACAATTCCTGAAGACAGTGGGTTTCAAAAAAATTTGGTCTCAGAGACAACTTTCAATATTTCGCAAGGAAAAAATTTTTTCATTCAAAATTTTATTTTCAATCCAAAATTTATTACGCTTTTTTTCATTGGTTCACAAATCTGCACGATTTGTCAAAACGTGCCCAAGGTGGTTGGCCAAGCCAATCAAACCAGTAGGTCTTGTAACACAACTCAAACATGAGTGGTGCGGGGGAACACACGCAGGAGCGGGTGCTGATAACTTGACATAATCCACATTAAAAATACAAAAATCAAATTATGATTATTGTTGAGGTTAAAATGTTATGCTTCTATTAAACAGTTGTCTATTTTTCACCAAATGTGACCAGCAATGAAAATTGGCAACAGCTTTTTTTTCTTTTTCTGAGTGCAGTCTCGATGTCATTTGCTCAATGTCAAAAACTTTTGCAGTAATTGAAAAGTGACATCAAATGAGCTCCTCGGTTTATTTTGCTGTTTTTTTATTTTATTTTATTCTTATCTCCATCACAACTGGACAGTAAAAAGTTTGACCAATGACACATTTCGGTTGACTTTTTTTTTTTTAGTTATTCATGCAAATTTGTTCAGATCGATAATCTTGAGTCAATAGCACTGCTCAGTTTAAATCCGATTACAGACATCTTCATACAATGTTAATATCTGTCCATATCACCCTGCCTCCACTTGTAAAACCCCAAAGCCCAATCACCCAAGAGGACCCCACATTGCTTACCTTGCGTGTGGCCTCCTTCACTACCTGCAGCAAATTTCCTACTGCCACTTGCAGCCGGTTGCTGCTTCCCAAAGCCAGGTCTTCACCCGAGGTCTCAAGCCCGGGGCCTGCAAATATGCTCTCGGCGAGACGTTGTGATAACTCCATGCTATCCTCGTCCAAATAAGAGACCACACCACTCGTGTCACTTTTTAACCAGTGGGATTCGCTGCGTTTGCTTCCTGAATCTGTAAAATAAAAATAATAACAAGGACGAGAAGAGATCACTGAAATAAGTACAGCCAGGGCCCAGGCTGAATTCTAGTGCCATGAAAAAAATAACAACACAAAACAATGCATGCATATATACCTTTCAACCTTGAAAGTGGATAGCCAATTATTCAAAACAAACTCGGTAAAGCATGGTTTTTAACCACGAAAATTTTGCTCCAGGAAATATTTCCCCTACAACATCAATTTGATATTTCCACAAGGTACGAAACAATCCGAAATTTGGTGGTGAATCTTACTATTAATTTGCAATTGGTCACTGGCTTTGACACCAATATACATTTTTATTATGGACCCTAGGCATCAAAAAGCTACATATATTGAACAAACGGTTTCAAATGGAGCACCTCGCTGCCATTGGAGCATATAATTGCATCAGATGTCAGATGTGGCAATAAATGGAAATTGTTGCTCGCAGCTTGCTGGCTAAATGACGGAAGATGCCATTCACATTTTTGCTTCCCCCATCCCGACCTCGTTTAGAAATCCGTGCGGACAAGAGCAACTTGCGAGTAAAAACTAAATGAGTGAAGGCAATTCATCCACCAATCCAATTCATTCATCTACAGGAAGCACTGCACAATTTAGAGGGATTATGAGAAACAGCATGTCCAAGTTGAATATTTTTCAGCTTCAAAGAGCTTTCCAGAGCACTTTCTCAGATTTCACAACAAAACGTTGTTGTATTGGTAAATAGTCATAGTGGGACCTTGACACCTCAGAGTCAGGTTTTAAAGATGTTGTTTTTTCAGACACCATTAGAGCAGCAACATCGTCTATTTGCAAGCAGAAGGATCAGTGTCAGATCGCGCTCAAGAGTTCGTTATTCTCATGACTCGATCAAATAAATGTGACACACACCGGTGCTACTACGAGGTTCCGAAGCTCTGAGCGGCAATTCTGCTGCACCTTCTCCCAACAAGAGTCTGAGAGCAGCTCCGGCTCTATGTTCATCACTCATGGAAAGAAGCGAAGCCACATTCTTGTCGATGGACTCCTCAAGCGCTAGACTCTGCTGTACCACCTCTGAAAGTACTTTCAGCAGCTGTGCATTGGCCATTTGAAGTTTATCCCTGAAACACAAACCATATTAGTTGCACAATGAAAATGTAGGTTTGCGAGATTGAAAAATTTGCGTAACAATGATAACTAGAAAGCATATCAAAATGCAAAGCATGTCCACGTATGCTTTGTACTCAAACTAAAGTTGACGAAAACAGCAAAAAAAATTATATATATATATATATACACCCCCTATCAGGGGGTTGTCCCAAAAAATGTACTCATATTTTGGCTCCTCATAACTCATTGAATTTTTCATTTCTTTCAGATCAAATTGACCCTAATAATGGCAGAAGTACGACTAGGTTTTGAAGAAAAGAAATTTATATAAAGTGCGACTGGAAGCACGAAAACATCATGGAAGTGCCAAGACAATTTAGAAGACATTTTCACAAAGATCCACCAACGCGACGCACCATTGCTCGCATCCGAGATAAGTTTGAAACAGATGGAACTGTGCATGACGTCCATAAGGAGCGTTCAGGAAGACCACGGTCATCAACCACCCCGCGAAAGGAAAATCAATTGCTGCGGAAAACTCCACCGATCCCCACGGAAATCTGTACGACAAATGGCTCGTGAGACAGGAATCCCAAAATCAAGCGCCCATCGCATTTTGAAGCGAATTAATTGGAAAAGTTACATTCCAAAATTTCACGCTCTAAATGAAGATGATCCTGACCGGAGAGCTGAATTTGTGGAGTGGTATCTGGGCAAATGCGAAGAATATGCAGCATTTCCATCCAAAATTGTTTGGAGCGATGAGGCCAGCTTCAAGTTAAATGGCTCCATTAACCGACACAATTGCACCTACTGGGCTCCTGAAAATCCGCATGTTACTATGGAACACCATTTAAACTACCAACGGTTACTGGTGTGGTGTGGGATATCAGCATTGGGCATCCTAGGGCCATTCTTTTTTGACCAAACTGTCACTGGGGATGTTTACTTAAACTTGCTGCAGGAATCCGTCGGTCCACGTGTCGAAGAATAATTTTGGTGACGAAGAGATTTACTTTCAGCAAGTGGAGCACCTCCCGCTACAACCGTGATGTAAGGGCCTATCTCGAAGCAACTTTTCCGAACAGATGTATTGGCGGAGAGGTAGTGTTGAATTCCCTGCGCTTCCCCAGACCTCACTCAATGGACTTCTTTTTATGGGATACTCAAAGATAAGGTTTAGCGTCAAAACCAGCAACAGTCGATGAGCTGAAGAGGAAAATTGAAAGACAATGTCTTGCAGTTCCAAATGAAATGATTCGTAACGCTGTTGAATCCATTGGTCCGCGTTATCGGCTGGTGTTTGGAACGTGAATGTCGTCAGTTTGAACATTTGTAAACATGCATTTATCCGTTTATCATTTAACCATTAATCTTGTTTCTAAGTCATAAACAACGCATTTATTATCATTTAAAGAGTGAGTACATTTTTTTGGACACCTCGTATATATTATATAAAATATATAATATATATATATATTATATATATATATAATAATATATTATATATGTATATGTATATATATATTCAAGGAAACCAGGAAATTCAACACAAGTGAGGCCATTCAGCCCATCATGCCTGCGCAGACACCATACTAATCCTACCACACAAGATCCAAGGAAGAAAATGCAAAAAACATGTTTTTTATTTATGAAATAAAAAATATTGTTTGTTGTTTATTTGGGGGGGGGGTGTTGTTTTTTGTTATTTGTTTTTTTAATATATTTATTTATTTTGCAGTTTTTTTTTTCATTTTTTCTTCCCCTCAGGGAGGGGGGCATGGGCTTGGTTAAAACACACAATCAACACTCAACCCCCCTTGACAAGACCCCCACTAACAGCACTCTGTACACATGTACACAATCACCCATCAATGCTCAAACTATCTTAAAAGTCTAATCAACATCCCACATCCCCTCTATCTCCATAACTTCCAGGTACCGTCTAATTATAATTTAAACGTATCTGCTATTTCTGCTGCCACTACCTTTCCAGGGAGACCATTCCATGCATTAACTAATTCTCTGAGTAAAAGTCCTCTGCCTCACGACCGTCTTAACTCTCTTCTTCTATACTCTCAGGTTATGCCCCCTGGTTCTATCACCGTCTACTCTGCTGAATAATTAATCTGCAGTTATGTTATCTATACCTTTCATTATCTTAAACATCTCTATCATATCTCCTCGGAACCGCCTCCTTTCAAGTGAATAAAGCCCTGTCTCCTTCAGCCGCTCCTCATAGCTGAGTCGAGCTCGGCCCGGAAT
>CM068955.1:104605059-104636745 GCA_035128595.1 Eptatretus atami
GCGCGTGTTTTGCGCTCTACTTCGTCGTTCGGTTCGGCTGGCTCTTCTTAGTTCGTGAAGCTCTTTAGTCTTTGTTCTCCGCTTGGTTTTCCCGGCTTGGTGCGACTCCTTGGCCTCATCTTGGAGGTGGTTCTTCGGGGAAGCGACGCATCGACGGGAAGGATCGGCGCCTCGTCTGACCAGCACATGTTCGGAAGCGCGAGAGGATTCGCTGGAGCTCGGAAGGATCGCGGCTCACGGCGATTGGATCCAGCTCGCTCTCGCTGGAGCCCGGGTCCGAGCAGCTTGAAGACCACACGAGGTGGAGAGTTCGAGATAGGTTCTGGGTTTCAGCTCATCTGTCCCTCCGAGTTGAAGTCTTATTAAAGGCATCAGCCCCATTTCTTGGGTGTGTGTGTGCGTACGTGTGTTTGTGGGCCCGTCTAACAAGTAGGAACTGTTAGTGCCTGTGTTGCATTTGCTTTACTATTAACAATAGAACTCGGCTGTAGGTTTGCTCGTGTCTTTTTCCCATCCCCCCATTCATTGCATTGCCTGTATGGAATAAAATGTTCCATTGTTAAATGTCACCTGCTCGTTGCGTCCCTTCCTCACATTGACTGCCATGGAGCGTTCGGAATGTTAGCTGGCTGAGTACAAGCCGATAAAACGTACATCTGTTCCGACGGGGCTTGGCGAATATAACCGCTCGGCAATCGCATACGGAGCGAGCTGCTTAAGCGGCTCGTTTTCGTGCAGGTCCCGTTGAGATATAAACGGCAATTTGAACGCTGCGGGGCGAAAATTACAACACTGTTGTCAGGACGTGGGATTCCGATTAATCCCTCCTCCAAACTATCAACGGGAACCGGATCAAGGGTGTGTAGAGTGCCCCTCCATTCCAATAAATTACGAGCGTTGTTGTTGTTGTTCGTCTTTCGGCTGCTCCCGTTAGGGGTCGCCACGCGTATCATCCGTTATGATCCGCATACTGATTTGGCAGAGGTTTACGCCAGATGCCCTTCCTGATGCAAACCTGGTCGCCTCTTACGACACAGGATAAGGATTGGGTTTCGCCATGATTCTGGGCTGCCTACACCCTCTCATAGCGCGGCGCAGCGCAGAGCTCCCGTCCTCAAGCAATCCTCCAACCCAAGTCTCCGAGTAGCCGGATTACAGGCGCACGCCACTACGCCCGGTTCCATTAAATTACGAGCGTAATAATTTTTTTACCAATACGCAAAATGGCAGGCAGCTCAAGGCGAGCGGGGCAGGAGGATTAGAAATAGATTTAGAATTAAACGAATCTATGGCCCAGGACGAAATCACCGTGCAGGACACTCCCATGCAGGTTGAATTTTCCCACAAACGAACCCAGATCCCGAAGGGGGCGCGGGGCGGCGGCGGCTTTTGACACCCCCCCCCTCCCGTTACAATTCCCTCCCCAGTCCCGGCGATCTGCGCCCGACCAAAGCGAATCGGTTTCGTTAGGGTAGCTTGACATAAACCATTTGGGTGAGATGATCAGATGGCAATAAGTGGGGATTTACAAAGAACACGGAAAGAATGATGCAAAGAATGGATGCGAACATGCAGGCATTCAGGAGCGATATGCGAACACTGCGGGGCGAAACGCAGAGCATGGGGCTGAATCTTCAGGCTGGGCAAAGGCAAACGTGGCAATTGCGCGCGACGAAACGCGGACACGAGCACAAAATGGCGGCGCCACGTGGCAGAGACACCGAACCAACGAAGGGAGTGTGGATTGTGTCGGTCCCGCAATGGAAATGGGAGAGGTCACAATAATTCGGGAGACGTGTAGGACGAGACACGTGGAGGTGACAACGATGGAAAAAATAATGGTGACAGAGACACGGATAACAAGGGAAGAAACGGAGTAATGAATGAGGTGACGGAATTAACAGAGACACGAAGGGAGACGCAGGAATTAAAAGAAATAACAGAGACACGGGAGATAGAGGGTGAATTAAATGACACTAAAGACAAACACACACACAGGAGTTAGCGAGGGACAATGAGGGGAAGCTCGGGAATGTGTCGTGACCCGGTGCGAGCAGCAGAATAGCCTCCTTCAGGAACGAGGGAGGGAATATGCCCCTTGAAGCGGATCGCGACGAGGTGAGTCCGGTCGAGCTTTGCGAGTTAGAGGGGGCGAGTGCTGTGAACTGGTACACGCGGAGCTTGGGGGGTGTGGGGCCCTGGGAGCGCTTTGTGGTGGCACAAATCCCAGCGTGATTGTTCCAGTGTGTGTGTGTGGTTATGAGTGTGGCGAAATGCGTGTTGAAAAGCGCGCATAGCGTGGGTGAAAGGCCGTGCGTGAGAGAAACCGTGTGTGTGAGGTCATGGTATGAAAGAGAAATGGCGGTCGTATGCGGAACACGCAACCGCATGTCCGAGTGAGAGTGTATGGTAAGGTGTGTAAGAGTCAGGCACGCGGAAGTGCGTGCGTGAATTGCGACGAAGACGGCGCCAGGCAAGGACAAAGGCCATGTAGCGGCCGTAGCTGTTTCGAGGACGTGCCGGATTCGCAAGCAGCACACGTGAGGTCCGTGGTGCTTCGCACAAGGCCGCCACGTGCGCGCCGACGCGAGTGAAATTCCGGTCCAGAAACGCCGCGGTGGATACAAGCCGATCCCACGGACGGACAAAAGCTAGGCTGGAAATGTGAATTTGGATCGTACGGGTTCTCCAGGCGAGCGTGTGTGTAAAGCTCCATGTGGCCTGCACCACACGTTCTGTTCGCAGAGCGCGCGAAGCGGCTTCCCCGATACCTGCGCGTACCCCGGCTTGCGCGAGAAAATTGCGCGGTTTCGGAGTGCGAGTGACGTCATCGGGGATTCCGCGGCGCGGGTTACGGACGAGCAGAGCACATGTGCTCACGTGGGGAACCCCTCGAAACGCGAGGCTTGCTTGGGCTGGCAGTGACGCGTGGCGGCATGCATGGTTGGAATCGGGCAGGAGGGAATCCCTGCGGACGTTACCGTCCGAGAAGGGACGAGGTGCGCAAGCGCAAGCAGCTGCCATGACGTCACGGGAAAAAGAGCCCGGTTTGTGAGTTGCCGCGCTGGTGTGCAAAAAGATAAAATAAGAGAAAAGCAAGCCTCGCCGTTTCGAGTATACAGGAGCCCTGGGCAAGGGGTAGGAGACCCCTTGCTTAGGGGGCACAGGAAGACAACTAGTTAGGGGGAAGGGTTTGTTTAGTTATACTGGCTCATGGGGACGTGAATTGTTCCTCATGGAGGCCGTGGAATGGATTAGTTAGAGGGATTTCAGTTTAGATTTAGGAAATTGGAATTTTTGGATTTCGGAGAAATGGACAGACATGGAATGTGTAGAGGGGACGTAGCTTAGCTACTTAGAGTAAATGGAACGTGGATGAGAATAAGGGACGACGAGGAGCCGAGTGTAGTTATAGGAATTTAGTTAGCAGAATGGCAGGATTGGAGTGTGATGTGAATTGGAGAGAGGAAAATGTACTTGATAAATGAGTGAGGGCCAGCGGGCCAAGTGGTGAGTGGAGCGAATGAGTATGCATGGTGCGATGACTGATTGGGGGAGGAGTGATTCCCACCCAAGGGACCCGGGGTCAGTTTAATGTTAGCTCGTGGGTTATTCAAATTTACTAGAAGGAGGCCGTTTTGTTGTTGGTGTCGAGAGAAGGCACACGAACCCATTTGGAGGGGTGCAGGAGTTCATGGACCGGCTGGGAGCGTGGCTGTTGAAAGGCGAGTTTTGTTAAGGGGCACCCCGGGCACCGGACTAGTCGGCCAGAGCAGGCCAAGGCCCAAGAGGGCCGTGATAGTGTAGTGGCACGGCGACCCGTCGGGAAGCGGACCCGTAGCGCCAGAATGCCACGGGGGCAGTGTAGTGGCACGGGCGACCCTCGGAAAGGGACCCGCGAGCAACACGCCCACGTGGCATCGGAGGGGGGCAATGCAGAGAGGGCAACCCCCCCGCGTTCATAGGGAGCAGCTAGGCTCGGAGGCAGCCTGCGGGCTGGGGGTGCCATGGTTAGAGTTCGGCAGAGGGGGAGTTCCTGCCAGTTGAGCCACGCTGCCCAGCCAGGAAATTGTGCGAGGGCACGAATGAAAATTTGAGGGCAAGGCCCAAATTTATAATGGACACCAACACAGGCGACGAGAATCATGGTTTTTAGAAACGATAGTTTTAAAGTGTGAGGCGTTTTTGGAAAGCCCCGGGGTGGGGGGGGGGGTAGTTTCAGGTGTAATAAATGTTAGGTAGTTAGATGTACCCCTTCGCACCATCCATCCCTTCGCTCGTTGTAGGCCGCTAGACTCACCTAGGTAGATCGCTGAACTCTGAGGAGACCATTTTGAGGCTTCATTGAGCCTCAAGACAGGACGCTAGTTTTCCCTATTCCCCTCTAAAAGGATTTTAGGGGTTGGAGTAGGCTAGGTGGACATATGAGGTTAGCGGCGTTAGCAGACAAAGACGATAAAGGGGTTAGGGAGACAATTATAAAAGGGAAATAAAAATAATAAAAATAAAGAGGGGCTAAATTTTTGTGTTTTGTGGCAAATTAAGGGAGTGGGTATGGACAGAGACAGGCAAAGGAGATAGAGTGGGGGGAGACAGTAGGCTAGGTCCGCGCCCGCCTTCAGAGCGGCCGGCACCACTGTAGTCCCTCCAGACCCGATGGAACCACACCAGAGCAGGCCAGCTTCACCTGCGGCCTGTTGTGCTGCAGCCGCCTGTTCTGCATGGGCTGCCTTGCATGCCTCGTTTGCCTGCCCTGCCATGACCCCATGCCTGCTAGCCCTTGTTTGCGTTTGCCCGTGTCATTCATCACCATGTGCCAGGATCATCCAGTTTTGTGAGGACTGCCCTGCAGGCAGCCGCACACGGGACTGCATTGAGCAGCCGTGCACAGTGTTTTGCATCCATCCAGTCCATTTTGTTTTTGCTACCATTTCCATCCATTCCCCTGCACCAATGACTTTACAATGACTTTTACCTTTTCCCTTTCACAGATCACAGGTCCGGCCATGGTTAGTGGAATGTAATACGTTAAGTAAATTGTAAATACGTGAACCCCCGCCTGCATGTTTGTTTTAGCGCCAGCAATTTTAGTTAAGTTGTCCGAATGAGTCTGTGAGAGTTTTAGTTAGTGACGCAGCGCATTAGGTTATTTATTTTTGGGACACGTATAAAGAAATGTCGCACTCAGAGATCCGAAGGTAAATTGTACTAGGGGAAAACTTACACATGCTGGTCACACGAATTTGACGACTCGGGCCGAGTCTGTAAAAAGGGAGGGGTAGTGTTACGAATTTGGAATTCGATCGCACACAACATTCAGGTTCCTTTAGCTCAGTTATGTCGATAAGTGCATGTTCCATAGACCGCTCACCTTCCATTGTTTAATGGGCAGAAATCGATTAAGTGGGCTGCGATTTAATTTAATAGTTAGGGAGCGATCACAACAAAAGAAAGCCGACCCTCCCCTCTTCTTGGAAGAGAAGAAGAGCCCTCCCGTCCCGTGATTCATGACGTAAACAACTCCCTCCCACCCGCGGTTGTACGGGCATGAGGGATGAGTCACGCCGGAGCGGGGGAGGGGCGGAGAAGAATAAGGAAGAGATCCTCTGCTTTGTTCAGGGCTTTTGTTTCAGTAGGCCTTCGGGTTCTGCTTGGCTCGGGTTATGAAAAGGCTTTTTGAGAGAGCTTTTTGCTTCGGCTTGGCTTTTAGCAGGCCTTCGGGTTTGCTTGGCTCGGTTCGCTTTTTGGGCGCTCTGGCTTGGTTCGTCGAAGAGAGTCGGCTTCTTTGTTCATCGAAAGAGAGTTGAGCTGGTTGCTCGGCTCGAGCTTGTTGGTTGTTCATCGAGAGAGGAGCGCCAGTTGCGAGAGCAGCGCGCGTTTTGCGCTCTACTTCGTCGTCCGGTTCGGCTGGCTCTTTTTAGTTCGTGGAGCTCTTTGTTCTCCGCTTGGTTCCCGGCTTGGTGCGACTCCTTGGCCTCATCTTAGAGTGTGTTCTTCGGGAAGCAACGCATCGACGGGAAGGATCGGCGCCTCGTCTGACCAGCACGTATTCAGAAGCGCGAGAGGATTTGCTGCAGCTCGGGAAGGATCTCGGCTCACGGCGATTGGATCCAGCTCGCTCTCGCTGGAGCCCGGGGCTGAGCAGCTTGAAGACCACACGAGGTGGAGAGGTCGAGATAGGTTCTGGGTTTCAGTCATCTGTCCCTCCGAGTTGAAGTCCTTATTAAAGGCATCAGCCACCATTTCTTGGGTGTGTGTGTGCGTACGTGTGTTTGTGGGCCCGTCTAATAAGTAGGAAACTGTTGAGTGCCCGTGTTGTATTTGCTTTACATTTCAATATAGAACTCGGCTGTAGGTTTTGTGCGTGTCTTTTTCCCCATCCCCCATTCATTGCATTGCCTGTATGGAAATAAATGTCCCCATTGTTAAATGTCACCTGCTCATTGCGTCCCTCCCTCACATTGACTGCCATGGAGCGTTCGGAATGTTAGCTGGTGATTAATAGCCGATAAAACGTACATCTGGTCCGACGGGGCTTGCGATATAAACGCTCGGCAATCGCAAATGGAACAAGCTGCTTAAAGCGGCTCATTTTCGTGCAGGCTCCGTTGAGGTGTAGATCCCCGGCATTTCTGTCTGCGCGAATAATTAGGTACATCAACAATTCGGCGATCAACCTGTAGCGCGTGGACAGAAGAGTTGGCTGATCTATGGTGTGGTTAACAACACCCGTAGCTGGGTTTCGGCATTGATCCGGAAGCTACTGACTGGATGCTCGTTCGGTGGGCGTGCGGCCGCAATTGGCTAAAGGCGGTCGACCGCACGCCGAACGGGCGGAAAAATCTACAACAATTTATGTACATACATATATATATATATATATATATATTAATATAAATACATACATATATATATATTATATATTGTGCGATTCGCGCATCCGTCGGCGTGCGGCGGCCCACGTGACGATCGAATCGCGACCGCCTCGGCCACCGGACGGACAATTCAGTCGTGACCCTCCGGCTAACCGGGATCCAGTCACGGGTGGACCTTTCGGCCTCACCAAAACCCAGTCCGCATTCTACCCCCGCGGAATAGGGTGAATCGCCGAAAGTCGAATATACCTAAAGTACACCGCAAGGGTAAACTACCGAGGGTTGTACCTCGCCACAGGCCGACTCTCGGACACGATCCGCTTAAGCGGCTCGTTCCGGGCTAACGGGATAAGCCAGGGTGTTATCGTCGGCCTTGACGGTTCAGATTAATTATCGGGCGGCCGCGCCCACGACGAACCCTTTACGTGAAACAAGATGGAGACCCAACGAAGGAAGGACGCAGCGACACGGGGGAAGAATTCAACAGACAAGCATTTATTTTACAAGCAAGCAACCAAATAGCACACATTAAAACACAGCATGTATTTACAGTCACAATTAGCAAAATGCACATATATCACATAGAACAAAAGACGCAGAGCTACAACTGACTAACGCGACACACGGACCACTTACACAATTCTACTTCACGAGACACGGCGCCACACACACGTTCACACAGAACCCAAAAGAAATTGAAAGTCGACTTCCCTGTGAGTGGTGTGTTAAAAGAAGGTCCCCCATGAGCGACCGGTCACATCGCGATCAGCGGACGGTCGAGAATAGGTGAAGCTCGATACTGTGCGCGAGCGACGCAACTGACAGAGAGAGCGGGCAAAGAGAGAGAAGAGACACCGCCGCACCGGCGACGCAGCATATCAGACGGGACCTTACAGGAGAAAAGAGAGGGAGAAAACAAAAGAGGACCTGAGACACCAAAGCAGGAGAAGGCAACGAGACGGAACGAAAAAGGAAGAAGAGAGAGAGCGGCCGTAGACCTAACACTGCCGCGTACGACCGTGTGTAATCTGATAAGCAGCACGGCGCCGCAGCGCCCACAAGGGTACTCGGCTCCACGCTTACGAGATTCGCACAGAGAGAGGACGCTGTCCAGGAGAAGGGAGGTATCGCTTCGTTCAGTCGCATCCGACGACTGCAGGCTTGATGGGGGAACGAGAGAGACGCGAAGAATCTTCTGGCGCCGGCAAGGGAAAGAAAATAAGGTATTGGAGGAAACAGCGGCGAGGGACCAGCTCGACAGACTGGCGGAGAACCTGATTCACCCTAGATACCCCCTTTCCCGCGTGTCGACGGTTGCAAACCGTCTACAAACCCGTCGTGATTTCGTTACGAACCGTCTGAGAGGAGAATCGAGCGTTCGTTATGGTCAAAAAACTGTAATGGTGCTTGATATGGACATACGGAGTTTCAGTGGCACGTGTATGTGAAGCCATCTGGGTGGCAGGTGCTGGCGTTTGGTTAAGGAGTGTGGCTTGGCCGTATGGCAGTTGTTAGTTCTGATGTTTAGCAGCAGCTCAGTCTTCGCTCGAGGTGAGCGAATAGTGATCAGTTTCGCCTAGGCGTTGGTTATTGCCTCCTCGTATTCGTGTACTGTGCGTATTTCGAACTTGGAAGTGTGAGTTCGGCAGTCTTGAAGTAGTGAGTTGGTTCGAAAATAAGCAGAACAAGAAACGCCCCTCCCTCCTATATAACAGTACTCGCAGCACTGGCAGACATCATCGATATGAAATCACTTCGCAATTACAATTCAACTCTATTAACGACACTTGTGGTTTGAGCCTATCTCGCGATGGTTACTTCAGACAATACTCACTAATTGGTGGCCTTCGAGTTGCATTATGCGAATTCTCCTCACGAACGCCGATAAATTGGAATATACATATTACACATACAATAATTATGGTTCTGGGACAACCGCCATGACTCTAACGGCAGTGTTCTCAACCGCGGGTTCCGCAAGAAGTCCGCTGAGGGGTTCCGCAAGAACTAATAAATAGAGCTAATGTATTCTTGAGTAGTTTTTGTTTTGATTTAATACTTTCGTTAATTTTACTATCCCGATTACATAACAATATATATTTTTCTCTATAAGTTCATTACTATGTTGGAAACTCCTTCGGTATATTATAATGTAGAGGCTCCAACCTCTATATATATATTATCCCTAATTATAACAAACCAATAACACCTACGAAGCTGCAGCATGGATGGACGCCCAGATTTAGGGTGGATTGGATCACCTCGGGAGAACGCTTCTCAATAACGACATCGCAGAATTGAACACCAGCACACAGATCAGATACGTTGACGACCAGCACACGACCAGTACCAGTACAGTACCAGTACTGCAGCACATCTCGCAGGCAGGGTACATTGAGGACTGCACTGTTAATGCTTGTGAGTGAGGGAAGGGGTGGGGGCTCCCGTCGTGGCCTTGGGCGCATGAAGGGAGGGGTGTGGGCTGCATTGAAAGTTTCTTAAGAATGACGTGGCATTTTCCACAGGCTGCATCGGATGCGCACCAATGAGGAGGAGGCTCGCACGAGCCGAGATATGAAGAGGAGGAGGAAAGAAACGCACGAGAGGAGACGAGAGAGAAAGCTTGTTCTGAGAGGAGAAAAAGCTCGGAGATCCTGTGACGAAGAGAAAGAGGAGCAGAAGGCTCAGAGACGGAGAAAGCTCAAGAGAGGAAGAGAAAGAAACCAAGAGGGACCGAGAGTTTTTGGGGCAGTTTGGAAAGCCCAAAATGCGGTTTGGTTTATGGGGAGCTGCTGGACACAAGGGCCCAGCAGAAACAAAGTTTCTTGCAGCTCGCATATCTGGGACGTCAGAGAGGACTCGCCTATTGGGTCTGGGCACCTCAGGGACACGGCTGTGTTTCCCATCGCGTGGCATCACTGTTGCCCATCTTCCCCATCCTTTCCACCCCATTCTCCAGTATATTTGAGCTAGCACAACCCCGTCGGGCTGTGCGAGGTGAAGGAGAAAATAAAAGACCCTACTTTTCTTTTATTCTCAAGTCTTCCTTGCTTTATTCTTCTCCCCTAATTTGAATGACAGCCATGTGTCCTTTGTGGAAGTAAGATTGAACAAGAATGAATATGTGTATGGTTAAATCTGCTCTTATGTGCCTTTTGCATTCTGGCCTATAAATACTTATTTTAAATAATTCCTTGTGTGTGTAATAAATAATTGTTTGTTGTTATTTCCAATCTGTCTCGATTGTCTTTTCCTTCGCTGGTCCGACATAGTGTTCAAGTATAGTAGGACGGGAAGATTACCCCACCTGATTTGTTTTGTTAGCCGGTGCTGCACCTATCTGTTCCACTCAGCAGATCACCACCATTTGTGGTGCTGAGGGTGTGGCCTCTGGTTAGGTTGTCATGCCAATAGAAAGGTATCGCGGAGACATCGAAGCATAACCCTGCTCGGCCGGTAGTCTAAGTCAAGTGGCTATGGCTGTGTAAGATCTCCAGCCCGTTGGACCACGGAGTTATCTGTCATTGGCAGCCTCAGGACCGGGTGTTCAGGAGAAACTCGAGTGCTTCCCCTCATGGCGAGCCCCAAACGCTGGGCCGTAACAATATGTAATAAAAAACAGAGACCCACCCACATCTCTCAACTGTGAATGGCGGGAATAACCAATTAGCTCTCACCTGATCAATTAAACCCAGGTGGCTAGGATTATATAAATAAATCGACTCCTCCCATGCTCTTCTAGCCAAAGAAGCTGCATAAAGCAACCATGATAGGCTACCCAAAGTAAGCCCTTCGCCATTTCAAACCCTTTCCAGAATTCCTCCACAGCTGAAAAGACATTCACAAATAGTACAGACATGAGAATCCCAATGCTACACACCCCCTCAGCTTCCAGACCGGTTTTATTGGTTGTTGGCAATTCAACAGCCACAGCACAGACAGAAATGCTTACCAATGAGGCTCCCAAGCATATAATGTAGGCAGACCTTTGCTAGGTAGATAGTGTGGGTTTTAAATACTCCTGCCCGGATTTATACAGAACCCGGTTTTTTTATAAAAAGATAATGTTGCTGTTTGGGCATGTTTTAATGCCCTTCACTTCCCCTCCCATCACACTGCCTTCCTTCCTCCTGCCCTCACACTGAACTCCTCTCAAACCCCCTCCTCTCTCCATCCACCATGGACATCTCTGGGCAGTTTCAGCATGCTGTATTAACGTGTTGTTTTGATGCACCAATCTTTCCTCCTGCACTACCCCCCCCCCCCAACTTCCCTTTTCTCCCACGACCAAACGCAAGTCGAGAACCCCCTTTTCCTTTTCCCCCTCAACCCCCTCCCAACCACAAGTCCAGAACCCCTACCCTCACGCTTACCTCCCCCCAATCCTCTCATTTCCACCCCAATCCCAGAGTGTTTAGCAACTTTTGTGAGGCGTCACCATTCCCACCCATTCCCTTCCTCACTCTTCCCCCCTTCCGAGCTCTCTCCTTCCTCACACCCTAGCACCCCACCCCTTCTCATTGCCCCCTCTCCCCGCCCGCCCCCCTTAATATTCCCTCAGCGAAGCGAAGGGTTGCATTTGCTCATGGGTATTTAATATATATTAAAAATAAAAAAATACACACACACACACACACACGTTTAATTCCAGACAAGAAAATTAAGATAAATTAGCCTTTTGTTTTACTTTAATCAATAACCTGCCCATCACTGTTTCTTCAAATCATGCATCCCACAGAACAGTTGCTGAAAGTAATGTACACACAGAAGATCTACACTCACTGTAAGAAACTTGCTCACCTGAGGGTCGGTGCTCTTATGCAACATCTTGAGCTGCTCTGACAACAAAGCCAGCTGCTGATCTCGTGCATCCACGGCCATGGTCAGATCAGCATGCTCTCTTTTCAAGCACTCCACATCATGCAGCTGCGAGGAACGGGCCTGCAGTTGTACCATGAGCTCTGTTGGCGGCCGGTCAAGGGGGCAACAAAAAAGTTATAAAGATATCGAATTTGGTGGCTTTCCACATGTGATACATGAGCAATATCCAAAAATTTCCTAAACTAGAGTGTTCATAGAACACGTTACCCCACGCAGTGTTCAAGTTTACACTTCAAGTGAAACAAGATAATGGTGTTAAAGTTCTTCTTTTTTTTTAACTCCAAACATTTAGTGCCATTGAAGCAGTCTCACACACCATCTTATTTAATATATCCAAGTACTGCAAAAATGGAGGTTCTTGGAAGTGACAAGAAGGTGATTTGTGCTCTACAGTGTTCAAGCATCCTACTGTTAATTCGCAAATGGTCACTGCCTTTAACATCGATACAAATTTTTATTTTCGTCGCTTTGGATCAAAAAGCCACATATATCGAACGAAGTTTCAAATTGATCATCTCACCACCATTAGAGCATTTAAATTACATCAGATGCGGCAATAAATGTGAATTGTTACTCCCAGCTTGCCGGTTCGATGACAGAAGTCGCCATTTGCATTTTTACTTCCTCCATCCCTACCCCGTTTAGAGCCCCTTGCGGGCACAGGGAACTTGATAGAGTAATTCAATTTTAATTTCAAAAAAGATTTAAAAGTCGTATAAATAAATAAATTCTAGAATTTACCGCAGTTGACGCAGTGGCTATTACACCACCCTTTCTAACAAGTTACATCAGTTCTTCATGCCTGTTCTTTGTGTCCTTTATGACATCCTTAAAAACAGTAAGTTTCCTGTTTAAAATGATTTTCAATTTTGTTTCACTACCAGACAGGCAGAGTAAAAATATTATCTCACTCCTCTGTGCATGTGCAATCGGGAAAATCACAGCCAAAGTAGTTAAACAGCAGATTTATTTTCCGATTCATGTTCAAAATATAACATCCAATTAAAACAAGTGTGCCAGGCACAACAAATCCCACCCATTTAAGGCATAAAGTTATTTTGGGGATCAAATTTAAATTTGATACATCCTTAACCCCATCTTCACAAATATGCATTTTTCATCGAGAGTTGTTAGGATTTTAAGCACAAATAGAATAAGGTTCACTATAAGCTTAGTTGAAGTAAATCGGATCATTTTGACGAAGTTATGAGCGAAAAACGATTTTGACCTTTCGTGACTTGACCTTTGACCTAATTGGACCCAAAAGTTAATGGGTCGTCCGAGGTTCATTACCCACCTGTGGATACAATTTACAGTGTTTGAGCCAACCGTTTTCCCGTAAAGTTGTTATTTCGTAACCATGTTTTAGTTTTAATGGAAAATTTGTAATTTTGACGATGACCATGACCCCAAAACTTCGGATCCACCGATCTTCACAAATATGCTTTTTACTTAGGAATGGGTAGTATTATAAGTGACAAATAGAATAAGGTTCACTATAAGCTTATTTGAAGTAAACAGATCATTTTTGACGAAGTTATGAGCGAAAAACGATTTTGATCTTTTCGTGACCTTGACCTTGACCTTTGATCCAATTGGACCCAAAAGTTAATGGGGTCGTCCAAGGTTCATTGCCCACCTATGGATTAAATTTGATAGTTTTGCTAAAGCATTTTGCTGTAAAGTTGCTAAAGACAGACAGACAAACAAACAGACAAACAAACCGGACGATTACAATATCCCGCTCCCTCCTCGGCGCGGTATAAGTTGCTCCTCGATCATAAAGTGATGTTTGTGGACAGACGAGAGACATACAGACATGAACCAATTGCTTAACCCCAATTTTCTTCGTGTGCACAGCGTAACGAGCAAGAAAAGATGTGTGAAGGAATTGTTTTTGGAGAAGTTCAATCGAGTTGGTACATGTCGCCTGAGAATAATAATTATTTTTAGCCACAATGTGCAACATAAATGCATCCACTGAATGTCTAGGTTCCACAAGAGTGACGAGCTGGAGACTTACCACCAAGCTCCTGTCTTGAGGTTCGGCTTGAGGCAAGCTGATCCCGTAGGCTGGAAAGCTCCTCAGTCTTTACGTTGAGTTGAGCCAATGCAGTCTCCAACTCTGCCTCCTGTGCAAACATATCCCACGACTTACTCGGCGCTTCTTGGTTATGCACTCAAGTTTTCGTAACCAGTGCAATGGCTCTCGTGTCTTACCTTAACCAGCTGCAGCTTCTGCTGATCAGCCTGCAGTCTCTCCATCTCCACTCTGAACTGCTGCTTCAACTGATAGCACGATGCTAAACAAGCAAAAACGCCATCCAGAAATCAACCATTCATATGTTCACAACATTAATACATCATTAGGACAAAGCCATCATAGCTGCTCACAAGACGGTGTCACCAATGTAACCAAGATGCAGACTTTCACAAATACTGGAACGCGTATCGCATACCCTGTTCCTGTTCCTGCAGAGCCTTCATCTCATGCCAGTGCCGAGCTTCAAGGTCATGCCGCAAGCTCTCGACCTTCAGCTCGTACTGCTGCTCCACCTCAAGACGCAAGTCCTGGAGGCGCAACATGTGTGTCATTGATCAAAAAATTCCAGAGATACATTGAAATGGCAGGCACAGGAGAAAGGCCAGCAGAACAATGGTTCATTTTTACAATCAACAAAATATATATATATTTTTTAAAAAGGTCGAAACACTTTCACAGGACATCCTCAACTTCCCTATTCCAAGATTTCATGCGAAACATTTTGTACTGCTCAAGAAGCAATTAAAACAGAAAGATGCACTGTCTAGAACTGGCATCAACATAAACATGTCAAAAATCCATCTGACCACTACACGCCTCCCCTTTCGGGTCTTGGTCCCTCTCCTTTTGGGTATTAATGCAGGGTAATGCGGTCTAAAGATCTCAACAGACAGCACAAGATGTACACACGTCAAAGTCTAAAAAGCAAGAAATTAACATGCCTTAAGCATCCTATTACAGTGCAGACTTTCAATGAAAATGTTCTTGAAGGAAATCTATGACATGACGCATCTTCGAGGTGTCTGAGCTTCGATCCCAATGTGAAATAAAATCCTTAAACAGGCAATGCATCATGGAGGACATAATCCTGTCTGCTCAAATTCACTTGTGGACATTTAAAATTGCATGGTGATTAAACTTGGTTTTGTAAACACAGCGTTATGGGCTGTGTCCAGCTATCCAGCCAGAAGACAAGGATGGTATAGCAAAATCGCTGAAAGTATACTTTTCCCAGGAAACTGCTTCGACAGCACATCTCCTTCTCAGAAAAAGAAAATTGGTAGCCGAGTTAAATAAAATGTGAGGCTTAGAATCTGAAGTGGATTCACTGCAAACACCTGGCGAAGATCACATCATCACTATCAGAAAACACCAGGTAACCGAGGAAGATTCCCAGAGGACTTCGCTATAGCCATCTCAAAAAAATATGACGACACTTCCTGAAACTCAACTGGATCAGGAGCAACAGTCACTCAAACCCCCTACACACCTCCTTGGACCCTGATTTAGTAATGCGTGAACAAACTTTGGTACATCATGGGAATGAAGGTTATGGTCAAGTTTCATCAAAATCTGTGTGTGGTTTCAGAGAAAAGAGCAAATACCAACTTTTGGGGGCCAACTCCCCGACCCCCCCCCCCCCCAGACCTCCTTAATGAACGAGATTTTGATGTGGTCGATGCACTTTGGTACACCACGTGTGATGAAGGTTTGGTCAAGTTTCACAAAATTGTGTGTGTAGTTTCGCTGAAGAGAGCAAATACCTATTTTGGGGGCCAAAGACCCCCCCCCCCATAGACTCCTTAATGAGCGCAAATTTTGATGTCGTTGATACACTTTGGTACATCACGGTGATGAAGGTTTTTTTCTTCTTTTTTTTGTATACATTGTCGAGGCTCATATGAGAGCTAACACACAACGTACAAACAGGGGGGGTAGGAGACAAAGAGGTGGGAGAGGAAGGACAAAACAGTGGGGAAAGAGACCTAAGGAGATCTGTGGAAGAGAGAGGGATGGGGCAAGGAGTACGGGGTATACAAGATGGACATACAGGGACTTTTAGGAAGGAAAGCAGGAATTTGAAGGAGGTGGGTTTGGGGTGGATTAACGGAGGTGGAAAAGATCGAGGTTTTGGATGGGGAAGAGAAGAGATGATGGTGAACAGCTGTTTTGAAGCCTGAAGGGAAGAATGGATTGGAAGAGTGTGGAGTTTATGCCAAAGGTGGGAAAAAAGAGGAATGAAAGAGTGAAGTGAGCAGTGATCCTGATTTTGGTAGTTTACCAGAAAGGGGTTGCTGGTGGACTTATGGCCCTGCGGAAATATGGGGGAGACAATCGCAGATAGAGCGGGGGGGGCGAGACTGGAGAGGAGACAGTTGAAGACATTCCTGTTCCGACCTGCCCGCGGTGAGAGAGTGAGAGGCCCAAAGACTCAGCCTCACTGCGGAGTACCAATGATCCTAAATGCCTTGATTTCGACAGTGTGAAGCCGAGAAAGGTGAGAGGCAGGAGCACCAGCAAAGAGGGTGAGCAGTACTCCATCAGGCTGTGGACAAAAGTTTTGTACGTGGTCAGGAGCTCAGGTGGGCTGAGAAGGACTTTGCACGACGGAGGATTCCCAGTCGGCGACTGCTTTGGAAGCCAGGTTGGAAATGTGGCTTTCCCAGGAAAGATCATGGCAAATAGTGAGATTCAGAAGCTTGAATGAAAGGACTTCTTCCAGAGGATTGTTGAGAGTGTAGATGGGGGAGTGGGGGGGTTGCAAACGGTCCTTTCGGAGAGACATGGTGAGAGGTTTGAATTTCATCGAAATTGTGTGTGTCGTTTCGGAGAAGAGAGCAAATTGGGGGGGGGGGGAGGTCAAAAAAACCCGCTGTAGACCCCCTTGATGAGTGGAGATATCGATGCGATCATTAAACCTTCGTTAAACATCAGATATGAAGCTAGTGGCCAAGTTTCATCAAATTATTATGTTTCAAGTGAAACTGACGATTTACGGACTGACTCCCTGACTCACCTATGGACACTGCTCGATCGCATAAACTCACCCGACTAAAGTCCTGGTGAGCTAATGAAGCGGCACCTTCCAGAAAGGTCTTTACAGGATTGGTTGGCTGTGAGTGAATGTTATGAAACTACGTTATGGGTACTCAGGTAAAGTAAGCGAAATTATGTTGGGTGTACCACAGCAAAATATTGTTTCCAGAAATTAACGTTGGAGTTAAACACTTCGACCAAAAACTAACTTGATGAAGAATTAATCAAAAGATTGTTTTTTTTTTTAGCCTTTAATAATTGTGGACATCCAGCAAAATAGCAGCTGTATTATTATTATCAGTCGTACACAAAATGATTTTGCTTGCAAATCTCTTCAACAAATTATTTGACATTCTGTACCTCACCTGAATTATCTGTGCTTGTTCTTCCACGGATTCTTGCTTTACCTGTGCAAGCCGTTGTTCAGAAACCTCTTGCAGCTGCCCTGAAAGATAAACAAAAAGCTAAAATTGCAACAACCTCATAAAGTTATTTCATCTCCAGTTTCCTCCTTTCATCCCAAGTCTTACCTCAAATGGCTTCACTGTAAACCGCTTGACAGAAGGACAAGGGGATATTTCTTCATCCTGCATTCACCTACAAAGCTTGTGTGCTCAACACATCCCTCTCTGTCCCCACCTTATTCCACCCTCCCCTCCCACCCAATGCCTACTCTGAGAAGGCAGAAAAAGCAATGAACCACTGAAACCTCAACTCAGCCTCTGAGACAGATCCGGACGACATCAGTGCCCATGTTCTCAAATCCTGCAACGGTGGTCTCGCTTATCCTTTATCTACTCCCTTTAGCCTGTCCTTCACATTAGGTTGTGTACCATCCACTGAGAAGGCAGCCAACATCACTCCCATGTGAAAAAAGGTGCAAAAGATGGATACGCTCAATTACAGAGCAGTAAGTCTACTCCCAATTTTAAGTAACGTCATAGAATCAATTATCGTCGCCAACAAGTCTTTGCTGTTCCCAAACAGTTCTCCAGCTCTCCTGCTGTCTGTCTCAAAATGTATCGAGGCCTTCAATATTAAACTTTAGGTCGGAGTTCTTTCTCTCTGGACATATCTCAGCCCTCGGGCATTCATCAATCTGGCACCCTGAATGGATGGCGCATCCAGACTGGTGAATTCACCAATTCATCAGTCTGAATGCCAAACTTCCTCACTGTAGCATCCAAGGCCATCTTCAATCCCAAATGACCAACTTCCTCCACTCACACAGTAAATACATAGCCTTCTATGGAATTGTGATCTCTCCCAGGAGAGGTAGGAATTCTTCGAAGCAGTCATGGGTCAAGTATTATTCCTCACATGCTTAAATCCCTTGCCGAGCCTCACCATCGGGCACAATATCTCGTGGCATAGCATGGATCAAAGCTGGCCTCCGAAGCCAACCGTAAACTTGGAATCATGTGTCATGCAAAGTTCTTCTCTGTTAATTCTGAACATCTCACAACCTACATTAAGGCCTTTGTCTGTAGCTCAGTGGAATACTGCACTCCCCTATGGGTGAGTTCTGGAACTTTTTGTTTGTTCTACCTTGTGGAAGATGTGGAATCCAAAACTCTCAACATCAATGGCATGTCCCACAAAGAAACTGAAGTACGAGGCCTGCTGCTTTCCTCACAGACAAATTGGTGGCTCCTCCAATTTCCTTTTTCCAACTACCTCTCCTACCACCTTATTCGATCCCATGTTCTATCAACCCTCAGACCCTCCCCAGGACGTCAAGAATGAATGAGGTCTTTCAGGGACCTCCTCCTTGTTAAACTCCAAAATTCCAGGTTACTGCCCACCTCCACTCCTTTTGTTCCTCTTTTCTCCCACTTTTGGAATGATATTACTGAGGCAGTGCAATACAACTTTTCCCTGTAGGAGTTGGAAAGTGACTGTGCACCACCGTCATGTGTCATCCATGTCAACCTTTCCATCCCCGTTAACCCTCAACATATCAAATCTCTTACTCAAGGGTAACTAAGTTCCTCACCTCTATTCTTTCATGCAATTCATTCATCCATTCATGCCCGCACTTATGTCCAACTGTTGCCCCACTGTCTGCAAAACTTCCATCAGATTACATTCCTGATCTTCCATGAGCCGAGACATTACATAAAAAATTGGGGAAGAGGATACAAAATGCAAAAGAAAAACATCGAGACTCACTGAGCTCTTCCTGTTGCTGCAGCCTCAGGAGCTCTAGGGCCTGCTGATGTTCAAGGTGCAACACCTCTTGGCCTTCTGTGGAAGCAGAGAGGTCTCTTTCGAAGGCCTTTGCCACCTGGTCACGTGCTCTCTGCTTCTCAACCTCTTGCAGCTCACGTAACTCTTCCTCACGGACACTCTGAAGCTCGAGAACCTCTCGAGCATGTGTAGCCTTCATAGCATCAGATTGCACCTGGAGAGCCAGAACCTTCTCCTCCTCCAAGTTTCTCACCAGTACCTCTACGTAGGCTGCATGCAGCTGAGTAAGCACAAGCCTCTGAGCTAGTAGGTGGAGCTGGTAGTCTTCCTGAAAAATGTGATAAACAACAACAGAAATTGAATGCATTCCTCCTTTCACTGGCCTTGGGAGCAATACACACTGCTATTGCTACGAGAAAAGACAGCAAAATTCCACAAGTCAATTATACAGTACATACTCACAAAAAATTTAACACCAAATTAAAAAATGTTCTGCTTCTATTACCTTGACCTTGCACATTAATTTAGTTCAGTTTGAGTCACAGATAACCAGAGTGCTCTGGGAAGTGACATCACTTCCCCCAAATCTCAGTGGTTGCATTTGAAGATAAATATGGTGGTGTTTCATGTGTATGTGCACAACATATGAATGCAGCTCCCCATGAACTTTCAACATAGAAAACGCAAAAACAATGTCCACTTACCTCAACAGTCACGAGAACAACAGAGCTTCTCTTTGTCACCGCAAACTCTTTTGTCTTGGCCGCCTCCTCGGCATCCTCTGACCTGCACTCTCCCGGCATCCTCCGACCCTGCCCGCCTCCTCGGCATCCTCCGACCTACCGCCTCCTTGGCATCCTCCGACCTGCCGCCTCCTCGGCATCCTCTGACCTGCACGCCTCCTTGGCATCCTCCGACCTCCCGCCTCCTCGGCATCCTCCGACCTGCCCCCCTCCTCGGCATCCTCTGACCTGCCCGCCTCCTCAGCATCCTCCGACCTGCCCGCCTCCTCAGCAGCTTCTGACCTGCCCGCCTCCTCAGCATCCTCCGACCTGCTCGCCTCCTCGCCATCCTCCGACCTGCCCGTCCTCCCATCCTCCGACCTGCCCGCTTCCTCGCAATCCTCCGACCTGCCCGCTCCTCGCCATCCTTCGACCTGCCGCCTCCTCACATCCTCCGACCTGCCCACCTCCTCGGCATCCTCCGACCTGCCAGTCTCCTCGGCATCCTCCGACTTGCCCGCCCTCCTCGCATCCTCTGACATGCCAACCTCCTCGACATCCTCTGACCTACCCGCTCCTCAACATCCTCCAACCTGCCCACCTGCTCGGTCGTTGTTTGTATACATTTCTCCTGTGTGTGCTGAGGAGGAAGCTGCACTCGAGAGGAAACAGTTTGCTGCTCTAAGTGAGTAATCTGTTTTCTGGAGTCTCCCAGCAAAGTATTCAGGACTTCAAGCTCCTTCAAATGGTTTGCCTTCAGCTCCACCTCTTTCTGCTGCATCTTATTTTCAAGGTCTTCAAGTTGAAGCCACTTTTGCTCAGACTCAGTTTTAACCAAATCCCTTAAAGAAAACATAATTTCTTCAGAAACTTTTAATTTTCTTGTAATTTCTTCTTTTTCTGCGTCAATCAAAGTCTGTGCATCCAGAAGTTCTTTTACGGTAATTTCACTCTGTTCAAGCAGATTTCTTTGGACAGCCATCTCATTTTTCAGGCAATGATTGAGTTCTTGCTGAGAAGAAAGCTCATTCTCCCTCTGCTCAAGCTCGGATATCAAAGCTTCATGGTCTTCTTGAAAACTCTTAATGCCATGGGTCTTGGAGTGAATTTCTTCAACGACTGATTCACCAACCGTCTCAGATGATGCAAAATCTGTGTGCAAACTCACTGCCTGAGCAGTTCGAAAAGGCTTCTCCGGGGTCTGTACAGCTTCAAGCTTTACCTGGATCGTATCTAGTTTCGCCTCTAACTCCAATATACAACATTCCTTAGTCGACAACATTTTAGAAAGAAATAACAGCTTTGTGTTAAGTTCGTCTTTTTCCTTTTCAGAATTTTCAAGCTTTTCCATCAACTCAAAAGTATGTTTTTCAGGAATGCTTTCAAACACATGGTCTTGAGGAACAGGGGGTTGAACTTCCTCAAGCGCATCACTTTTGCTGCTCACATCTTTGTGCATCTTCACTTCCTGTTTCAATTGGGTTTTAAGCAAACTTAGTTCTTTTTCATGCTGCATCAACTGGATTTCTATCTTCTTCTTTTCTGCAAGAACTTGCTCATGCTCACCTTGAAGTTCCTGTAGGTTAACTTGAAAGTTTTTCTCAGAGAAAGCATACAAGTTTCTCTGACGTTTCATCTCCTCCTTAAGTGCAGTTTCAGACTCTCTGAGTTGTACATTTTCAGTTTGCAGCTCACCTCTTTGATTTTCCAACTCTGCAAGTTGCTGCTTGAAGATCTCAATTTCTTGAAAATTTGCAGCACTAGAAATTTCTTGCACACCCTTTTTCAAACCTTCATTATCTTTGCTCATTTCACTAAGCTGCAAATCCAGACTCTCTTTCAATGAAAGAATATCTTTGTATTTATCTTGGAGCTCAGCAACCTGCTGTTCCAGGATTCCCTTTTCCTTTTCAACATTTTCCAGAGCCTCGATATCAGAATGAAGTTTTTGCAGTTCACTTTGCACTTTACTTTCAGCCTCCTGTGTTTCTTTGTCAAGTTTGCTCATTTCCTTCTTCAGTGCCTCCACTTCTGTTTCAAAGATAGACTTTGCAGCAATCAGAGACTCAAGTTCTTTAGATAGCTTCAATTCATTCTTTCCAAAATTATTCTGCATGTTATCCACTTGCCGTTTGTGGAGTTCTTGCATTCCCTCTATTTGCCGTTGGTTCCTGCTTTCCAGTTGGTTCTTAAAAGCACTCATCTCTTCCTCATGTTGAAATATGAGCTCAGTACGTACCCTCTCGAGCTCAGCTTCCTGGGACTCAGCCATCCTATCCAGAACCGCCTCCTTCTCTCTTTCAAGCATTTCCAACTTGATTTTGTAGTTCGTCAGTTCTTGCTGATGCTTGGATTGCAAGTCATCAGTGGTAGCACGAGCTTCGGCAAGTTGTAATTTCAGCTCGTCGATGGTCGCTGTCAGTGTCTTGAGCTCCGTATTGCGTTGCTCTTCTGAAGTATGCGCTTGGGTAAAGCTTTCCACCTGCCTATGAGCTTGACTAACCTGGTAACGAAGGTTTAAAATTTGATCTTCATAAACCCGTTGTGCTTCACTCCACTCCCGCTTTGCCTGCTTAGCATTGCTTATGAACTCCTGCCTCAGCTGATCCCGTTCTAGGTGTGATTCTCGTAATTTGATGTTCAACTCATTGATTGCCAAATTCATCAACCCAATCTGTTCATCATCGACGCTGTGACTCATGTCACGCGTGGCGATCCTATCAAGCTCAGCTCTGTGAAGGGCATTAAGTTCTTCCACCTCTTTCTTGTGCTGCTCCCTCATTTGTTGTTTCATTTGAATGAGCTGCAAGCCATGAGTTTCATCCATCTCGGTGCGCAGCTGGTCGAACTTGAATTGCATTTCTATTTCCATCTTCTTAAGTAGCTCTGCTGGATCGGTACCACCAGTACCGTGGTACTGCTTCTGCAGCTCCTCGATGTTACCCATAAGCTCCCTGACCTGGTTGGAGGACTGCCTCTCCTTGTTCATGATGGTGGACAGTTGGTTTTTAATCTTTTCATTCTCTTTCTCTTTCAAAAATAATTTGTCTTGAAGGAGAGCAGAATCATGGTCGACTTTATCATTCTTTTCCCTCAACTCCAAGATGACAGATTCGTGCTCCCTAATTTTGTGGCTTTGATCAATTATTGTCGTCTCATTTTCGTTAAGTATCCCACTAAGCTCACCAATGGCATCTTCTTTCATTTTCAACTTTGTGTTGAGATCAGCAAGGCAATCTTCCTTTCCTTTTGAAACCTGCAAACACCACCACCATTGAATATTATTCTCAAGGATTGAGAATGGACCTTCAAAGGTCTAGTTATCAAGGGATAAAAATGGTTGCATAATGGAAGAATGTCAAGTATTACTCAGAAATAATCTTAAAAACAAAACAAAATGAATGTGTCATTGCCACAAGAACAAACTTCATTCTCCCAAATAATAGAGTGCAAAAAGCAAAGATATTCTGTAACTGGATCATTATTAAAGCCTCATTTAGGATCTTCCAAAACTCTGAATAAAGTATCGAGGTCAAATCGCAAAAAAAACAAAAAAAAAACATCAACGTTGTGAAAGTGAACCTCCATCCATAACACATGGCTTACAAAATGAGGTATTCATTTTATAAAGGATGATAATTATGCAGGGATAAGAACTGTGCAAAGACAGTTGTACAATGAGCCAAAAAGTTCATTTAAAAATGTTTGACAAAATACATTTTCCACAATACCTACTTCCTGGAAATTATTTTGCAGTGAACTTCAGTTGTCAAACAGTTGTACTTGTACAAAAGTGAAAGTTATTGGTCACATCTCCAACGTGAGCAAGATACTGAATTTGGAATTATGACTTTCATTAAGCCTGCTTTGAGTGATAACCGTCAGCAATGGAGCTCATGCAAAAGTAAAATGTCCCCACTTTAAACCTGGTACCTGGTATAAAGAGGAAATTGATTTGAGGAGTTGTGTGCTTTTCTTGCAAAAAGTCATTATTGGTAAAAACAGCTTCGATAAAATTAATTACAACTCAGACATTGCCGGTGAAGAGTGAGGGTAGGGAAGAGGACAATCACAAAACTAGAAGGGCACTTGGTAGAGCACATACCTCCGCCACGTAATGCCTGATCCATGAGAACATATCGGGCCAATTACATTTTTTAAAGATCATGCTGCGCAATACTATATCGTTTTTGGCCACATCTCACAATGGCGAAGAATCACTTTGAAAATTAAATAATTTTCGGATCCAGATTGGGATTCGGATCTTCACCAAAATCAAATCAATTTGTCCTCGTCACACACCCAACATGTCCACCAAGTTTCGTCCGAATCCGTCCACAACTTTATGAGATATTGTGCTATATATTAGTTTAGCCCTATCTCTCAATGGTGAAGAATCACTGTGAAAATTCTCGTAGTCAGATCCAGATCTGGATCTTCACCAAAATCTAAACATTTAGTCATTGTCACACACCCAACCTGTCCACAATTCATCTTAATCCATCCACAAACTTTTGAGATATCCTGCACACAAACAAACAAACAGACAGACAGAAAGGGGTGAAAACAAAACCTCCTTCACCTTTGGTGGGAGAGGTAATGATCAATTCATGCATGTGTGCAAAGGCAAAGATAAATGAAAAGAAGTTGAAAATGTTACAACTAAAGTTACTCAAATAGAAGCAGAAATGCACCAAATGATAAAAGTCAGACTCGTCTGCAAACCCAAGTTTTCCTTTTTAAAATCTTGTACATATTTAATATAGGACAAAGATATTAGCAGACAGAACACCTTAACATGAATTGCAAGGAAATCAGTAAAAAAAAAAAAATGGACAAATTGATAATATAGGATTATTATCTCATCACCATGCTCAAAATGACAATCAGGCCAGATAATACTTGAACAAAGCCAAAGGTTTGACATTTCAGATAGAGGGTGCCCATCCACCTCAACAAGAAATAACAAAGGGAAGAGATGGATGCACTTCTAGAAAAGATGAGAAAACCACAATGTCACCGATAGTCCATATTCAGTTGACCTTTTGCTCTGCTCACCACTGCTGCCTGGACTAGCTGCTGCTGCAATAGAAGCAACTGCTCCTGGTGCTGCTTCACCTCATCTTGCAACTCTCGGAGATGGAAACCTTGTTCATTTATCGTCTCCTGGTACACAATTATCTGCTGCTGGGCCTGCAAGAGGTCTGCAACGGCATTCCCATGGGCACTGCGCCGAAGGGTTTCACTTGCCTGGGGGGTCCACATGAAGGTAATCATAATGGGATGGGTAAAAAGCTCCCAACCTGTTAATGCCAACAGTAAAATAGGATAAACAAAAGATCAAGTTCTCCCTTACTCGCCTATTCCCCACCGAATAAAAAATTATTAAATAGTCATTATACAAATGGAATTTCTTGTTCAAACCCAACTATTTATTGACGTGGGGTGGAAAGTGAGCTGAGAAACAAACTCAGGAGGCACTGAAGGCTGTGGCCATTAACCTGCTGAAGCTGCAGTTGCAAGGTGTGAATTTGGCTCGTGAACAGCTGTGCATCGTCCTGTAGCTGATCCCGACTCTGCCGTGCTGTCTGCAGGCTGCTCGTCAACCGAGTTATTACATCATCTCGTTCCTTGATGGCCGACTCGATCTGTAGCTGTGGCAACATCAGTTGTTGCATCATCAGCAAGTTCACAGTGATGCCAAAGGTCACAGATTGTTCTTGTGCAAATTCATCTTTCATGAATATTTTTTTCTTTTCACTCAATCCCTCACTCCTGACCTGTTCCTGAGGTAAGCGGGCCTTCATGGCCTGAAGTTCATTTGTAAGCTGTTGCACAGCGCTTTGCTTTTCCTCAAGCTTCTTGCCCAGCTCCTCCACATGCAGTCTCAATTGGTTCAGCTCCTGTTGCTGATTTGCAGAGATCTCAGGAGTTGTCACTTCCTCTTCACATTCCTCTTCCTGCCAGGCATGCAGGGAATCCCATCCGAATGAGTACACAACAGCAAAACATAAGAGACCCAAGAGTTTTTGCTGAAGGATCACCAATTCTCAAGCAGTGAATGTTGAGTGGTTAATTCTTGAAATTACCATCACTGTAAAATAATGGTGGGTGGAATTTGTTCAAATAAAAGAATTATAACTCAAATTAAATATGATATTATAAAGGTCAACATATTTGATGCAGCTTCAGCATAGAAACTCTTTGCAAAGTACTTGCACCCATTCATTCGATTGTTAGTAATTAGATCGCAAGAGAAGAGCATGGGAGCATAAGCTAGACAGTGCAAGAAGAAAACTGATGAAAAAAAACAAACAAGTGAAAAAGCAATTGAAAATATGAGACACAGGGGGTTTTGTCACAGTACTGTCTTCTCTATTGACTAATCAAAGAAAGGTCTTGGAGAAACAGTGGAAGCTGCCAATTGATGACATCATGAAAAAAAAAAAAGCATCATGATGTTCATATATTGGGAGCACTGCAGCACGATGCTTGGTTAGTTGGTATGTAACATGCGCAGCAAGGAAGGAAACTCCGCATTGCCTGCTGGCGGCACAACATGCGGCCTTAGTGCCATGCTACCAAAATGTTGGGATCAGCCCGACTGGCTGTACTGTACTGTACCCGCATGCCTGTCTGTCGCCTCCCATGAGACAACTTGGCACCAGCATCCACCTAGATGGGAAGGATGAACCAACACTTAAAATAAAATAATTAAGGTTTAACCATTTCCAGTCGACACTTTTGCCATTGGCTTGCGTGAAAGTCTGCTAGTGTGAAAGGAGCTCTTCGGTAAATTGATGCAATACGTTGTCAGACTTGAGAACAACTTCATATTTACATTGCTTGGAATAGATATTGAGCTCAATTACTGACCTGGAGTTACCTCATTCCAGGCTCTCCATAAAGGCCGGCAAACTGAGTGAGGTATGCATACACCTGTGTAAAGCAGTACCGCCAACTATTTTTGATTATTAACAAACAAAAAAAATCAATTTTTTTGTTTTGTAACCGTAATGTTACGAACGACAACAAAGTAGCGTGTTGTACCGCTTCTCCTGATTACTGCAATATCAGCTTGCATATTAATATATATTTGTCATTATATTGATTGTTGTTGAAATCTGATCTCAAAACTGCGGGGGTTGCTGTGTTCATAGGGCATCGGTATATTACGCTTCCTCTTACTGGCTCATGTACATCGGGCACATGCAGCCATTTAAAGTGCAGGCCAACCGGGTTGGAGTTCGCCCAACTTCCAGTGAAATCACATGTCACTCATACACTGGGCCGAGTGCCGACCTTACATTGGCGAACAAAATGAAAAGCCCTCAGCAAATTAGCTTAGCGGAAGCTTTTTCCCAAAGTAAAAAGTTCACAACCATGACCGCTATTGAAAATTATCCCTTGGTGGCAACAACAGTGACTGCAGATAGTGATAGGACTTCAGCTGGAACTTAAACAAAAGTTGCCCACAGAATAGGCCTTAAATAGTCACCCATATAGGGAGAGGGTGTTTCTGATACTTTTCAATTATCATTCATTTGCAATCTCTTTTCTTAAGAATAGATAACGTAAATATATGACAGATAATTCAGTGTGTGGTGGGTGGATTTAACATGAATGCAGCCTTAAACCTGCAGACTCGTATGCAGTCATTCACAGTTTGATGGAGTAATACTCTCCACTCTGGGCTGGCTCCCCTGCCTCACACATTGCTCAGCTTGACGCCATGGAAACCAAGGCTTTCAAGATCGTTGGAATTTACCGCAATGAAGTTGGGTCTATGGGGCTGTCTCCATCCTCTAAAACCTGGTGGCACCTTGCAAAGTCTGTCTCTGAAGTATGCTCCCCTTTCATCCCTTCCCTCACTTCAAATGGCACCACAGCCGACTCCGCTTGTGAAAAGGCCGAATGCCTCAATTCAGTGTTTGCTTCCAAATATTGTGCCCCAAACCCCTCTGTCTCTGTACCCACCCTTCCCAGTCATACCCAACTGCTCCACACGTTCTTTCAACCCAAGACTCTGCCTCTGCAACTGGAACAGACGGTATCGGCTCACGTGTCGCAAAAACCTGCTCTGCTGCTCTTGCACTTCCTCTCTCTGAACTTTTCATCCTGTCATTTACCATCGGTCATCTTCCATCTACTTGGAAATCAGCAAACATCACTGCATTACATAAAAGGTGCAAAAACCGATCCCCTCAACTACAGATAAAGTAGCTTACTTCCAATCATCAGCAAGGTCAATCGCAGTTGATATAAAATCATTCCTTTTCTCCAACAACCTCATCTCAGATAATCAATTCAGATTCAGAACTGGTCAATCGATCTTGGACATGCTGTTTCTACTCTCCCAACAATGGATGGAGGCCCTCAATATCAGACATGAGATCAGGGCCATCTTTCTGGAAATATATCGAGCTTTTGAAAGAGTTTGGCATCCCACCTTGCTCTTCAAACTGTCTGCCAATGGAATCCAAGGACAACTCCACTCTTGGATTACTGACTAAGTCCACTCTCATAGCCAACGTGTGGTTCTCAATGGAATCCTTTCTTCTTCTCTTCCTGTCAAGGCTGGAGTGCCCCCAAGGGAGTGTTCTAGGCCCCCATCCTATTCCTAATCTTCATCAAAGATCTCTTTGACTCTGGAAAATCCTCTATCTTTTTGCTGATGACTCCACCCTCTGCTGTACCATCCGTCATCCCTCTGATCGGCAAGCAACAGCTTTTTCACTCTCTGCAGACCTTGATAAAATCACAAGCTGGTCAAACACATGGAACATGTCTTACAACCCTGACAAATCTCACACTCTCACTGTCTCTCCGAAATGACCGTCTGGAACGCATCCCCCCTCTCCCCCCCCCCCCCCCTCGACTTTCTCAACAATCCTCTTGAAGAAGTCCGTTCATTCAAGCTTTTGGCCTCACTATCTGCCATGATCTTTCTGGGAAAGCTACATTTCCAGTCTGGCCTCCAAAGCCAGTTTCCGACTGGGCATCCTCCGTCGTGCAAAGTACTTCCCTGGCACATCTGAGCTCTTAACCACATACAAAGCTTTCAAGCAGCTTGAGAGTACTGCTCTTACTCTGCTGGGCTGGCGCTCCTACGTCACACCTACTTTGGCCTCACGTTGTGGAAACCAAGGCTTTTAGCATAATTGGTATATCCTGCAGTGGAACTGAGTCTTTGGGTCTTTCACTCTCTCACTGCAGGCAGTTCGGTGGTCTTTCAGTCTTCCACAGTCTCCTCTCTGGCCTCACTCTCCCCACCCCCCGCTCTGTCTGCGATATGTCCCCCACCCCCAATGTTTCCACAGGGCGCTCAAGGTCCGTCAGCAACCCCTTTCTTGTGAAACTGCCAAAAATCAAGTCACTGCTCACCTTCACTCTTTCATTCCTCTATTTCCCTGCCTTTGGTACAAACTCACACACTCTCTTCAATCCCACTCTTCCATCCAGGTCCCCCCCTCCGTGTCTACCCACAATCCTCATCCGCTCCGACTCCTCACCCCTCCTCGCTCCTCGCTCCCTCCTCCCTCCAAACCCCTCCCTTCCTCTCCTCTCTCTCACTCCCCTCTTTATCCCCCCCCCTTCAACCCCTTAATATTCCAGTCAGTGAAGCACAGTTTTGTATTTGCTGGTGAATAATAAAAATCTAAAATTGAGAAAAATAACTTATTCAATAAATCAAGTGGCCGATGACCTCACCACAATCAGTGGAGGCGTAAAGCTATCCAGGGTGTTTTGTGACTGCATTGGAATATGGTGAACATGGAGCAAAAAAATATATTGCTCGAGAAAGTAATTTAATAGCATAAACCATTCTTCCCTTGATTAATCCTTGATCGAATGAAATGATTTCCATTTAATGCCTATATACCATAACATTTCCGAATTTACATTCATAAATATCAAAGGTTTATCCTCGGGGTCCTGAGTTCGAGCTCCGCTGGCCGCTAAGTTAGCATCAGGGGGGTTGACTCAGCCTGTCATACTTTCGAAGGTCAGCGAAATGAGCACCAGTATACTGGTAATTATGCCTGCAGGGTCGAAGGCGACTAAAGGGTTGACGTCAGGAAGGGCATCCGGCCTTAAAAACATTGCCACAAGAAAGGGTACTATGATTGGAGCCCGCAAAAAGCTGACCCTGCTCAGGGATAAAGACTTTCAAATGGTGTGCTGAAATATCAAAGGTTTGAAACATGTATTTTGTTGCCTAAAATGGCTGAGGATACATGAGAGCGCATCTTGATACCTCCAGTAGATGGGGGCCCAGGTGGCCCCCGTACCTCTGGCCTTGAAAGGTTTTCATACACCGACTTTCTATTCAGCGTACAGGTATTTGAGAAAGTGTGGAGAGCCTGCTCATTATCTACATTGGTAGTACATTTCAATGAAGAAATGAAGGATATCAGGGTGAAAAATAATCATCAGGCTAAGCAAAAATAAAACAACAAAATACATGCAAATAAAAATAAGCTTTTTAATTTCCACCACACTAATGTTCATAAAGTGTGAAGAAAATGGTGTCGTTTCAAAATGTCATATTTAAAGAATTTTATTTTATAAAAAGCATCAAAATACTCACCTCCGAAGAATATTCTTCCGTAGTGCTCGAGTACAACTCACTCTCAGGCTGCAGTGAGAAGCATGGCATTAGCCGAATAGAAAAAGCCTCACTGTCATGGCAGAGAAATTTCATAAAGTCGGTAGAGTTGAAATATGGAAGAGTTGAAACTAACCAAGGTTAATTGTTTCATCTCTTCCCTGTTTTACACAACGAAAACCAAAAAAAAAAGCCACATTTAATGTCCAGTGTACGGGTAGCATTAAAAAACAAAAACTGTTTACACACGCATAACATTCTCATTTTGGGAATCAGTGGTACAAACAATAAAAACCCAAACCACATCAAATAAGAAAAAAAGAAAAACATTTTAAATCTTTTACACATCAACTTTGGTATTAAACAACAAAATGCATGTCCTTCACATTGTCAGGAAGCAGCAACATGTATTATTTTATATTTCATGGTCGATCTACGTGAATGGAGGAGCTGAATGACAGACACAAAGGGCAGCAGGTTCAAAAACTACCAAGGAGTACTCGGGATTGGGGAGGGGGGATGGAGGTACGCAAGGAGGAAAAGTGATTCACACTGACTGAGAGAAGAAACAGAGGAGCAATACCCCTGGGCGCTCACCTGGTAGTGGCTGGATAAGATAATCAGGGAACCACTGGAAAGCATGGATGACCAACAAAATATGTAACGGAGAAGAAAGTAAATACCTATGGATTTTATTTTTAAATGCCATGAACAAACATTGGTACATCACGGGCGATAAAGGTTGTGGTCAAGTTTCATTGAAATTGTGAGATTTCTGAGAAGGAACGAAATAGATATTTCAGGGGACAACCCCCCCTCCCTCCACCCCCACCACCCATAGAACCCCTCAGACCCAATGCTTCTAATGTCATGAACAAATTTTAGGATATCACGGGGGTGTGATGAAGGTGGTGGTCAAGTTTCATGGGAATCGTGTGTGTAGTTTCTGAGAAGAAGCAAATGGATATTTTGGGGACCAACCCCCTCCCCCGGTAGACACCCTTTGACCCAAATTTTTTTTAATGGTGTGATCAATCACACCAACTCCAATCTCCTATTGACCAACTCCTATCCTCTCATCCGAACTCTCTCTTCCTCATATTGGTGACATCAATTGTCATCAAGCCAGTTGGCTGGGTGTGGGTACCTCTCTCACCTGTCATGGCACTTTACCAAAAGACTTCTGCGACTCATTGGGACTGACTCAATCGGTCAACTTCCCGACCCGGATCTCAACCAACTCTACTCCATCTCTTCTGGATCTGATTTTAACAAATTTGCCTGAAAATATCTGTTGTTCCTCCGCTCCAATCGGTTCTTCTGACCACG
>CM068955.1:104637155-104656317 GCA_035128595.1 Eptatretus atami
CAAGTCTGAACTCTCAAACCTCTCTCCCTCCTCCAAATGCTGGTGGCATCCAATCAAATCTGTTTCTGATGTATGTTCCCCCTCCATCCCATCCCTTACCACAAATGGCCACACTGCTGACACCAAAAGTGAAAAGGCAGAATACCAAAACTCCATGTTTGCATCCACATGTTGTGTCCGAAACCCATCGCTTTCTGTACTCAGCTTACCGTCGCACCCAACTGTCCCTGCACTCTGTGTCCTTTTCTTCTGACTAAGTGGAGAGTTTGCTGTCAAACCTCAACTCAAATTCTGCAAACGGTCCAGACGGCATCAGCCCAAAACCTGCTACTCTGCTCTTGCTCACCTCTCTCTGTTCTATTCACCTCTCATTTGCTCAATGTCATCTGCCATCTGCTTGAAAATCAGCAAATATTACCGCTCTGCATAAAAAAGGTGCAAAAACAGATCCCTGCAACTACAGAACAATCAGCCTTCTCCCAAATATCAGCAAGGTTCTGGAATCCATCATCGCTTCAGCCATTAAATCCTTCCTCCTCTCCAATGGCTTGATTTTCAATCATCAATTTGGTTTCAAACCAGGTCACTCCACCCTGGATATGCTGCTTTCTGCTCTACCAACAATGAATGGAAGTCCTCAATTCCAGCCATATCACATGCTTTTGACATGGTCTGGCACCCTGCCCTGCTCACAAAACTCTCTTCCTATGGTATCCAAGGCCATCGCTGGTCAAACACTGGAACATGTCTTACAACCTGACAAATCTCACACTCTCACTGTCTCTCCGAAATGACCGTCTGGAACCATCCCCCTCTCCCCCCCCCCCCCCCATCGACTTTCTCAACAATCCTCTTGAAGAAGTCCGTTCATTCAAGCTTTTGGCCTCACTATCTGCCATGATCTTCCTGGGAAAGCTACATTTCCAGTCTGGCCTCCAAAGCCAGTTTCCGACTGGGCATCCTCCGTCGTGCAAAGTACTTCCCTGGCACATCTGAGCTCTTAACCACATACAAAGCTTTCATCAGCAGCTTGATGGAGTACTGCTCTCTACTCTGCTGGGCTGGCGCTCCTACGTACACCTACTTTGGCCTCACGTTGTGGAAACCAAGGCTTTTAGCATAATTGGTATATCCTGCAGTGGAACTGAGTCTTTGGTCTTTCACTCTCTCACTGCAGGCAGTTCGGTGGTCTTTCAGTCTTCCACAGTCTCCTCTCTGGCCTCACTCTCCCCACCCCCCGCTCTGTCTGCGATATGTCCCCACCCCCAATGTTTCCACAGGGCGCTCAAGGTCCGTCAGCAACCCCTTTCTTGTGAAACTGCCAAAATCAAGATCACTGCTCACCTTCACTCTTTCATTCCTCTATTTCCCTGCCTTTGGTACAAACTCACACACTCTCTTCAATCCCACTCTTCCATCCAGGTCCCCCCCTCCGTGTATCTACCCACAATCCTCATCGCTCCGACTCCTCACCCCTCCTCGCTCCTCGCTCCCCTCTCCCTCCCAAACCCCTCCCTTCCTCTCCTCTCTCTCACTCCCTCTTTATCCCCCCCCCTTCAACCCCTTAATATTCCAGTCAGTGAAGCAACAGTTTGTATTGCTGGTGAATAATAAAAATCTAAAATTGAGAAAAATAACTTATTCAATAAATCAAGTGGCCGATGACCTCACCACAATCAGTGGAGGCGTAAAGCTATCCAGGGTGTTTTGTGACTGCATTGGAATAGGTGAACATGGAGCAAAAAAATATATTGCTCGAGAAAGTAATTTAATAGCATAAACCATTCTTCCCTTGATTAATCCTTGATCGAATGAAATGATTTCCATTTAATGCCTATATACCATAACATTTCCGAATTTACATTCATAAATATCAAAGGTTTATCCTCGGGGTCCTGAGTTCGAGCTCCGCTGGCCGCTAAGTTAGCATCAGGGGGGTTGATCAGCCTGTCATACTTTCGAAGGTCAGCGAAATGAGCACCAGTATACTGGTAATTATGCCTGCAGGGTCGAAGGCGACTAAAGGGTTGACGTCAGGAAGGGCATCCGGCCTTAAAAACATTGCCACAAGAAAGGGTACTATGATTGGAGCCCGCAAAAAGCTGACCCTGCTCAGGGATAAAGACTTTCAAATGGTGTGCTGAAATATCAAAGGTTTGAAACATGTATTTTGTTGCCTAAAATGGCTGAGGATACATGAGAGCGCATCTTGATACCTCCAGTAGATGGGGCCCAGGTGGCCCCCGTACCTCTGGCCTTGAAAGGTTTTCATACACCGACTTTCTATTCAGCGTACAGGTATTTGAGAAAGTGTGGAGAGCCTGCTCATTACTTACATTGGTAGTACATTTCAATGAAGAAATGAAGGATATCAGGGTGAAAAATAATCATCAGGCTAAGCAAAAATAAAACAACAAAATACATGCAAATAAAAATAAGCTTTTTAATTTCCACCACACTAATGTTCATAAAGTGTGAAGAAAATGGTGTCGTTTCAAAATGTCATATTTAAAGAATTTTATTTTATAAAAAGCATCCTCTTCCTGTCCAGGCTGGAGTTCCTCAAGGCAGCGTTCTGGGCCGTTCTTTTTCTGGTTTTCATCGATGATATCTCCGACTTTCTGGAAAATCCTCTTTATCTCTTTGCTGATGACTCCACCCTCTGCCGTACCATTCGTCATCCCTCAGACCGGCAAGCAGCAGCTTCTTCGCTCTCTGCAGATCTGGATAAAATCACAAACTGGTCTCACGCTTCACTCTTTCATTCCTCTATTTCCCTGCCTTTGGTACAAACTCACACACTCTCTCAATCCCACTCTTCCATCCAGGTCCCCCCCTCCGTGTATCTCTACCCACAATCCTCATCCGCTCCGACTCCTCACCCCTCCTCGCTCCTCGCTCCCCTCTCCTCCCAAACCCCTCCCTTCCCTCTCCTCTCTCTCACTCCCCTCTTTATCCCCCCCCTTCAACCCCTTAATATTCCAGTCAGTGAAGCAACAGTTTGTATTGCTGGTGAATAATAAAATCTAAAATTGAGAAAAATAATTATTCAATAAATCAAGTGGCCGATGACCTCACCACAATCAGTGAGGCGTAAAGCTATCCAGGGTGTTTGTGACTGCATATGGAATATGGTGAACATGGAGCAAAAAAATATATTGCTCGAGAAAGTAATTTAATAGCATAAACCATTCTTCCCTTGATTAATCCTTGATCGAATGAAATGATTTCCATTTAATGCCTATATACCATAACATTTCCGAATTTACATTCATAAATATCAAAGGTTTATCCTCGGGGGCCTGAGTTCGAGCTCCGCTGGCCGCTAAGTTAGCATCAGGGGGTTGAATCAGCCTGTCATACTTTCGAAGGTCAGCGAAATGAGCACCAGTATACTGGATTATGCCTGCAGGGTCGAAGGCGACTAAGGGTTGACGTCAGGAAGGGCATCCGGCCTTAAAAACATTGCCACAAGAAAGGGTACTATGATTGGAGCCCGCAAAAAGCTGACCCTGCTCAGGGATAAAGACTTTCAAATGGTGTGCTGAAATATCAAAGGTTTGAAACATGTATTTGTGTTGCCTAAAATGGCTGAGGATACATGAGAGCGCATCTTGATACCTCCAGTAGATGGGGCCCAGGTGGCCCCCGTACCTCTGGCCTTGAAAGGTTTTCATACACCGACTTTCTATTCAGCGTACAGGTATTTGAGAAAGTGTGGAGAGCCTGCTCATTATCTACATTGGTAGTACATTTCAATGAAGAAATGAAGGATATCAGGGTGAAAAATAATCATCAGCTAAGCAAAAATAAAACAACAAAATACATGCAAATAAAAATAAGCTTTTTAATTTCCACACACTAATGTTCATAAAGTGTGAAGAAAATGGTGTCGTTTCAAAATGTCATATTTAAGAATTTTTTTTATAAAAAGCATCAAAATACTCACCTCCGAAGAATATTCTTCCGTAGTGCTCGAGTACAACTCACTCTCAGCTGCAGTGAGAAGCATGGCATTAGCCGAATAGAAAAAAGCCTCACTGTCATGGCAGAGAAATTTCATAAAGTCGGTAGAGTTGAAATATGGAAGAGTTGAAACTAACCAAGGTTAATTGTTTCATCTCTTCCCTGTTTTTACACAACGAAAACCAAAAAAAAAAGCCACATTTAATGTCCAGTGTACGGGTAGCATTAAAAAACAAAAATGTTACACACGCATAACATTTCATTTTGGATTCATCGTTGTGGAAACCAAGGCATTTAGGATTGTTGGTATCTCCCGCGGTGAGGCTGAGTCTTTGGGCCTCTCACACTCTCACCACAGGTAGGTCAGTGGTCTTTCTGTCTTCTTCCATCTCCTCTCCGGTTTCGCGCCCCCTGCTCCGTCTGTGATGTGTCCCACCCCCCCACCACATTTCCGCAGGGTGCTCAAGGTCTGCCAGCAACCCCCTTCTGGTAAAACTACCAAAATCATGAATCACTGGCTCACCTCACTCTTTCAATCCTCTTTTTTCCCCACCCTTGGAATAAACTCCCACACTTTCTTCAATTCCATTCTTCCCTCCAGGCCTTCAAAACAGCTGTTCACCTCCACACCTCTTATCTCTTCCCCATCCAAAAACACGATCTTTTGTTCCCCGTTAATCCACCCCAAACCCACCTCCATCAAATTCCCTGCTTTCCTTCCTGAAAGTCCCTGTGGTGTCCATCTTTATACCCTGTGTTACCCGCCCCATTCCTCTCCTAATGTCTCTGTTCCCCACTGTTTTGTCCTTCCTCTCCTGCCCGTCTGTTTCCTGCCCCCCTGTTTGTGCGTTGTGTGTTAGCTCTCATACGAGCCTCGAAAATGTACACAAAAAAAAAATACGGAGCAAACAAAATGTGTGCGATTTGATTTGAAGTCCCTCCCTGAATTGGAACGGACAGATCGACCGACCGGCAGAGGTTTTATATATACTGTTACAGTTTTGGAAAAAATACCCGGGGGTAGAGCATACATGGACACACAGAAGACCCAAGGAAGAGTTATCTCTTCAATCTATGTGTTGGTAGACCTTGGCCCCTTGTCTAAGTGGGCTTTTTTGGGGGGGAGGGGCATGCATTGATGTTAGTTGTATTTCCCTGATGTGATGTTTTCCTCCACCCTGATCCTTTCAACAATCCCTACTTTACCCCCATCGGTCCATCCCCCACCCCCGATCCCCCCCCGACCCCCCCGACGCTTCCATTTCAACATCCCCTAATAACCCCCTGGTGTCAGTGGTGTCAGTCTGACAAGCCACTGTACTCAGTGAGTACAGTTTCCTACACCATCAAAAGGCACTTGGAACTGGAGGAAACTGACAGGAAGAGGTCGGCAGACCCAAAGACACAACAAAGACAAGACACACAAAGACACACAATCAGAAGACAAGTTTCTGAGAGTCAACAGCTTGCGTGATAGGTGGCTCACAGGACAGCAGCTTCAAGCACAGCTTAACACTGGTCGAAGTCAGGAAGCTCAGTTTCAACTGTGAAGAGAAGACTTCGAGCTGCAGGTTTGACAGGTCAAGTGGCGGTAAGAAAGCCATTGCTAAGATGGCAAAATAAGAAAAAGAGGCTGCCTGGGCCATGAAGCACCACCAGTGGACTACTGAAAACTGGAAGAAGGTCTTATGGACCGATGAATCAAAATTTGAAATCTTCGGTTCAACACGTACGTTTTTGTACGCCGTCGAGTAGGCAAAAAGATGGTTCTCAGTGTGTGACACCAACTGTCAAACATGGAGGAGGAAGCGTGATGATCTGGGGCTCTTATTCTGGACCCAGAGTCGGCGACTTGCACAGAGTGACTGGCACCCTGAACCAAAAGGCTACCACAGCATTTTGCAGCACCATGCAATACCCTCTGGTCTACGCCTAGTTGGTCAGGAATTCGTCCTACAGCAAGATAACGACCCAAAACATACTCCAGGCTATGCCAGAACTACCTTAGAAGAAAAGCACAAGACGGTAGGCTTCAAATCATGAAATGGCCAGCACAGTCTCCAGACTTAAACCCATCGAGCAGGTTTGGGATGAACTGGACAGAAGGGTGAAAGCAAAGCAACCTTCAAGTGCAACACATTTGTGGAACTTCTGCAACAGTGTTGGAAGAACTTTCCGAACAATATTTGATTTCCATTGCGGAAAGAATGCACGAGTGTGTTCGGCTGTTACATCTGCAAAAAATGGCTACTTTGATGAGTCAAAAATTTTGATTAATTTGTTCAACAAAACGATTCCATGATTTATTTTTTATCTGCAATTGTTTATTTGTTCGGTGCTTTAATTTCAGAGTACAATGAAACATTAAACTGCTTAAATTTCAGTAACAACTGGAAAAATGGGGTGTTCTGAAACTTTAGACCGGTCGTTATATATCTATATATATATATATATTATTGTTCAGTTTTAGAAGACCCCATGGAATCATACACAACACAGAAGGGATCCCTCGCATAGTTATCTCCGGAGCAATTGTGTTCAGCTAAAATACCCCTCCCCCTCGTATCAGTAGAAGGGAGAGATGCGTTGTGAATGTAGTTAGAGAAATTTCCATTGTTCTTGTCCTCATTCATACTCATACTCAAAACCCATACATCCATCTTCAAAGCACTTCGCAAAATAATCCATTTCAGTAGCGCTTCATCCGTTTATCGCATACCAGTGCTTCAATCGTCATTGCAGCACTTTCAGTGCTGCCAGTGTTATTGCCACACTGCCAAGACATCACACCACCAGGTGTGTGCTAGCTGCCCAGCCCACTGCTTACCTGGACCAATTGGCTGGCTAGATCACAGCACACCAACCAATCGGTGTGTGGGATGCCGAAAGGCGTACGTTAGTGGAGGAGGAACAAGGCAATAAAAGCCTGATGGAGCAGTTCATGGTGTACTGAGATCTGGAGTTCGTGTGTGAGTTCCGGTGCCAAGTTCAGATCCTGGAGAAGTTTCCGTCTTCTTTGAGGAGTTCCCGTCTTGGAGGAGTTCCGCGAGAGAAAGTTCACATTCCGAAAGAGTCAGAGTTCAAAGAGTTCACATCATAAGTCCTGGGAGAGAGACCTGGCTGGATTGACCGAGTTCCCAAAGCACCAAGCGGAATAAGCACTGCACCAAGCAGAACGAGTGCTGGCCAAGGACTCCTCCGAACTGACTTCTCTCACACATCTTTACACACGCACCTTCTGCTCTCGCATCTCCTTGCACATACACCTCATTGACACGCCAGAGGTTGCACTATAAGCTACCGCACCACACTAAACCGCACCGCACGAGAGCCGCCAAGCTCACGTACAGGTGAGGCCAGGGTCGACAACATACCCACAGACTTCTCTTCCTCTGTTTAGCACCCTGAATCATCTGACTTCCAGAGCGAATAAGGTGCCTATGCCAGTGTTTAGTGTTATGTCTAAGGGTGACATGTTATGATCTTCTCTCATGTGGCACTGTATCTTGTAAATATGTGCTTTGTTTTCAACAAGACCTTTTATTCCAACCTGCTCGGGTGTCTCTTTCTCCATTGGTTAGATGTTGTATGTCATTGGTAGACGGAATTTGCCACACTGACGGTAGCCAACGTTTCCACTGACGGTAAATTGCACGGCCATCCTAAACAATAAATCGTGGAAACGTTGGAAGCACAGGCCTGACCTGGGGTAGCTAATTCACTGGGGAGGTACATGGATTTGCATGTGAGGACCCTACAAGAATTAGTCATTTCAGACTGTGCCTGTGGTTGCTAGCAACTCATCCTGCCGCAGAACTATCTGTGGATCATTGGCTTCAGGGTCAAAGTCAGGAAGCTGTTCCGAGACAGGCCACTCATGACCAAGCCGACAAACCTGCAACAATACAATATAAATATATTTTAAAATAAAATAGAGATTAGATGATGCAGGGGTGATCTTTGGAGTGTGTCACGGAGGACTGAATTTGAGGTGGTAGCGGTATGGGGGTGGGGGTGGTAGGAGTGCAGTGCAGGTAGCTTTACACTGTCAGTAGACCATCTCAGATCATCCCCTAACCTAAACCATGATCTTTTCTACCCTCGTTAACCCCACCCAAGCCCTCCTCCTTCAAATACCAGTTTTTCCATCCTGAGAGTTTTCTTCTGTATCGATCTTGTCCACCCCATGCATTCTTTCCTGCTCCCTCCCCACCTCCCTCCCTCCAACCATTGTTTGTCCAAGTCTCTCCAATATTCTCTTTCAACTCCACTGTTGGTGCTCCTCGTTTCTCAACTGTTACTTTTGTCTGTTACAATCCATCCGTTCAGTGAACTAGCTCTTCTACTCGGCTTGACTCCACAAAACAACCAAAGAAATGTAAGTTAAAAAACCCTAAAATAAAAAATCACTCATTTCTTTCACTATAGGAGGGACGATACACGTTTGCGTTAAGCAGCAAGCATGAAGATGTAAGAATGTTTCAATTGAAGTACACTTTTGTTCATAGCTGTCTGTGGGAGTATGGAAGGAACCTTTTCTGATTTTGGCACAAAGATGTTACCACTCTGTTCAATGATGACTTGCATACCAGAAATGTCTTTACTTGTGCTAACTGTACAGATGTCGAACAAAGATGGTGCCTCTGCGTGCAAGCACCAGGATTCATCGGAGAATTCGGCACAGTTGTGTGACCATAAAAATAAACACTGCCGGACCCCGCTATTCGCGGGGATATGTTCTGAATAATGCCGGGGATGTCAGGGCATTGTTATTTATTTATTATTTATTTAACATGGTCTAAGCTCATGAACAACGATTACACAGTACAAATCAGGACAAAACATAACAAAGGAACAGCAGGAGAAGGGGAAAACAGCAGGATGGAGATGGCCAAACAAGGATGCAGTCAACGATAGGGTAAGGGAGAACGCAAAGGGTGGACAATATGAATACTAAGTAAAATTGTGTTTGACCAATTGTGATTTTGTCAGATCTGAGGTGGTAGTAGGTAGGTAAATGGTTTATTCAACTGAAAGTTCAATGCAGAACATATTTGCATACGAAGCATGGTGTACAAGAGGAAAGGTTCCTAGTACCTTGAACTAATTAATTATAATTTAGATATATAATAAGTCATATGATATAAATATATATGCAAAAATAATATCAAACCAAGATCGACAAACACTCAGGGGTATTGGACTCAGCCTGCATCCTTCCGAGGTCCTGAAATGAGTACTATTGTACATAGGGCCACGGTGTCAATGCCCCGGTTCGAGAATAGGTGTACCATACCCACTGTGTGTCGTAAAGCGAGGAACACAGGGTTGCGTCAGGAAGGATCACAGGGTAAAACCTCATGCCAAAGCATAGCGGCCAACAAGACGTGATGCATGTGGACCTAAGGGAAGTTAGCGAAAGGAGAAGTAAAATTGGTTTTGACCAATTTGTGATTTTGTCAAGCTGATCGAGTGGGTTGAGGTAGTAAATGGTTTTATTCAACTGAACATAAATATTTCAACATGGAGAAAAGGAAATGGTTCCAAATAGTACATTGTAACATAATTAAATTGCGTACCAATTAACATGCAGATAAAGCAACATTATAACAAAGACAGATTGACAAATGAATTCACAAACAGACTTGATCACTGCAAACCACAAAGACTAAACATCCCCATTATACATGTGATATATAAACAATAAGAAAGAAACTGCACAAGAAAGACTGTCACCTGCACATTCTGAGGAATAATAAGTACATGATGAGAAATCTAACAATGTGCATTATAAAATATCATGACCAAAGGGCAGAATAGGCACTCGAGAAGGGTGAATACGCATTAAGCCAGAAGGAGGATGCAGAATAGGTGCAAATAGCACATCACTGTATGGAAACAGAGATAAAATGAACACAAGAAAGGGAGAAACCAGGGTAAATGGCATGAAAGAAGGGAAAGGAAAAAGCCGGGAGCCAGGCTATAGAGGGGAAGAAGCAACTGCCTTGTCCGTCAGAAGGAAGAAGATGTCATGGCAAAGAGTGAGTCGTCAGCAAAGAGATCAGAGGATTGTCCAGAGAGTCAATGAGATCATTGAGAAGTTATGAATAATATGGGCGAGAACACTCCTTGGTGTACTCAGCCTTGACAGGAGAGGAGAAGAAATGGTCCATTGAGAGCCACACGTTGTCTACGAGAGTGGAGGAAGTCAGCAATCCTAGAGTGGAGTTGGCCATGGATTCCATAGGCAGACAGCTTGGAGAGCAAGCGGGATGCCAGACTGCATCAAAAGCTCGAGATATGTCCAGAGACGGCCCTGATCTCATGTCTAATAGTGAGTGAGGTGAGGCCTCCACCATTGTTGGGAGCATAGAAGCAACATGTCTAAGGTAGAGTGACCAGGTCTGAATTAGAATTGATGATCTGAGATGAGGCTGTTGGAGAAATGAAATGATTTCATGTCAACTCTGATGATGGATTCCATGATCTTGCCGAGATTGTAAGGACAGTAAGATAATTGGCCTGTATTTGAGGGGATCCATTTTTTCACCTTTTATGTAATGCTGTGATGCTAGCTGATCTCCAATTTCTCAGGTCGATATAGGAATCCAGTCCTGAAGTGCAAAAAAAAAGTAATAATCTATCTATAATTCCAGCATTCTGTGTGGTGTGTGTGTGTGTGTGTGTGTGTGGTGTGACCGCTGTTTCTCGACAACCACTGGTCCAATCTAATTGAAACTTGCCAGGTATATTGCTGGGGACCTGAGTATGTGCCGTTTCAAGGTTTGATATTAATCGGACAAGTGGTTCCCAAGTTATGGCCATTTATTTACCAAACCAATGACAGGACACGTTGCTGCGTAGGCGTGGCCGATGGGGAAAGGGCACCATTTAGTTACCAATGTACAGGACACGTTGCTGTGTAGGCGTGGCCGTTTGGGAAGAGATCCTCAGCCGCGTTCCCCATTACGGGTACAACGTACGGACTTCCGGATAGTGATGACTTACTGTATTCTAATAATTTCTCGATTTCTTATGCGCATTTATAGATAAACACAATGCCCCAATCCAGTCGTCGTTTACGAGAGCAAGGAACGGCCTGTGTGGTTGTTGTTTCTGGCATGCGGTTTGAAAGTTTTTTTTTTTTTTTGCACGTACAGCCACGCACGTACAGCCACGCACTAGTAATAATAATAGTAATAAAAACAAAACAATACTAAATAAAAAAATGCTCGAATACACAAAGGTAGAAGCAGGTCACACTAATGACCTGCAAATATGCGGGGTCCGCGAATAGCAGGGTTCGACAGTACGCTCAACCTGGTTTGCGAGTCAAAAGGCAAGTCATCTCAGTTTGAATCGTATCAAACATCCTTGTGCCAGGCTATCGGGATATTCAAAGGTCAGTCACATCGATGGACGAAATTCCCATATCACGGAAGATCATCACATATGCAAGAGGCAGATCTTGCTGGCACTCACAATATTAAACTGTTGATCCGCATTGGGAGTGTAGAAACATGCGTTACAACAAAACAAAAATAATAAGAACGAAGCTTTCACGAAGAAACATCTCTCTATTTTGTTGGCTCACAGTTCCATTCCCCAGAAGAAAACTACAGGCCTTTCAACAGAGGAAAAGTTGCCAGGATGAAAGCCAGCATTCAGAAGATGCGCTTGAAAGTGCTCAAATCCAGAGACCAACAAATTCTATCACTTTCACAATTCAAATTTAATGAAACCCAATCGAAACCTTGTATGGGACTCTCGTTTGGAATAATAATAATCTATGCTCTCTTTCCTCACATCTCCAGAAACCTTCCGTCATTTATCTCTCCACGACTCCCACAGGTTGGCTTGATACTTTTCTTTTCATTCCTTTCGCAATTCTCATTCAACCACCCCCCCCCCCCGACCCCATTTCCCAATCCTTAGCATGCAGACATTAAAAAAAAAAATAAATAAAAATAAGTTAAAAAAATCACCCCTGAAACAACAGATCAACTCCATGCACAAATACAACGTACTTATTTTCATTGTCCATTCTCTGAGGGTCTTTTAATCATTTAAAAAAACGGTTTTCAAAAAGACCTCAATGGATGCTTTAAGTTTTAAAGTTAACTCGATCAGTTTTTGAGGTCTGTGGGATGCAGCAAGCATGAACGTCAACACCAAAATTGATCCCAACAATGGGCCTGCTCAACACACCTCGACGACGTAGCTGTGCTCCTGGCTGACAGACTCTCCACCACACAGCGTGTGAGGGCAGCAGGCCTGAAAGCCCCTCGCAACCCCACCAAGCTAATCTCCGGAGGGTCCCTTTCCAGCAGCCTTCCTCGGTTTGTGTTTTCTGTCTCTGGCATTGCCTGCACTCTTTTCCCTCTGCTCTCGGTACTTGGCAAACTGCGTATTGATAACAACAAATACAAAACATTATAGAAATAAAAACAATTGCTATACTGATCGAAGTTGCATATTTTCAAACAATGTTGCAGTTACAATGTTTTCAGCATATTCCAATTGAATGCAGGTAATTGAATTTCAACTAAATTATACAAACATACAGCTTAATAAAATGCAAAGTCATGAGCACAAAAGGACAAATCAAAACAAGATTCCCAGGTAGCAACAAAGAAACAATGTTTTCAAGTGCTGTGAAATCAAGCAGCAAAAGAATTCATAAAAGAGAAAAATATTGAGTCAAAAAAGAAAAATATATGGCTTAAAAAAAAATAAATATATAATAATCATATAAATTATATATATAATATATATATATATATATTTATATACTATAACATATATATGAAACATGGAGTGTTGACGACACTCCTCCGATCCCTATTGGACACAGTCTTCCAAAAGCGTCACCTCACAACAGAGGCCTCGGCCCGGTGACTCTGTCAATGACAAAGATTATATGGTCAACATCAGTTAAACATCAAACGGAGGACCCATCCAGATTGCTTATTTGCCCACATTAGGATGGCATACTGATAAGTATCTAACCAATGATGACCACATTCTTGTTTATACATCAGAAGCATTTTCTGACTTATGGTAAGCATCGCCGCGGATTATGCCTCACATGGTGAAACCGCATAATCCGCACAGAGCAAACCGTCCGTCTGCCACACAGACAATTGTTCCTGCTAATGCAAACCACTTTTATATTGTTTTGGCCCCATCTCTCAATTGGTGAAGAATCGCATGAAAAATTTGAGTAGTCGATCCGAATCCGGATGTTCACCAAAATCTAATCAGTTCGTCCTTGTCACACCACCCAACTCTGTCCACAAAAATTTCATCCGGATCAGTCTACAACTTTTTGAGATATCATGGACACAAACAAACAAACAAAAACAGAAAGCGGTGAAAACAAACCTCCTTCACCTTCGGTGGTGGAGGTAACTAGCATGGACGTACATATAGGTACAGACGGACAACACAAAAACAATGCCTCCAGCAACTCGTCAGCGGAGGCATTAAAAGAAAACATTCTCCATGGTAGCGCTCCTATGTTAAAGTTTTCATTGGCAAACGCTCAAGCGGTTGCTGAATGAGAACAATTTAAAAGCGAATCAAAGTGAAAAAAGAGAGAGGAAGAAAAAAGTGAGGCCTCGGCTGATGTTCCATAACATGGTCAAGGATGGTTTTAGATGCCTATTACTAGTACATTAAACATTAGACACAACATGATAATCTTTGTACTTTTCTTCATCACAATTTGAGAAGGAGAAAAGAAAGACCCAATGAATGAAGAGCAGCCACATGTGCCCGGACAAGCACTCCCAATTGTATTATATGCAGACAATTCTCACAGATTCTGCGGATTGACGAGAGGTTTCTTCAGCCCGACTCAACCATAAATCTTTCACCTCGTTTCGAGTCACAAAGCAAACGATGCCCAGAACTTAAAAGCCACGAGGATGCAAGTTTCATTGCAAAGAGCCGTCCATAAAACACCTTCAATTACACGTCACGTTAAAAAAAAAATTCCTTTTCTCCGAATATCCTTTACTCCCTTTTCATCACAAATTACTTCATCACCAAAACGTTTTTTTTTATTTCAGCTCCAAGAAATACGAATACCATACTTCAAATTTAATCAACTGGTTCATCGAGAAAATAAATATTTTTGTTTTATTTAATGGGCTTGTTCCTGTTAAAAAAAAAAATTGTTCCTGCTGAAGTTACGAATGTATATTTATCCGAATACATCATCACTTCAAGCCAGATGACATCACAGTAAAGCAATACATGACAGGTATGGAATGTAATAGAAATTGCATAAGAAGTAGAATTGCTGAGCTGTGAACATAGAAAGGGCAGAATACAAAAAAAAACATAGAAAGGGCAGTGAACAAGGCAGCACAAGGATACAAAACAAGGCTGACAAATAACCGACTGAGAAAGACCAATTGCACTTCGGATTCCACCAAGACAAATTGTTTGGACGAGCGCTAAAGGGAGAAACTGCCGATGATCACCAAGCGTCCCGTCCTCGACTCCTCAACCATACCTCCCTCCACACACGAGCATCTCTCATGAGATTCAGCACGTGGATGGTAAACAGTCCTTATCCTGAGCAAAAACAACCCAGAGCTGAGGCCGACAGCGACAGAATTGTCCATTAAACTAGGAGTAACATGAAAGGAAAAGACCCAAACAGCCGATAGAGCGACATGGTGGTCGCTACATAATTGCATACTAGTCATACAGTTTTTGACGGATCGGGCTGAAAATTTTTTGACAAAGGTTGATTATAGTGCGCATAAAAGCGCGGAAGCCGATTTTTGATTTTCGAAAAAAATTTAATTTTTGGGATTTTTCAAAAATTTCAAAGTCCCATTGCTAGCAACGGTGGCGTCCATAGCAAGAGTGGCTCAAAAGCATACAACTAAATCCTGTGTATGAACCTACCTGTCAAGTTTCATCAAAAATCGGTTGATCCTCTGGCCTCCAGAGAGCTTGCTGTCCATTACATATACAAACATACAGACAGATGGAAAACCTGAGAATAATGGAGATCTAACGACCACCCAACAAAATTACTTAATTAATTATTGTTAAAAATTGCTTTTCAAGTGACAAAAACTAAAGGGCACACCAAAATGTTTTGCATCAATAAAAAATTTTTTTATTATTAATTGCAGCCACAATCCACTAGCAGGAAATAATATATATATATATATATATCAGCTCATCATTGTTTCAAGCTCATGCATGGTTTTACTTAAAATATAATTAGGCTTCTCCTTCTCCTCCATAATCAACAGCGTGAATCATTCACACCTCCTCGTGGGTCAGTCGGCGAGAGATTTTGCCTAAGTCTTTGAGGAACCTTGGACAGGAATTTGTAATTTGTTCAGGATACTGGTGATAACTCTTTGTGTGAGATTACTGCAGGACAAAGTAGGGTCTTCAAAGTCCAGCGAATAATTTGCTCGTATACTCTGTACACCCGGTTCAACATGCACACGAGGGACGGCACACTCTGTGAAGCACCAATCTAACCGGTTATCGGTCGGGTGGGAATCTAAGCTTAAACACCAGTTCAAAGATAAGTCGCTACCCTTGCACCGTCCTGTCAGACAAAATCAGGCAAAATTCAGCAGTCAAAAAATAACCAGCTTTGATTTCAGGGGTGTTAACATTATAACAAGGTGTGGCTCAAGGTATGGAAACTTTGGCACTTGGGTTATGTCTCATTTAGATGCCTTGCATTGTGACAATGGCATTGCTCCAGTGACATACAGCCAGTAGCTTCCTTAATCTTACCAGACCAGAGCTAAATTATGGAGGATGTATGGCTTTGTATGCAGATGATAAACCCTCTGGTATCCTCAATAGTTTGGTTGATCGCAAGGTTAGACAAAATACTTCATAAACCATAAAGTGTCATTGCAGACGCAGGAATGCCAAATACAAGCATGTTAGCTTTGCTATTTTAAAACTTTAAAAAGAAAAAAGAACGGCACTCCACCAAAAGCAAATTCAATGCTGCTAAATCAGCCTCACAGAAAGGATTGCACTGGGTGTTTGCCGTTGCCTTAAATGGTAGTCAGGCAGGAATTTGGTAATTTGTTCGGGTGCCGCGATGGTTCGCCCACTCGAGGCGAAGGACACCGTGGGGATATCAACGTCCACCAACCGATCCAGCAGATGGGACGCCCAGTTTAAACTCCATCTGAGGACAACGCACACAATGCTGCCTCCCCCCATATGCGAAACACCGTTGTAATTACAAGTTTATATTATAGCTAGGTCGAGATTCGAACCTAGGCTCTGCAACTCAGAGGCAGAGTGTGCGCGTCTCTCGGCTATCTTGCCCACTTTTTTAAAGCTTCCATTGGGGAAGATCTCCAGCAATTGTTGACAAGATCACAATCCCAGCGTAAGTTGTCAGTATGAAATGAAAAATCCAATTGTTTCTCTCCACAATAAAAACTTTTTTCTTCTTATTCTTTTTAATCACTTGCAAGTAAGTGAAAAAGACATACTGCGAGTCTACATCCTCCTGCCCCCAACCACTTCTCACTCCTTTATAGTTGGATTCTGTAAACATATACCTCAAAATAACAGAAAAGGCATTGGTAAATTACACGTACACATTTATTGCCTTAAGATTTCCGCGAAACGAGACTTCCCAATCGTACTTCATGATAAGAGAGTATCGGGAGGTGTAATCAGGCCTCGACTGTGACATCCATCACACGTTGAGAACTTACCGGCGGCCGTACACTCCTACGGCTGAACCTTCCAGTTGCTCATAAAGGGATCATGATTGGAAGCTAAACTTAAGCCTTTCAAAGACGACATCGAGGACTCTTACAGAACGTGTCAAAAATTAATCCTGTGACGGCACTCCACCGATGAGTGTCATAGACCATTTGGCCATTGATACCGTGTCCATAAGAAATAACATCAAGCTGCCTGGCAGCCAAGCCCCATTGAAAATTTTTTTCTGTAATCTCCATTGTCAACACAAACAGAAAATTGCTCAACAAACTCAGACTTCTAATAACTTCTGGAATACTCAATTTGCTGATTAACAAGACCATGGTATCATCGACATTACGCAAGGAAATCTTGCGTAATGTCGACCTACGGGGCTTCGCGTTACGACATAGAACATGCATTTTGCCATCAAAAACATTCAATGCGTTAAAGTGCCAGAGCTTTGGAATCCTGAGATCGAAAAGTCAAATCAAGAAGTTATCTCTGAAATCGAAATAAACAATACAGTACGGATTACAATGTACAAACACACCAAGGAACAAAAAGCACCCTTACTTGTAGGGGCAACATGACGAACGCAAGACATTTTGCCAAATGCCTGGGACCACACAGGGTACAAATTAAACCTTGAAAGATACAGAAACATGGCTTTATTCCTATTTACATTGTGGAACAAATTATACTGGTTCCACAGAGATTAATATACCAGCCAGTCCACGTGATTAGTGATATGGTGAAGTACTGCGTAAACAAAGTTCCAAACCCACAAATCAAAGTCCATTCCATGTGACCGATCAGAATTGAGAAAGCCCAATTCCATTGTCTGGAATCGTGACAATCTGAGAAACATAAATAAGTACTCGGGGGGGTATCGTGGCTTGAGCATTAGCGGCTGGGAGGTCGGTGGTCGTACCCCAGCCGAGTCGTACAGAACCCTTAAAAAATGGTGACGTGCTGCTACCTTGGTGGCGCTCAGCATATGAGAAAAGATAGAGCAACAAAGGTTGGAAACCCTTGTGCACGCTTCATGGGCCTAATGGCCTCCTCCTGCGTTGAACTTCTTGGAAGGGAACTCAGATTATTACAGTAATGAAAGGAAATCAAGCGTAATTACAATACATACTAAATCAGAGCAAATCAGCACATCCTTGGATGGATAAAGTGGTTCATACATCCATTCCCCAGTTCAATTGACGTGATGCAGTTTTGCTCAGGTTAATTCACATCCATTCCAATCATGTCAGTACGTACGAGCCACGCCACTGGGATCCTCCAGGTGACTTTGGTTGGTACCATGATTAAAAAGACACTGATGCAACGTCAGCAGTGAAGCTTAAAAGTACAATGTGCTCCATATCCAATTCAAAACACAATCAATTCCATCCATCCATTGGACCATACTCTGTGCAGAGCGTTGGTGCTGCCTAAACAGTTCTCTTGGCTATCGGGCACAATCCTGGACGGGTCGCCACTCCAACACAGGATACCAGCAAGCTGGCACTCATTTTGCCGACCCCTCGGAAGGATGACAGGCAGAGTCAACCCCACCTGGTATAATTCAACAGAAGTGGGTTTGAACTCAGGATCACAGAAGGGAAAGACGTTTACCTTAAAACTGTCAGAAGCATCCTGGGATTGAGACCATGTCATCCTCAATCACAGCTTTGATGCCTTCACAGCATCATATATATATAAAATATATATTTTTAAATTTTTTTATCAACAATCTGAACTGATATTCACAGAAGGACAAATCAGATGCACACATTACACATCGACACTCACCTTCGTAAAATAAAAACACAACTAAACTGCTGTCACACCTTGGATTTAGCCAGCTATGCCGACGTATAGAAAAATTTGTTCTAAAACCTGGCACACGTAAATACGTTAATGGGTAAGTTTTGTATACGTTAAGAGCACGCGGCATACTTCGTAGTACGCCGAGCTTCGTCGACAAATTTTAACATTGCTTGAAATTTTTCGACGCTATGCCAGCGTATGACAACGTTCCGCATACGCTGGCCATAAGTTGTAGGCACGTTACGCGATCGTTTACCAACACGTCGGACACACGTTACTTGTAAGTTACTCATAAAGTCGAAACACGTCGAGGTAATGTTTAGCGTCAGTGTTCAGACTCCATGGTTTTTTTTTGTTTTGTCTTTTTCTTCTCAGCATGACGGTATTGACCTCGATTTCTAGGCCGGTTATAATACAATATAATATAATTAATAGTGCTGCCGCTCAAGACGATTTAATCAAACCACGCACTAGAAATCGAAGTATCACATCACCGTCATTGCCGAAGAAAAAAAAAACCCCATGGATCTGGAACACTGACGGTTCTTCCTTGCTGTGAAGCCATTTTTAATATACCAATTCCCCTAAACGCTGCCAATACGCCATTATACGGTAGCTGTAAGTTAGTAACACGTTCAATCTCTTCTCTGGG
>CM068955.1:104659253-104672737 GCA_035128595.1 Eptatretus atami
ATTCCATGATTTATTTTTTATCTGCAATTGTTTATTTGTTCGGTGCTTTAATTTCAGAGTACAATGAAACATTAAACTGCTTAAATTTCAGTAACAACTGGAAAAATGGGGGTGTTCTGAAACTTTAGACCGGTCGAGTATATCTAATATATATATATATTATTGTTGCAGTTTTAGAAGACCCCATGGAATCATACACAACACAGAAGGGATCCCTCGCATAGTTATCTCCGGAGCAATTGTGTTCAGCTAAAATACCCCTCCCCCTCGTATCAGTAGAAGGGAGAAGATGCGTTGTGAATGTAGTTAGAGAAATTTCCATTGTTCTTGTCCTCATTCATACTCATACTCAAAAACCCATACATCCATTCTCAAAGCACTTCGCAAAATAATCCATTTCAGTAGCGCTTCATCCGTTTTATCGCATACCAGTGCTTCAATCGTCATTGCAGCACTTTCAGTGCTGCCAGTGTTATTGCCACACTGCCAAGACATCAGCACCACCAGGGTTGTGCTAGCTGCCCAGCCCACTGCTTACCTGGGACCAATTGGGCTGGCTAGATCACAGCACACCAACCAATCGGTGTGGTGGGATGCCGAAAGGCGTACGTTAGTGGAGGCAGGAACAAGGGCAATAAAAGCCTGATGGAGCAGTTCATGGTGTACTGAGATCTGGAGTTCGTGTGTTGAGTTCCGGTGCCAAGTTCAGATCCTGGAGAAGTTTCCGTCTTCTTTGAGGAGTTCCCGTCTTGGAGGAGTTCCGCGAGAGAAAGTTCACATTCCGAAAGAGTCAGAGTTCAAAGAGTTCACATCATAAGTCCTGGGGAGAGAGACCTGGCTGGATTGACCGAGTTCCCAAAGCACCAAGCGGAATAAGCACTGCACCAAGCAGAACGAGTGCTGGCCAAGGACTCCTCCGAACTGACTTCTCTCACACATCTTTACACACGCACCTTCTGCTCTCGCATCTCCTTGCACATACACCTCATTGACACGCCAGAGGTTGCACTATAAGCTACCGCACCACACTAAACCGCACCGCACGAGAGCCGCCAAGCTCACGTACAGGTGAGGCCAGGGTCGACAACATACCCCACAGACTTCTCTTCCCTCTGTTTAGCACCCTGAATCATCTGACTTCCCAGAGCGAATAAGGTGCCTATGCCAGTGTTTAGTGTTATGTCTAAGGGTGACATGTTATGATCTTCTCTCATGTGGCACTGTATCCTTGTAAATATGTGCTTTGTTTTCAACAAGACCTTTTATTTCCAACCTGCTCGGGTGTCTCTTTCTCCATTGGTTAGATGTTGTATGTCATTGGTAGACGGGAATTTGCCACACTGACGGTAGCCAACGTTTCCACTGACGGTAAATTGCACGGCCATCCTAAACAATAAATCGTGGAAACGTTGGAAGCACAGGCCTGACCTGGGGTAGCTAATTCACTGGGGAGGTACATGGGATTTGCATGTGAGGACCCTACAAGAATTAGTCATTTCAGACTGTGCCTGTGGTTGCTTAGCAACTCATCCTGCCGCAGAACTATCTGTGGATCATTGGCTTCAGGGTCAAAAGTCAGGAAGCTGTTCCGAGACAGGCCACTCATGACCAAGCCGACAAACCTGCAACAATACAATATTAAATATATTTTAAACTAAAATAGAGATTAGATGATGCAGGGGTGATCTTGGAGTGTGTCACGGAGGACTGAGATTTGAGGTGGTAGCGGGTATGGGGGTGGGGGGTGGTAGGAGTGCAGTGCCAGGTAGCTTTACACTGTCAGTAGACCATCTCAGATCATCCCCTAACCTAAACCATGATCTTTTCTACCCTCGTTAACCCCACCCCAAGCCCTCCTCCTTCCAAATATCCAGTTTTTCCATCCTGAGAGTTTTCTTCTGTATCGATCTTGTCCACCCCATGCATTCTTTCCTGCTCCCTCCCCCACCTCCCTCCCTCCAATCCATTGTTTGTCCAAGTCTCTCCCAATATTCTCTTTCAACTCCACTGTTGGTGCTTCCTCGTTTCTCAACTGTTACTTTTGTCCTGTTACAATCTCATCCGTTCAGTGAACTAGCTCTTCTACTCGAGCCTTGACTCCACACAAACAACCAAAGAAATGTAAGTTAAAAACACCCTAAAATAAAAAAATCCACTCATTTCTTTCACTATAGGAGGGACGATACACGTTTGCGTTAAGCAGCAAGCATGAAGATGTACGAGGAATGTTTTCAATTGAAGTTACACTTTTGTTCATAGCTGTCTGTGGGAGTATGGAAGGAACCATTTTCTGATTTTGGCACAAAGATGTTACCAACTCTGTTCAATGGATGACTTGCATCCAGAAATGTCTTTACTTGTGCTAACTTGTACGAGATTGTCGAACAAAGATGGTGGCCTCTGGTGCAAGCACCAGGAATTCATCGGAGAATTGCGGCACAGTTGTGTGACCATAAAAAATAAAACACTGCCGGACCCCGCTATTCGCGGGGGATATGTTCCTGAATAATGCCGGGGATGTCAGGGCATTGTTATTTATTTATTTATTTATTTTAACATGGTCTAAGCTCATGGAACAACGATTACACAGTACAAATCAGGACAAAACATAACAAAGGGAACAGCAGGAGAAAGGGGAAACAACAGCAGGATGGAGATGGCCAAACAAGGGATGCAGTCAACGATGAGGGGTAAGGGAGAACGCAAAGGGTGGACAATATGAATACATAAGTAAAATTGTGTTTGACCAATTTGTGATTTTGTCAAGATCTGAGGTGGGTACGTAGGTAGGTAAATGGTTTTATTCAACTGAACATAAATATTTCAACATGGAGAAAAGGGAAATGGTTCCCAAATAGTACATTGTAACATAATTAAATTGCGTACCAATTAACATGCAGATAAAAGCAACATTATAACAAAGGACAGATATGACAAATGAATTCACAAACAGACTTGATCACTGCAAACCACAAAGACTAAACCATCCCCATTATACATGTGATATATAAACAATTAAGAAAGAAACTGCACAAGAAAGGCCTGTCACCTGCACATTCTGAGGAATAATAAGTACATGATGAGAAATACTAACAATGTGCATTATAAAATATCATGACCAAAGGGCAGAATAGGCACTCGAGAAGGGTGAATACGGCATAAAGCCAGAAGGAGGATGCGAGAATAGGTGCAAATAGCACATCACTGTATGGAAACAGAGATAAAATGAACACAAGAAAGGGAGAAACCAGGGTAAATGGCATGAAAGAAGGGGAAAGGAAAACTCAGCCTGGGAGCCAGGCTATAGAGGGGAAGAAGCAACTGCCTTGTCCGTCAGAAGGAAGAGAGATGTCATGGCAAAGAGTGGAGTCGTCAGCAAAGAGATCAAGAGGATTGTCCAGAGAGTCAATGAGATCATTGATGAAGATTATGAATAATATGGGGCTGAGAACACTGCCTTGGTGTACTCCAGCCTTGACAGGGAGAGGAGAAGAATGGATTCCATTGAGAGCCACACGTTGTCTACGAGAGTGGAGGAAGTCAGCAATCCTAGAGTAGAGTTGGCCATGGATTCCATAGGCAGACAGCTTGGAGAGCAAGGCGAGATGCCAGACTGCATCAAAAGCTCGAGATATGTCCAGAGACGGCCCTGATCTCATGTCTAATAGTGAGTGAGGTGAGGGCCTCCACCATTGTTGGGAGCATAGAAGCAACATGTCTAAGGTAGAGTGACCAGGTCTGAATCAGAATTGATGATCTGAGATGAGGCTGTTGGAGAAATGAAATGATTTCATGTCAACTCTGATGATGGATTCCATGATCTTGCCGAGATTGTAAGGACAGTAAGATAATTGGCCTGTATTTGAGGGGATCCATTTTTTCACCTTTTTATGTAATGCTGTGATGCTAGCTGATCTCCAATTTCTCAGGTCGATATAGGAATCCAGTCCTGAAGTGCAAAAAAAAAGTAATAATCTATCTATAATTCCAGCATTCTGTGTGTGTGTGTGTGTGTGTGTGTGTGTGTGTGTGACCGCTGTTTCTCGACAACCACTGGTCCAATCTAATTGAAACTTGCCAGGTATATTGCTGGGGACCTGAGTATGTGCCGTTTCAAGGTTTGATATTAATCGGACAAGTGGTTCCCAAGTTATGGCCATTTATTTACCAAACCAATGACAGGACACGTTGCTGCGTAGGCGTGGCCGATGGGGAAAGGGCACCATTTAGTTACCAATGACAGGACACGTTGCTGTGTAGGCGTGGCCGTTTGGGAAGAGATCCTCAGCCGCGTTCCCCATTACGGGTTACAACGTACGGACTTCCGGATAGTGATGACTTACTGTATTCTAATAATTTCTCGATTTCTTATGCGCATTTATAGATAAACACAATGCCCCAATCCAGTCGTCGTTTACGAGAGCAAAGGAACGGCCTGTGTGGTTGTTGTTTCTGGCATGCGGTTTGAAAGTTTTTTTTTTTTTTTTGCACGTACAGCCACGCACGTACAGCCACGCACTAGTAATAATAATAGTAATAAAAACAAAACAAATACTAAATAAAAAATGCTCGAATACACAAAGGTAGAAGCAGGTCACACTAATGACCTGCAAATATGCGGGGTCCGCGAATAGCAGGGTTCGACAGTACGCTCAACCTGGTTTGCAGTCAAAGCAAGTCATCTCAGTTTGAATCGTATCAAACATCCTTGTGCCAGGCTATCCGGGGATATTCAAAGGTCAGTCACATCGATGGACGAAATTCCCATATCACGGAAGATCATCACATATGCAAGAGGCAGATCTTGCTGGCACTCACAATATTAACTGTTGATCCGCATTGGGAGTGTAGAAACATGCGTTACAACAAAACAAAAATAAATAAGAACGAAGCTTTCACGAAGAAACATCTCTCTATTTTGTTGGCTCACAGTTCCATTCCCCAGAAGAAAACTACAGGCCTTTCAACAGAGGAAAAGTTGCCAGGATGAAAGCCAGCATTCAGAAGATGGCGTTGAAAGTGCTCAAATCCAGAGACCAACAAATTCTATTTCACTTTCACAATTTCAAATTTAATGAAACCCAATCGAAACCTTGTATGGGACTCTCGTTTGGAATAATAATAATCTATGCTCTCTTTCCTCACATCTCCAGAAAACCTTCCGTCATTTATCTCTCCACGACTCCCACAGTTGGCTTTGATACTTTTCTTTTCATTCCTTTCGCAATTCTCATTCAACCACCCCCCCCCCCCGACCCCATTTCCCAATCCTTAGCATGCAGACATTTAAAAAAAATTAAATAAAAATAAAGTTAAAAAAATCACCCCTGAATACAACAGATCAACTCCATGCACAAATACAACGTACTTATTTTCATTGTCCATTCTCTGATGGGTCTTTTAATCATTTAAAAAAACGGTTTTCAAAAAGACCTCAATGGATGCTTTAAGTTTAAAGTTTAACTCGATCAGTTTTTGAGGTCTGTGGGATGCAGCAAGCATGTAACGTCAACACCAACAATTTGATCCCTAACAATGGGCCTGCTCAACACACCTCGACGACGTAGCTGTGCTCCTGGCTGACAGACTCTCCACCACACAGCGTGTGAGGGGCAGCAGGCCTGAAAGCCCCCTCTGCAACCCCACCAAGGCTTGAATCTCCGGAGGGTCCCTTTCCAGCAGCCTTCCTCGGTTTGTGTTTTCTGTCTCTGGCATTGCCTGCACTCTTTTCCCTCTGCTCTCGGTACTTGGCAAACTGCGTATTGATAGACACAAACAAACCATTTATCAAATCACATTTTAGAAATAAAACAATTGCTATACTGATCGAAGTTGCATATTTTCAAACAATGTTGCAGTTACAATGTTTTCAGCATATTCCAATTGAATGCAGGGTTAATTGTAATTTCAACTAAATTATACACAAACATCAGCTTAATAAAATGACAAAGTCATGAGCACAAAAGGACCAAATCAAACAAGATCTCCCAGGCTAGCAACAAAGAAACAATGTTTTCAAGTGCTGTGAAATCAGCAGCAAAGAAATTCATAAAAGAGAAAATATTGAGTCAAAAAAGAAAAAGTTATGGCTGGTAAAAAAAATAATATATATATATAAGCTCATATAACATTTATATAATATATATATATATATATATATATTATATATATAACATATATATGAAACATGTGGAGTTGACGAGCACTCCTCCGATCCCTATTGGACACAGTCTTCCACAAAGCGTCACCTCCAACACAGAGGCCTCGGCCCGGTGACTCTGTCAAGTGACAAAGATTATATGGTCAACATCAGTTAAACATCAAACGGAGTGACCCATCCAGATTTTGGGCTTATTTGCCCACATTAGGATGGCATACTGATAAGTATCTAACCAATGATGACCACATTCGTTGTTTATACATCAGAAGCATTTTCTGACTTATGGTAAGCATCGCCGCGGATTATGCCTCACATGGTGAAACCGCATAATCCGCACAGAGCAACCGTCCGTCTGCCACACAGACAATTGTTCCTGCTAATGCAAACCATTTATATTGTTTTTGGCCCCATCTCTCAATGGTGAAGAATCGCATGAAAAATTTGAGTAGTCGGATCCGAATCCGGATGTTCACCAAAATCTAATCAGTTCGTCCTTGTCACACACCCAACTTGTCCACAAAATTTCATCCGGATCAGTCTCCAACTTTTTGAGATATCATGGACACAAACAAACAAACAAAAACAGAAAGCGGTGAAAACTAAACCTCCTTCACCTTCGGTGGTGGAGGTAACTAGCATGGACGTACATATAGGTACAGACGGACAACACAAAAACAATGCCTCCAGCAACTTCGTCAGCGGAGGCATTAAAAGAAAACATTCTCCATGGGTAGGCACTCCTATGTTAAAAGTTTCATGGCAAACGCTCAAGCGGTTGCTGAGAGAACAATTTAAAAGCGAATCAAAGTGAAAAAGAGAGAGGAAGAAAAAAAGTGAGGGCCTCGGCTGATGTTCCATAACATGGTCAAGGATGGTTTTAGATGCCTATTACTAGTACATTAAACATGTAGACACAACATGATAATCTTTGTACTTTTCTTCATCACAATTGTGAGAAGGAGAAAAGAAAGACCCAATGAATGAAGAGCAGCCACATGTGCCCGGACAAGCACTCCCAATTGTATTATATGCAGACAATTCTCACAGATTCTGCGGATTGACGAGAGGTTTCTTCAGCCCGACTCAACCATAAATCTTTCACCTCGTTTCGAGTCACAAAGCAAACGATGCCAGAACTTAAAAGCCACGAGGATGCAAAGTTTCATTGCAAAGAGCCGTCCATAAAACACCTTCAATTACACGTCACGTTAAAAAAAAAATTCCTTTTCTCCGAATATCCTTTACTCCCTTTTCATCACAAATTACTTCATCACCAAAACGTTTTTTTTTATTTCAGCTCCAAGAAATACGAATACCATACTTCAAATTTAATCAAACTGGTTCATCGAGGAAAATAAATATTTTTGTTTTATTTTAATGGGCTTGTTCCTGTTAAAAAAAAAACTTGTTCCTGCTGAAGTTACGAATGTATATTTATCCGAATACATCATCACTTCAAGCCAGATGACATCACAGTAAAGCAATACATGACAGGTATGGAATGTAATAGAAATTGCATAAGAAGTAGAATGTGCTGAGCTGTGAACATAGGAAAGGGCAGAATACAAAAAAAAACATAGGAAAGGGCAGTGAACAAGGCAGCACAAGGATACAAAACAAGGCTGACAAATAACCGACTGAGAAAGACCAATTGCACTTCGGATTCCACCAAGACAAATTGTTTGGACGAGCGCTAAAGGGAGAAACTGCCGATGATCACCAAGCGTCCCGTCCTCGACTCCTCAACCATACCTCCCTCCACACACGAGCATCTCTCATGAGATTCAGCACGTGGATGGTAAACAGTGCCTTATCCTGAGCAAAAACAACCCAGAGCTGAGGCCGACAGCGACAGAATTGTCCATAAACTAGAGTAACATGAAAGGAAAAGACCAAAACATGCCGATAGGCGACATGGGTGGTCGCTACATAATTGCATACTAGTCATACAGTTTTTGACGGATCGGGCTGAAAATTTTTTGACAAAGGTTGATTATAGTGCGCATAAAAGCGCGGAAGCCGATTTTTGATTTTCGAAAAAATTAATTTTTGGGATTTTTCAAAAATTTCAAAGTCCCATTGCTAGGCAACGGTGGCGTCCATAGCAACGGTGCTCAAAAGCATACAACTAAATCCTGGTATGAACCTACCTGTCAAGTTTCATCAAAATCGGTTGACTCCTCTGGCCTCCAGAGAAGTTGCTTTCCATTACATACAAACATACAGACAGATGGAAAACCTGAGAATAATGGAAGTCTAACGACCACCCAACAAAATTACTTAATTAATTATTGTTTAAAAATTGCTTTTCAAGTGACAAAAACTAAAGGGCACACCAAAATGTTTTGCATCAATAAAAAATTTTTTTATTATTAATTGCAGCCACAATCCACTAGCAGGAAATAATATATATATATATATATATCAGCTCATCATTGTTTCAAGCTCATGCATGGTTTTACTTAAATATTAATTAGGCTTCTCCTTCTCCTCCATAATCAACAGCGTGAATCATTCACACCTCCTCGTGGGGTCAGTCGGCGAGAGATTTTGCCTTAAGTCTTTGAGGAACCTTGGACAGGAATTTGTAATTTGTTCAGGATACTGGTGATAACTCTTTGTGTGAGATTACTGCAGGACAAAGTAGGGTCTTCAAAGTCCACCGAATAATTTGCTCGTATACTCTGTACACCCGGTTCAACATGCACACGAGGGACGGCACACTCTGTGAAGCACCAATCTAACGGTTTATCGTCGGGTGGGGAATCTAAGCTACAACACCAGTTCAAAGATAAGTGCGCTACCCTTGCACCGTCCTGTCAGACAAAATCAGGCAGAATTCAGCAGTCAAACAAATAACCAGCTTTGATTTCAGGGTGTTAACATTATAACAAGGGTGTGGCTCAAAGGTATGGAAACTTTGGCACTTGGGTTATGTCATCATTTAGATGCCTTGCATTGTGACAATGGCATTGCTCCAGTGACATACAGCCAGTAGCTTCCTTAATCTGTACCAGACCAGAGCTAAATTATGGAGGATGTATGGCTTTGTATGCAGATGATAAACCCTCTGGTATCCTCAATAGGTTTGGTGATCGCAAGGTTAAGACAAAATACTTCATAAACCATAAAGTGTCATTGCAGACGCAGGAATGCCAAATACAAGCATGTTAGCTTTGGCTATTTTAAAACTTTAAAAAGAAAAAGAACCGGCACTCCACCCAAAAGCAAATTCAATGCTGCTAAATCAGCCTCACAGAAAGGATTGCACTGGGTGGTTTGCCGTTGCCTTCAAAGTGGTAGTCAGGGCAGGAATTTGGTAATTTGTTCAGGGTGCCGGCGATGGTTCGCCCACTCGAGGCGAAGGACACCGTGGGATATTCAACGTCCACCAACCGATGCCAGCAGATGGGACGCCCAGTTTAAACTCCATCTGAGGGACAACGCACACAATGCTGCCTCCCCCCATATGCGAAACACCGTGTAATTAACAAGTTTATATTATAGCTAGGTCGAGATTCGAACCTAGGCTCTGCAACTCAGAGGCAAGTGTGCGCGTCTCTCGGCTATCTTGCCCACTTGTTTTAAAGCTTCCATTGGGGAAGATCTCCAGCAATTGTTGACAAGATCACAATCCCAGCGTAAGTTGTCAGTATGAAATGAAAAATCCAATTGTTTCTCCACAATAAAAACTTTTTTCTTCTTATTCTTTTTAATCACTTGCAAGTAAGTGAAAAGACATACTGCGAGTCTACATCCTCCTGCCCCCAACCACTTCTCACTCCTTTATAGTTGGATTCTGTAAACATATACCTCAAAATAACAGAAAAGGCATTGGTAAATTACACGTACACATTTATTGCCTTTAAGATTTCCGCGAACGAGACTTCCCAATCGTACTTCATGATAAGAGAGTATCGGGGAGGTGTAATCAGGCCTCGACTGTGACATCCATCACACGTTGAGAACTTACCGGCGGCCGTACACTCCTACGGCTGACCCTTCCAGTTGCTCATAAAGGGATCATGATTGGAAGCTAAACTTAAGCCTTTCAAAGACGACATCGAGGACTCTTACAGAACGTGTCAAAAATTAATCCTGTGACGGCACTCCACCGATTGAGTGGTCATAGACCATTTGGCCATTGATACCGTGGTCCATAAGAATAACATCAAGCTGCCTGGCAGCCAAGCCCCAATTGAAAATGTTTTTTCTGTAATCTCCATGTCAACACAACAGAAAATTGCTCAACAAACTCAGACCTTCTAATAACTTCTGGAATACTCAATTTGCTGATTAACAAGAGGCCATGGTATCATCGACATTACGCAAGGAAATCCTTGCGTAATGTCGACCTACGGGGCTTCGCGTTACGACATAGAACATGCATTTTGCACATCAAAACATTCAATGGTTAAAGTGCCAGAGCTTTGGAATCCTGAGATCGAAAAGTCAAATCAAGAAGCTTATCTCTGAAATCGAAATAACAATACAGTACGGATTACAATGTACAAACACACACAAAGGAACAAAAAGCACCCTTACTTGTAGGGGCAACATGACGAACGCAAGACATTTTGCCAAATGCCTGGGACCACACAGGGTACAAATTAAACCTTGAAAGATACAGAAACATGGCTTTATATCCTATTTACATTGTGGAACAAATTATACTGGTTCCACAGAGATTAATATACCAGCCAGTCCACGTGATTAGTGATATGGTGAAGTACTGCTAAACAAAGTCCAAACCCACAAATCAAAGTCCATTCCATGTGACCGATCAGAATGAAGAAAGCCCATCCAGTTGTCTGGAATCGTGATCAATCTGAGAAACATAAATAAGTACTCGGGGGGTATCGTGGCTTGAGCATTAGCGGCTGGGAGGTCGGTGGTCGTACCCCAGCCGAGTCGTACAGAACCCTTTAAAAAATGGTGACGTGCTGCTACCTTGGTTGGCGCTCAGCATATGAGAAAAGATAGAGCAACAAAGGTTGGAAACCCTTGTGCACGCTTCATGGGCCTAATGGCCTCCTCCTGCGTTGAACTTCCTTGGAAGGGAACTCAGATTATTACAGGTAATGAAAGGAAATTCAAGCGTTAATTACAATACATACTAAATCAGAGCAAATCAGCACATCCTTGGATGGAATAAAGTGGTTCATACATCCATTCCCCAGTTCAATTGACGTGATGCAGTTTTGCTCAGGTTAATTCAACATCCATTCCAATCATGTCAGTACGTACGAGCCACGCCACTGGGATCCTCCAGGTGACTTTGGTTGGTACCATGATTAAAAAGACACTGATGCAACGTCAGCAGTGAAGCTTAACAAGTACAATGTGCTCCATAATCCAATTCAAACACAACAATCCATCCATCCATTGGGACCATACTCTGTGCAGAGCGTTGGTGCTGCCTAAACAGTCTCCTTGGCTATCGGGCACAATCCTGGACGGGTCGCCACTCCAACACAGGATACCAGCAAGCTGGCACTCATTTTGCCGACCTCGGAAGGATGACAGGCAGAGTCAACCCCACCTGGTATTAATTCAACAGAAGTGGGGTTTGAACTCAGGATCACAGGAAGGGAAAGACGTTTACCTTAAAACTGTCAGAAGCATCCTTGGAGTGAGACCATGTCATCCTCAATCACAGCTTTGATGCTCACAGCATCATATATATATAAATATATATTTTTAAATTTTTTTATCAACAATCTGAACTGATATTCACAGAAGGACAAATCAGATGCACACATACACATCGACACTCACCTTCGTAAAATAAAAACACAACTAAAGCTGCTGTCACACCTTGACGATTTAGCCAGCATATGCCGACGTATGAAAAATTTGTCTAAAACGCTGGGCACACGTCAAATACGTAATGGGTAAGTTTTGTATACGTTAAGATCACGCTGGCATATGTCGTAGTACGCCGAGCTCGTCGACAAATTTTAACATGCTTGAAATTTTTCGACGTATGCCAGCGTATGACACACGTTCCGCATACGCTGGCCATAAGTTGTAGGCACGTTACGCGATCGTTGACACACGTCGACACACGTTACTTGTAAGTTACTCATAAGTCGAAACACGTCGAGGTAATGTTTAGCGTCAGTGTTCCAGACTCCATGGTTTTTTTTGTTTTTGTTTTTTTCTTCTTCGGCATGACGGTGATGTTGACCTTCGATTTCTAGTGCGGTTATAATACAATATAATATAATTAATAGGCTGCCGCTCAACGATTTAAATCATAACCGCACTAGAAATCGAAGTATCAACATCACCGTCATGCCGAAGAAAAAAAAAACCCATGGAGTCTGGAACACTACGGGTTCCTCCTGTGTGACCATTTTTATATACCAATTCCCCTAAACGCTGCCAATAGCCATTATACGGTAGCTGTAAGTTAGTAACACGTTCAGTAAGTTCTGTGGTCATCCGGAAGACGTCAAATACATCTACATACGTCAATATGCGTTGGAGATACTTACACATAGGTTCAAAGCACGTTACTCATAGGTTAGAAATAAGTTTCGGGTACGCTAAACATTACCTCGACGTGTTTCAACTTATGAGTAACTTACAGTAACGTGTGTGAAGTGTGTCAACGATCGCATAACGTGCCTACAACTTATGGCCAGCGTATGCGGAATGTGTGCGTCATACGCTGGCATACGTCTAAAAATTTTGAGCATGCTTAAAATTTGTCGACGTACTACGACGTATGCCAGCGTGCTTCAGCGTGCTCTTAACGTATACAAAACTTACCCATAAAGTATTCGACGTGTGCCAGCGTATTCGGCAAATTTTTCATACGTCAGCATATGCTGGCTAAAACGTCAAGGTGTGACAGGGCCTTGACACTTCGATGTCTTGTGCGGTTATGATTTGAATCGTCGAGCGGCAGCCTTTTAATAGGCTACGCCACGTGATCATCGGCGATACGCTGCCGCGCGCTATGCATACTTAGACTATCGTTGGCATAAGTTGTGAACGCCGACAACACGCTAGCATTCGTTGGTATAAGTTATCTATATGTTATCGAAACGTTCTGTGTACGTTACTAATACGTTACGCATACGTCCAACTCTTATGAATACGCCCAAAACTTTTAAAAAAACATCAATAGTTCAGCGTACGCCAGGTTTTACATACATTTTGATACGTTGCCATACGCTGGCTAAAACGTCAAGGTGTGACAGCGGCTTAAGGAATAGGTACCACCGATCTATACATCCTAACACGGTGGATTCAGGATTTATTAGCAAGTCCAACAAGAACAAAACAAACACATCAGATTTCGGAAAAGCAACAT
>CM068955.1:104672819-104690516 GCA_035128595.1 Eptatretus atami
TATGGGTGAAACTTTCATGCCAGGCCGAGTCGATAGTTTATTCTCTATCAAACAATACGATAGTGAGACAAGTCTGCACTCGCCTACTAGTCTCAAAAGGGTGACTGGTGACCATGGCAGCAACGTCAATTAGATATAATCAACATTAAACAATAAACAAGGAAATTTACAACAGACAAGGTAACTGCTGAGGTTATCGAGTTGGACAATTTAAAAAATGGGATGTAAACCTATTTATTACCAGGCAACTCTCGGGCTTTTATACATGGAGAAGAGAGCAAGATCGATGTCGCTCTCTTCTCCATGATCTGAAGTATGGAACTGCACCGCATTGACCAAATCAAAAATAACGACTCGGGCTGTATAGCTATGGAGAAAATTACTCAAACTTGTTCAAAACATTTAAGAGGTAGGAAATGATTGAATGCACATTTAAGTGTCCTGTCGGTCATTAATGCAAAGAGGGTGTCAGGCGAAGCATTGCTGTGCCTCGTGAAGGTTCAAAACCCACTTAACCAAGGAGCGCTCCGTGTAATTATTCGGGTCCCCGGGAAGCAGGCATTAAGTGTTTAGTCTTGGTGTCAGTGGAGTCCCACTTTTTGGAGAAAAAAAAAATCAACGTTTATTGTTTTTTTCATTACGAGGCAGAATTTCAAGTGCGACCATGGCTGATATTACGAGTTTGCTATACCAGGTTCCAGAAATCATAAGCGATCTCCGATCGCAGCCCTTTAGTTTTGATTTCGCTCTCACACCAAAAGCCAAAAAGTGTTACAGGGGTGAAAAATAAAGCTGCAGTATGGACGAGGGACAGTCTTTCCATTCACTCCTTGCGACCACTTTGAAAGGCATATTCCCTCTGGGTACATGGTCCAAATTAGCTATCATACGAGCCTTCACAATGTATATAAAAAAATAGCGAGCTGGACAGGGCTATTCCAACAATGCGGTACACTTGCACACGGAATGTGACCACACATGACTAACGACAAATAGCGAGGAATCAAGCCTGGCACCATGTAGCCGGCCGAGCTACATTTATGGTCAACGGCGAAGCAATTTTAAAGGGGACATATCATCTGAAAATTCAGTCTCTGCAACAATGGCCGTATTGTTTTGCAGAATGTTTCTTTTTAATATAAGATTTAGACATTTGTGCCATAAAACAGCTCTCAACGCAACAGGACGTGCACGCAAATATGTCCAGGCCTTTTTAAAACGTGGATCAACTGTGAGTGATCATGGAACAAACAAAATGGGTAACATTTATTTGTAAATTGACATATGATAAAATTGATAACTTATTTGGAGGTAAACAAATATAGAACTAGAACAGTACTCTGTGGAGTGCATGTACCTCCACCAAGCTGAACAGTTTACCTTTTGTATCCCACCGAACTGCATCCGGACCCGAACCATAATCTAATCGGCTTGTTCTCCTCAACTACCCAACTCATCCATCAAGGTTTTTTTTTCATAATCAGTCCACAACTTTATGAAATACCATGCTACATATTGTTTTTGGCCCAATCACTCAACTGTGACGAATCACTGAAATTATCGTATCCAGATTCGGATCTTCACCAAAATCTCATCAATTCGTCCTTATCACACACCCAACCTGTCTATTATGTTGCATTAATTAATCTATAACTTTTTGAGATGTCCTGCTCAGACAGACAGAAACAAACAGAGGTGAAAACATAATCTCCATCCACCTTCGGTGGCAGACTCAACTATAAAGCTTGATAGCTTGTAAAGTTGAGTTAGACTCTTCCCCTTTATGGTTTATTATGCCGTACAACCTTGATAGACTTGTAAACACGTTTGTTTGATTGCGTCTTGATGGCTCATTTTTGGGTCAAACAAAAGCACGTTAAAAGCAGTGCAACAATACCAATTGTTAAAAAAAAAATAAACAAATAAACCTCTTGGGTTAACACCCCATGGGGGGTTCAGAAGGGGAGATTTCTCCTTAATTGCCCTGCTTACTGTGGAGAGAAAAGCGAGGTTACAAAATGGCAAAAAGGGAGGTAGCCAGAGCGCCCCAGGATGTTACGTCAGTGCCCCCAAGGTCATCGGCTGCTTCTGGCTGAAGTCAAGTCCTGTGTTGTCTCGTGTCTCTCCACATCATGTGTGTGCACAATTTGTGTGACACTCTTCCAAGAGCCCTACATCCCTTAAAAACAATAACAATTCAGATCATTACTGGCCCAAACCCATTTCCGAGGTTTTCTTGAGCCGATGTTCAATTCCTGATGGAATCGTTCATTCAACTTCAAACCACTATCCTGACGATACAGGCAGGGTTTTGACTCAGACAATGCTACATTCTTTGAGGGGGAAATTAAGCCAGCTATCTTAACAGCATGCACAAACTTGTGGAGGTTAAAGATCAAACAGTATCTTCTATGATTATAGGTAATTGTGTGCTTGTCCCCAAGCCAAATTCCAAATGAAATTCCTACCCTGCACTTTCATTGGGAAGGGGAGAAAAATAAATAAACAAATAAATAAATAAACAAAAAAACAGCACTAACCATTATTCTTTGTCCAAGAAAATGCAACAGCAGCACAATGTATACACTTCTCCAATCATATTGGATCAGATTTATGCAACAAAGAGATTAACTTTTTCACTGCAGATCCAACATTTTCAACAAGCCTGATATTAAGTAGATTTTAAAATGACATATATACAAATATATACACACACACAAACATACGTACATATATATTGTTGTGGTTCTGGAAACCACATCCCTCCAAGGCAATGGCATCCATCATAAAGTGGTCCCCAGACAGTAATTTCATTAATATACGTGAAGTTAGACCTTTCCCTCATGTCTAATGGGTCAAACGGGACGAAGCGCGTTGTGTGGATCTCATAGGTGTGATTATATCTCTATCTTCATTCCCACTCTTTTCCTCATATTCCTGAAATAAATCCAAGCAGGCACCGCACCCAGACAGCTGCCTGTGAAAATCGCAGCAACAACCTCCACCTATGAATGTCCTCGCGGAGACCAAAGGAAGCATCAACTACACGATGGAAAAACCCGCCGCTGCAAGATACGGTGTCCAAGGAAATAGTAGAACCATTCATCAAATCCCAACATTGCACAGAATGCGTGTGGAGCGTTCTTTTCAACCCAAATCTGCATCTAATAAATATATCCAATCCTTTCCTTCAATCCATGACACAGATCGGGACCGGCACCGCGCTCAGGCAGCCACCTGAGGATCACCACTGTGATAAATAACCGCATGCACGATAGCGGACCCGCGCGCAGCCCCATGATGATCACCATCGCACTGTACGGGGCACGCATGGCGCACATCTCTGTTCGGGTATGCACACTGATTACAATGGCATATTTCCATCGCACTGTACGGGCACAAATAGCTCACCTCTTTATTCGGATCTGCGTGCTGGTTCACAACGGCGTCTTACCGTCGATCTTCGCTCCCCACCGCGGCCACCAATGTCTTCTGCGGATGGCAATCATCCTCCTGCACCTCCACCTTGATGCAGCCGCCACCAAGCAGAGGCATGCTTTACGACCCGGATCGCTCGGGCCGCATGGCACCCGGACAAAGCAAGCGTATTGATCAGTGCCAACCGCAGCACGCCGGGGGTGCCCGAGCGGGCATGCGGGGCTGACGCGGCCCTCGGCCAGTCGCCGGAGCACGGCCCGGGAGTTCGGTGCAAGGAGATTCATATCACGGGGTTCAGAGCGAGACAATTCCACAGCTCGGCGATGTCTAGCCGGATGTAAAATAAGGCCGTTACCGGCTGTGGCGGTCGGGCCGTGCGGTGGCTGGGGCCCAATAGGAGCACCCGATTCTGGTGATGACGCATGGTTTCAGGTCCTCGCCACCACCGGCACCCCACACGATGGATCCGATAAAGGACGAATCGCGAGGCCGTCCGTCGTGGTAGTCGTCGTGGTCGTCCTCATCCTCTTTGCCTGGCCTTGGATCGACCTATGCATTGGCCTGCTGCTCCGCAAGTCCCATCTGCCGCTCCGCCCACTCGATTCTCGATCTCCGCCTTCCTATCTCTGGAATCTCAACATTCGCCGCTGGCTCCACCCACCCACCTTCCCCACCTGCCTCTCGCCGCTAACTCCACCCATCTGCCTGACTCCACCTGCTTGACTCCACATTCTCCACCCACTCACTGGTGGCTCCACCTACCGCCCTCCCTCACGCCACGGTCTCACCCATTCTCTGGATCGGCGCAGATGCTGCGCTGGCGCCGTAGACAAGCAGGAGATGACGTGCCAACTCTCAAGGAGGGATACTTCAGCGGAGCATCCCCCCAACCGTACTAGGTAGCACGGTCGGTCAACCGTGCAAGGTATTACGAGACTAATAGCCTCAACTCCTCTACTTTCTTCTCATTAACGCCTCCTCATCAGGTTTTGTGTGTGTGTGTGTGTGTGTGTGTGTGATCGCACCAGTCCAAGCCTTCAGTTAAGATTGCAGAAGATATATCGGTACAAGTCTGCTCTGTGTCTGCTTGAGTAAGTTGCTTGTTTTGTTGACGCACCACACATTTCTTTCTTTCCCTGCTTTACATATAACAATAAATTTATTCAAGTTGTGCCACATATTTTTCCTCGCCTGCCTGAAATAAATGCTTATGTAGAAATGTTCCCAGCTCATTTTTGTCTTTTCTTTCATTGATCCAGCATTGTCTGTATCCTAGCCTAGCCGGGACTTTATTCCTAACGATCCATTATTTTAGCTGATACGTCCTTGGCAGTGTCACTCGGTTGAATCTGACCGGGTAAGGTGACCCAGTTCGGACAAGGCGTACCGAGGGCGTGTCCCCCGGTAATTAGGGAACCGATTTAGACGGAGGACCTGAGGTCACGTAGTTGAGTTATTGGCGTTCACAGTCGGTTAGTGACCGCCGCATCACGGAGTTATCCGTGTGCGACGGCCTGCGACTCAGGGGAGTCTGGTGGGAACCTGAGATACCCCCCCCCCCAACCCTATTTGTGTTCTTCTCACCCTGACCCCGGCCGCAACAATATCAATATATATATACAGTAGACTAGGCGTAAGTCGTCACCATCGGGACCGAGAAAAAAGTGACGACTTAGACATGCGACGACTTACGCGTATACATGCGAACATTCATGATGACTGTGGGGTGAAGGATGAAGTCGCGCGTGGCCTGGACACGTACGTGTGAGAGGCGCAACAATCTCTAAGCCCGCTATTGTACCAAAAGGGAAACACAATGCTCGGGCATAGGTGGGGTTCATTGGTTAGTTGGAAAGTGATCAAGCAAAGATGGAATTCATGAATCACTTTATCAATAGTAAAGATAATGAACAACTGTAAGACAACTCGTATACCATCGGTGATGGTATATGACCATCGACAAATGTGGAATGAATGGCTGTTAGAATTCATTCATTGGAATGAATGTAGAATGAGTTTTCATATGGAATGAAAACTCATATACCATCGACAATGACATGACACACAGTCATCGTGATGACTACCACTCAATACCGATGTGAAAGTGAGTGCGGTGATGTACAAACAAGCCAATATAAAACCATGATGGGACTTCAACATAAGCTCGATCGATCCTTTACTCCTTCGCCAGAGACTGCATTGCGCAGCCTGTCTACCCTTCAGATGCATGTGGGACGGCACGCTGACTGAGCTGAACGCAGCGCAGTTATAAATAGCCCGCACATCACGATTCCATGAAATCGGGCTTCTCACGAGGCAGCAGTTCCGTGTGACGAGTTAGGCGTGGTAATTTACTTGAGTTTCCATTACGCGGGAACGGACAACATCTGACGACTTAGAGATGACGACTTACAGACTTTATTCAAAGTCTGTAAGTCGATTTAACATTTGATAAATTCGGGACTTTTTGACGCTGCCGACTTAGGCGAAGTGACGAGTTACACGCTGCCAACTTACGCCTAGTCTACTGTAATATTTATATAATATATTATAATATTATATATATATATATATAACACACACACACACACAAATATATACATTTATATATTATACAAATATATCAACATACATATACGTGTGTGTGTGTTGTGTGTGTGTGTGTGTGTGTTATATGGATGAGTTGACTGCAGAGTGAAGGAAAGGCAGCCAACAAGTGCTCAGCATATATGGGAACTCCTTCAAGACTGTTGGAAAAGCATTCCAGGTGACTACCTCATGAAGCTGGTTGAGAGAATGCCAAGAGTGTGCAAAGCTGTCATAAAGGCAAAGGGTTGGCTACTTTGAAGAATCTAAAATATAAAATATACTTTGATTTGTTTAACACTTTTTTGGTTGCGACATAATTCCATGTTATTTCATAGTATTGATGTCTTCACTATTATCTATCTATAATTCCAGCAATGTCTGTGTGTCTGTCTGCGACCGCTGTTTCTGGACAACCACTGGTCCGATCTAATTGAAACTTTCCAGGTATATTGCTGGGGACCTGAGTATGTGCCTTTTGAAGGTTTGATATTAATCGGACAAATGGTTCCCAAGTTATGGCCATTTATTTACCAAACCAATGACAGGACACGGTGCTATGACATCACGATTGACGTCACAAATATTTTTTTTTCCACGTACGTACTAGTTTTACAGATTAGGAAATTGTAAAAATAAAGAAAAACCCTTGAATGAGTCGGTGGGTCCAAACTTTTGACTGCTGCTGTATGCATGTATGTATGTATAGATATATATATATACTGTATATATATAGAGATATAGATATGTATATATATATATTGTTTTAAAGGCAGTCCGTTCACAGACCCACATACACACCAGGTTGTTGGAAGAAAAAAAAACACACACCACAACTGTATATCTGCCATGACAAACATCACCAAAATAGGAGACAAAGTGTTCTTTGAACATCTTTAAATTATCATTTTGTGATCTTCCAAAACCAGTCATCGTGAATGCAAAGGGCTCAACACAAAAATCTCCACAACATACAAAAACCTATTTTGAAGACCTTAAGATCTCACGTTCAAAAAGTACATCTCATTAGATTCACCAAAGGCAATCGTTTTTTACTGATAGAGGGAGAAGAGACAAAGTGGAATTTGATTTTGGCACAACCGTGGTTACAAAATAAGGGGAGTGTGTTTTCATGGATGGAAACTGAGCTTCTTGAGGAGCAGGTGGTGTTGACATCTGGGTCGTGTTATCCAACACAATTAAAATCAAAAAGTGAAACACCCCACACCTGTCATCTACAATATGAGGAAACAGTGGTGTCCGTCACTAGCAGAGGTTGTGGTGTCGAAGAGCTGGCACATGGCAATGGCTAGAGGATGGAGAAATTGATCAATTGACTATGACGACGAATCAACATTTTGTTCACGAGACTAAACAACCAAATGTACAACTCTGTGTATATGGGATGGTCCTGAGATTAAAATAAATATATAAACAGCCAACAGACAGTGGCTTCCAAAACAATGCAAGGAGAATTGCAAGGACAAAAACCATCAGGAGGACAATTGGCCCATCATGCACGTGCCACATCCATCCCTCTCCCATCAGTCAATCCAAGAGCGCACTCGCCCCTCCATGACACCAACACAATACATCACAAACCAAATCCAACCGGACACCTCCATTCTTGAAATGGGAGGGAGGCAAACAGCGAGGAGATGGTAGGGGTGAAGAGGTACATCACAAAGAGGACATCAACAATCAAGATATGGGGATTAATTTCTGTTCGGGATGAGGAGTCAGATGTTGACGACGCTCGATCATGTTATCGTGGGAAATAATTTGATTCATTTATAAGCTTCCTCATGGATATACTATACAATCACAATGTCTGTGTGCTGGATGTATCGGATCAACACATTCTCAACAACTGTTTCTAGTATGATCTACAAGCATAACCTTCGTATAGGACAAACATTCAACCTGCGTGATCAACTGTTTCCACTTAATCAAGTCGAATTTTCAGCAACACGGTCCAAACATTTTCTCCATACGTTGGAGCTCTATTGCAGCTGGTTTCAAAAGAAGCAATTTTAGTTTTTAAAGTTTCCAAGACTTACCTAATGCAGCAAGTGCAGTCAAGGAACACTAGTTTGTAAAAAACCAGAGATTTTTTTAAATTAAATACGATCTTTAACAATCAACTCTTTGTAATAAGTGCAATGGCATACTCTGTCCTCCAGAGGAGATCCACAAACCTGAGAGTGTCACGCAGGTGCAGGGTGACCACTCCTTGGCTTTTTTCACAAGATCTTGGCTATTCGTTGTTCACCTTGGTGTCTTGGTTTTCGAGGCGTATAGGTTTTCTATTATCATCGCTTTTCCGAAACCTTGTGAATTCTTGGCTTTTTTCATTGGCTCACCTTGGCATTTATGAAAATGAGGAGTGGTCACACTGTGCAGGTGGACCATGGAGGTTCTAATCCATCCATCCATTGGGACCACACTCTGTGCAGAGCGTTGGTGCTGCCTAAGCAGTCTCCTTGGCTGTTGGACACAATTCTGGATGGGTCGCCACTCCGACACAGGACACCAGCATGCTGGCACTCATTTTGCCGACGTCGGAAGGATGACAGGCAGAGTCAACCCCACCTGGTATTAATTAAACAGCTGAGGAGGATTTGAACTCAGGACCCGAGGATCCCAAGCCCACCACCCTAAACCATTAAGCCAACACCAGGCATCATGGAGGTCAAGGTAACCTAAATACCACTACTACCAACTCCACAGTAACCCCCAACTCCCACCCATACTCCCCCATCCCCGAAAATAAACAAAAAATGAATTTACTAAAACTGCACGTCACTCCCCTTACAAATCCCAAAAAGCGAACACAGGCTGAAATGTCACACACCATATGGTTTATACTAACCACCACTGCTCCCAAACACCACCAATACCACCACCATCAACAATACTACACATCCATCCCCACCACCCAAACATAAACATAAACATAAACATCATCAACCCTCCTCATTCCTCACTCACAAATAAAATATATATATAAATAAATAAATAAATAAATAAAGATATATAAATAAATATAGATATATAAATAAATATATATACAGTATATAAATCTTCCCCTCCCCACACCAACTCTCCCAACATCAAGCTAAACCTCCAAAACTCCGCCACAACTTCGAACCAACACAAACATCGCGGACCTACCGGGAAGACCCTTCAATTACGCGGTCACCGGCGATGACAACTCAAACTCCTCAAGTCCGACCCAGCAAGGGGGGCTAAAGGAGACCAACGAGCCCCACACCACAATGTCCACCACTCCACGAACCCCTCCCGAAACAGCGTCGGCTTACCTTGGCCTTCCCAGCTTCCAGCTTCCTCTCCCAATCCTGCGTCCCCTCCATGCCACGCGAACCTCCTGCACGGAACACACGGAACACACGGAACACTCGGAACACTCGGCAACGAGCTTTCGACGCACGAGCCCGCAGGACCGATCGCGGGCCGTGACGTCACCGGGTTCGAAACGACACGCTCCCGTGACGTCATCCACGGCGAATCGCGACACGCCATTAAATGTGAAGGAAACACTCGTCGTTTTTAGTGTGGAAATAACGATTTGAAATCTCAGACGAATGCTCGACAATGACTTTTCTCTGGAAAAAAATTTTCATACAAAGCTTGAGGGGGAAAAAAGGAAATTTTGGGTTAAACTAATCTACTTATACACCTCTTAAAGCGGCTCGGTTCGAGTAGCACGTTTGGAAGGAGAATAAAAACGATTCGCGAAAAGGAAACGTTTCCTTTTTTAAATATCGTTAAGAATGTAAATTTTTCTTGATTGAAGATCGTTTTTTAAAGTTTCTTCCTTTGATGAAGTAAATCACGAGGAGGTAGTAGGTGTGCCACGACCGCGTCGGTCTGGTGTTGAGGACTGAGGATGGATTCGAGATTTTCACCTGACAGGAACAAAAACACAAGGAAAGCGACAAACGAAGTCACTTTACCCATTATAATTATTATTATTCCTGCGCCGGATCCACGCAACAAGCAGATCCACCTCCTGCAGGTGTGAAATGCTAATTGTGTATTCAGGTAATCGCAAACAGAGAAGTTGCCCAGGTACCCCTGCCTCCAGTTGCCTTCTTTTTTTTTAAGCTCTTTTGCGCTCACGAGTCACGACGACTGATGCAACTCAGACCAGACGGGAAGATTTTCATCGCACGGCCACAGGAAGGCGTGCTCCTGGATGCTGCGTCCCTGTTGGCAGTTTTCACGTCTGAAGTTTTCAATAAAGTCCTTCCTCGTGTTGACAATTAAAACCAAATTCGAAAAATTTACTGATCGTCCCTGCCGCCTCTTAGATTTCTCAATTCTGCGTTTTTCAGCTTGATTTGTATTGGGACAAGCCGGTAGGCGACGTGGGTGGTCGCGACATAATTGCATACTCGTCATAGTTTTTGACGGATCGCGGCTGAAAATTTTTGACAAGAGGTTGATTATAGTGCACATAAAAGCCTGGAAACCGATTTTTTTTTTTCGAAAAAATAATTTTTTAAAGATTTTTTTCAAAAATTTCAAAGTCCCGTTGCTAGGCAACGGTGGTGTCCATAACAACGGTGCTCAAAAGCATAGAATAGATCCTGGTATGAACCTACCTGTCAAGTTTCATCAAAATCGGTTGACTCCTCTGGCCTCCAGAGCTGTCCATTACATACAAACATACAAACAAACATACAGACAGACGGAAAAAAGTGAGAATAAGGTAGTCTAGCAGCGACACCCAAAAAACTGAGAATAAGGGTAGTCTAGCAGCGACCACCCAAAAAACTGAGAATAAGGGTAGTCTAGCAGCGACCACCCAAAAAACTGAGAATAAGGGTAGTCTAGCAGCGACCACCCAAAAAACTGAGAATAAGGGTAGTCTAGCAGCGACCACCCAAAAACTGAGAATAAGGGTAGTCTAGCAGCGACCACCAAAAAACTGAGAATAAGGGTACTGCAGCGACCACCCAAAAAATGAGAATAAGGGTAGTCTAGCAGCGACCACCCAAAAAACTGAGAATAAGGGTAGTCTAGCAGCGACCACCCAAAAAACTGAGAATAAGGGTAGTCTAGCAGCGACCACCAAAAAACTGAGAATAAGGGTAGTCTAGCAGCGACCACCAAAAAACTGAGAATAAGGTAGTCTAGCAGCGACCACCCAAAAAACTGAGAATAAGGGTAGTCTAGCAGCGACCACCCAAAAAACTGAGAATAAGGGTAGTCTAGCAGCGACCACCAAAAAACTGAGAATAAGGTAGTCTAGCAGCGACCACCAAAAAACTGAGATAAGGGTACTCTAGCAGCGACCACCCAAAAACTGAGAATAGTAGTCGCAGCAACCACCAAAAAACTGAGAATAAGGGTAGTCTAGCAGCGACCACCCAAAAAACTGAGAATAAGGGTACTCTAGCAGCGACCACCCAAAAAACTGAGAATAAGGGTACGAGCAGCGACCACTCAAAAAACTGAGAATAAGGGTAGTCTAGCAGCGACCACCCAAAAAACTGAGAACAAGGGTAGTCTAGCAGCGACCACCAAAAAACTGAGAACAAGGTACTCTCACAGCGACCACCCAAAAAACTGAGAAGGGTAGTCTAACAGCGACCACCCAAAAAACTGAGAACAAGGGTAGTCTAACAGCGACCACCCAAAAAACTGAGAAAAGGGTAGTCTAGCAGCGACCACCAAAAAACTGAGAATAAGGGTACTCTAGCAGCGACCACCCAAAAAAACTGAGAATAAGGGTAGTCGAGCAGCGACCACTCAAAAAACTGAGAATAAGGGTAGTCTAGCAGCGACCACCCAAAAAACTGGGAATAAGGGTAGTCTAGCAGCACCACCCAAAAACTGAGAATAAGGGTACTCTCGCAGCGACCACCCAAAAAACTGAGAATAGGGTAGTCTAGCAGCGACCACCCAAAAAACTGAGAATAAGGGTACTCTAGCAGCGACCACCCAAAAACTGAGAACAAGGGACTCTCGCAGCGACCACCCAAAAAACTGAGAATAAGGGTAGTCTAGCAGCGATCACCCAAAAAACTGAGAATAAGGGTAGTCTAGCAGCGACCACCCAAAAAACTGAGAATAAGGGTAGTCAGCAGCGACCACCCAACAAACATAAGAAAGTGCTGAATGTGATTTGGTGATTCAATCTAAAAGTGCATCAAAATGTCTTCCACTCATGTCCTTCTTGCAGCCCCTAAAACCATAAGAATTAACATGGTCAACACGATGGAGATTTTGCCTCCTTGTTGGAGAGAAGCTAGCTGGTAGCTGGTAGCTGGTGTGCTCTTTTTACTTTGCTCAATTAGGCAGAAGCGATTGCAGGCTCAACTGGAACTGCACTCGGTTGAGCGTCTACCTCCGCCAGGCTGAACACTTTTACCTTTTCAATCCCACTGATAGGTTGGACCTGCATCCCGGACCTTAACCAAAATCGAATCGGTTCGCTCTTGTCACCTACCCAATTCATCCACCTAGTTTTGTCATAATCCATCCACAACTTTTTGAGATATCGTGGTCGATATAGTTTTTTTGCTTCTGCTGAAATCTACCAGGTGGTGAAGTTTCATGAAGATCGGTTTAAAATTGTGACCTGTAGGTTGTTGACAGAGAAACAAACAGACAGACAGACAAAGTCGACTGACCAATATACTTGAAAAAATTTCGATTTTGCAAGAAACAAACAGACAAACAAAAAGACAACTTGGTGAGAACATTAGCTTTGTGCACCTTCAGTGGCAGAGGTGACAAGGCAGATAGCATCTGACCCTTTCCCTCATTCCAGGTCCTGGGGTGAGAGGGAAGGTGACGCTTGGGGTGGAAGAGACGGGTTTCTGTGATTCACCTCCCCCAGTGGCCTAACCTGCTCCTCTCGATGAAGGAACCAATTATGTTGGATTTTGGACAGGACAACCATGGAGGAGTAGGAGAAGCTGTTCAAGAACCATTCCAGACTGGACATAAGAAATATGTTTTTTCAGCAATAGGGTTGTTTAATGATTGGAATAGTCTTGCACAAGAAATTGTTGAGGCTAAGAATGTCAATGTATTTGAAAGTAGGTTGGATCGACATTCGTCGAGCCAAAGGTTTTTGACCAACAGTCCTTGATGTATGTATAGAACTAGTTTAAAAAAGTTAAGTTGTTTTCAACCCTGATGAGCAGACCGGGATAAAATCAGGATACGACATACTATCCCAGATCCAATGTGATGTGAGTCTTGAATAAGGCAAACCTAGAAAGAAAAGAGCCATGGCAAGTGAGAGAGGAAGCTCGCCGTTTCTCTGCTCATTGCAATGCTGCTGTGGTGAATGGCTTGCTATGTTGGTAACCTGCTCACATGTGGGAGCGTTCCTTATGGATCTACAACTAGGGCATCCCCAGCCCAAGGTCTGGACTGAATGAGGACCTATTTGAGTGAATCGGGTGCATGTTCACCTCGTTGAGTCCATTGAGGCCAGACGGAGAGTTGGTGGCAGATGGTTGTCTGTTCAGGTTGACCTGGCCTGGCGAAGGGCTGGAGCATGCATAATCAGATGCACTATAGGGCATTCTCCCTGATTTGTTCCTGGTGTTTCTAACTCTCACCGAGATCATGATTCAGAGAGTCTCATGTTGGGCGACAAGGAGTCAGTCGAGACGAAGGCTCGGAGTGGGATAAGAAGCGAGACAGGCAGGAGATGGTGGTTGGAAGAGAAGGGCATGACGGCTGGCTTTCCCTCGAGGCGGTGAAGAAGATGGCACGATTCTTGTGTTCGTGCTGAAGCGAATTGGCTCACGTGGTGGAGCAAGATGCTGGTCATTGACTGTTAGGCTGGATTGTGTGAGACCAGCCTCGAGGCCTCGTGGTGTGCCAGCGGGGATAGAAATGGTGCCATCTTGCAGAGCAGTGGCATCGGCGAGGGCAATCGATGAAAGAGGTTGCACGGCAATTTCTGAGCCCTGATGTTGAGTATCACCATCTGAATTTCCTCCTGTACGTTTGCCTGCCCAGAGAGTGGCTCCGCGCCATTTTGGGCGCATTTTCCCATGCAGTGACGATGCAGTGTGGCAAAGGACAACCTGCAGAAACTCATCTCTGAGCACACAGCTAAGTGCCGGGAGAAAGGGAGGATTCTTGTTTTATTTCGTCCCCTTGTCTGTATTAAAGTCTGTGCGGAGGCGCCTCAAAATTAGATTTATTTATCCTCACGTTCCGTCTTATTATGATCCCATTTTGAATTATCACCATTGTAAACATTTGATTTATTTTCATTGAACCCCGTATTTATTTAAGTTGCTTGTGTTGTCCATTTGTCATGGGTTTGAGATAAACCCCCTTGTGCTGTGCTTCGGTCCGTTACACGTCCTTGCCGCCCCTTTCCCGCATGCGCCATAATGTCCGAGAATCTCAGCTGTAAGCCCCCCAAGGGAAATTGTTTGGCCTTCCGTTCAGGTAAAGGGAAAACCACATGGACACGACAGTACCTAGTTCTTTCTCATTGTTACTAACTGCAGCAGGGAGCGGTCCTTTTCGAAGATGAGGCACATGTAATATCGACTGACAACATCGATGGGTCAGGAAAGACCGAACTCTCGAACACTCATGAGCACTGAGAGTGACCTACTGCGCCAGCTGTCCTTTGATAAAATTGTGGTTGACTTTGCCAGTCGGAAGGCGCGTCAAGTCAATATGACAAAGTGAGGTTCCCCCACAGCAGCAGCATGATCTTGTGTATCTGATGATTTTATAGACATAGTTCCACCTGATGTACACTACATCGTTACTTCGAAAAATAGTTGTGGTACCTACTTTTGAAAACTTTGATGATGTTGAAAGTTATTTTTGAATTTCGATGAATAAAGAATAATTTTATTGATGATAAAAAAAATGCTTTTCATTCCATTAAATATAGTGGGGCAACTTAGCATAACAATTGTGCATTTTGTGAGGAAAGCACCAAATTTGGCACACTAGTAGCCTATCATATTATGAACAGATTTGGATATTGGGCCATCTCAAATTCAGCCGCTGATGGCTGTGGCAGCCATTTTCCACTGCCATCAAAAATTTTGAGATGGCCCAATATCCAAATCTGTTCATAATATGATAGGCTACTAGTGTGCCAAATTTGGTGCTTTCCTCACAAAATGCACAATTGTTATGCTATATTTAGCTAAGTTGCCCCACTAATATCTAATAACAGTTTTTCTAACGGAAATTCATACAGTAAACAACAACATATCTTACATGCAACATTACAGACGTACTTACGTGCTCCAGGGCCTCCACATACATAAATACGGCCCTGAGCTCTGTTGTTTCATCGCTATGTGCTGCCATTTTTGTCTGAATCTTGCAGTGACTCCAACATCGGAGCGCGTAGCTAATTCAATTGGTCAAGGTGGCGTAAAATTTTGCCCAAGTACTGCAAAACTAAGGGTTTTTGGAGGTGCAAACAAGGTGATTTGTGTTCTAGTGTTAAAACATGTGATTCAATCGAAATAGAAGAATAGTTTTCATGGCTGTTGGAAAAAAAAAAAGCCCCATTGAATCAGACGTTTACCGCAAGTGATGCAGCATCTTTTACACCACCTTATTTAACACCTTGCATTAGTTAGTTGCGCCTGTTGTTTGTGTCCTTTATGACATCCCGAAAACAGTAAGTTTCCTGTTTGGAATGATTTTCAGTTTTGCATGACTGCCAGACAGGCAGACAGATCGAAGCAATTGCCTCACCGCACTATCCGCATCGCTCGGGACGAGATTCCATAAAATTTGCCAAATTCAAAGCCAAAGTACAGCTCAACTGCAGGTTCGTGCTCCGATTCATATTCCGATTCGCGTTCTTGTGTTCAAAATATAAAATTCAATTCGAATTAAGTAGTCCTTGGATCATAAACTGACAGTGACAGACAGACAGAGTGAACCAATTGTTCAACCACACTTTGCACGAGGCACATGCGGAGTAATTATTCAATTCAAGGTAAATGGTAAGATCTACGCACCCCCTCCCCCCAAAAAACCCCCTTCCCCAAAGTAGGCTTTGTACACCCGTGAGAATATTGAAAACTCTGGACTATCCTTCACGTTCCTCACCATTTCCCCATTACTATACAGGCACAGCGGACCTTTGTAAAAACATGTGACATGGACTAATGAGATCTTTTCCTCCATTTTCATGCATAGTTCGGGTTTCTGAAAATGTTTATGATCTTTCATGGAGATTCTTGCTGTTGACCTGATTTGCTCCTCTTTGATGCCATAAATGGCTGTTTCACGAGAGAGAGAGAGATCTTGTTTTGACCTCACTCAATCACTACCATCGACATTTCTCTACCATTGTCGTTGCTCAACCTCAAGCTCATGCTGAAAAGCCGCTCAGAACACACATCATCGATCAGTCCTATACATTACAACGTACATAAACTGAGTCCTGTACCTGACTACGGACAACATAAACACAGTAATTGCACAGCCCCTGTTATTTCCCAATTATTAGGACATGGCTGCAGCTGCAAGTTCATATTCGGTCCTATGTATCTCAGTCGGTAGGAAATGCACAATTCGCATGAACAAACACGTACATTTCAAACCTATCCATATCAACTGATGAGCACCTGTGTGGCAGGCAGGTAATGGATTACACCTGCATGGGTACCGAATATCGAACCGAACCTGTTTGTCCGTGGCGGTTCGACTTGCAGCTGATAGTTTGACTGATGGTCACCTCCATACAGCCTTGTCGAGACATCTCAAGTCGCAGTCGCCCGGTCGCACGGGATATTGGTGATTGTCACCTGTGAACCGAGCAATGTTCCACGTGGGGCGCGTGTGCACTCCACGCACCGTAATGCGACCCCTAGCTCTCCTGGACATATTATTAATTAACGTCGCAGCTCGGTATCCATCAGGGACCGCATTGCTTTGTTTCTGTTTTGACTGTTGCGACAGGGTTTCTTGGGTCCTGCGACGCAAAACAGATTTTCCTATTTATATAATTTTATGGATTAATGTGGGATTATTTGGTGTTTGGGGGTTTGCTTGGTTAAATTGTGTTGCCATCTCAACTGATAGCTTGATCATGATGTTTGGAACCCAGGTTCAAATCCCATAAACATGACATACACATGTCCATTTGTCCACATATGTCATTGTAATTGAGGACATGAGTGGAAGACACATATGTCCACATATGTCAGAATTCCACAACTGGTTACCCTCTCCAATTCTAAACTGAACATTGGCCTCCATTTATTTATCCACCTCCACTCTGTGGCACCAATACCCTGTGTGTATTGTCTCGTGCCCCCCTCCTCCCCCTTTTCCAGTCTTTGAAGAGTATTGCTCATCGTCACCTCATACACCCTCCCATACCCATCTCACACTCCCTTTAACCCTCGTTGACCCCTGCACCTTCCTGCTCCTTCCTCTTCAAGCACTCATCAACTCAGATGTGATGCCATTGTCTCCCTGTTCACCTTTGTTACTTTAGGTCAGTGAACCTGTTTGCCTTGGTCGTTGAACTTACATGAACCTCGATTGCTTTATCCAATAAGTGAAATCCTTCAATACAGCGCGTGTGGTGAAGCAAATGAGTACACTAATGTTAACATTTGCAATTTATGCTTTTTCAGTTGAAAAACAATTAAAAAGCGTACTTAATATTTGAAATGT
>CM068955.1:104690670-104710802 GCA_035128595.1 Eptatretus atami
TGACGTCTTTCGGCGCGAAATGCGATGGTGGGCGGAAATGACGTCTTTCATTCGTTCGTACATAAGAGGGGCGCGTTTCTTAGTTTTTTTCCCGTCAAGCAATAACTTAAATGGTTTTCACATATATAACACATTAGTTTCACAAATTTCCATTGAAATACTCGAGTATTTCCGTCAATTCTCGCTATTTCCGTCTAGGTTACGCACTGCATCTACCGGACGGCCGTCATTGGCTGTCTTGAGGTACGTGGGGGGGGGGGGGGGGGGACAGGGACACCGGAGACGTGGTAGACACCGGGGACATTTCAAACTTGGTGCAATTGTATACAGCGCACGCGCTGTAAAAACAAACAAAACAAGAAAGATGTCATGCATAGCACGATAATTGTGAAATCTATTAAACAAATCTGACCTTAAAAATAATTGGTGGTTGCATTGAATAACTAAATATGCAAATCCTCTTCAAATTTCAAGTCATTCAGATGAAAATTGCCAATTTTAGAAATTTGGCCTATGTTGACCTTTTGGCCTATGTTGACCTCAAAAATACTTGTTTGTTGAATTCAGTCACCCGATATGCAAATCCTCTTTAAATTTCAAGTCAATGCGATGAAAATTGAGGCTTTTAGAAATCCCACCTAAGTTGTTGACCTTTAGCCTATGGTGATCTCAAAAATAATTGGTGGTTGAATTCATTGACCTGAAATAGATAACCTCTTCAAATTTCAAGTCAATCGGATGAAAATTGACAATTTTAGAAATTCGGCCTATGTTGACCTCAAAAATAATTGGTGGTTGAATTCAAATCCTCTTTGAAGCTGATATGCAAATCCTCATCAAATTTCTAGTCAATCAGATGAAAATTGAGGATTTAAAAATTTTGACAAAGTTGTTGACCTTCGGCCTATGTTGACCTTTTGACGTCAAAATTAATAGGCTTGTTTATTATGACGAACTCAACCATGTGGTGAAGTTTCGTGAAGATCGGTTTAAAATTGTGACCTGTAGGCGATTGACATCCAAACAGACAGACAGAATAACGCACTAGACCTACCAATATACTTGAAAAATCTTCGATTTTCACAACTAATGATCAACGCATGAAATCACTCAATTAATAAATCAATAGATGAGTCCCACCAAGTCACCTCCTCCACAAGTGGGAATGATGTTCCACATTTTCAATTTCATCCAACTCCAATTTTGATGGTGTCACCGTGCCATTTCATCCCAAGGCGTTCCGTCCCTGTTCCTTTCCCCAAGATCTTCATGCAACTTTCTGGAGTTGAAGGAAGAGATCAAACAATCAGTGATCTGCGTTCTGACGACAGTTGCTGGGCACGCCTGGTTGTGGATTTCTCATTTAACGAGAATGTTCTCATCACCGGCAAACATCAGAGCGACGGGATAAGAGTTTCCAGCATGCAGGCTGAGCTGGAGATATTGCTGGAATATCGTTTCATCAGACAGAGGTTGCAGAGGCTCAAACAGGTGACTCAAGAGTCAGATATACATATATGAAGAATATTGGTGCAGTTCACATCAATAATCACACAGTGCACAATCTCGAAATGAAAAGCCTCAATTGTACAAATCCTGTGAGACAGGGAGTACAGAGCTGAGCAGATCGCAGTGCTCAGCATCACGGAAGTCAATGGACCGCAGAGAGAGGATGTTCCAATACCTGCAGGTATGTGATTTGTTATAGTGAACAAAGGTGCAGCAGTCAAACCAAAAACTTTTAAAATGTTACTGCTGCTTCCCTGTTTGATGCTCAGCATTAGAGAGAAGAGAGCACAGAGAAGCAACCACAGGTTGGCAATACCAGCACATGCTTGGATGGGCCTCGTGGTCTCTTTCTGTGTTCCTTATCAGGGATCTCGTATTATTCTTATAATAACAACATTCAACGGGATCTGCAGATGGTCCAGACAGGGCTCTTGTAATCAGCTCAGAAATGCACAGCCGAGAGTATTTCCATGGAACTAGTACTAAGCGCACTAAGCGGTCATGGCGTCATCAAAATTGGAATTAAGAGATTTAAATGACTGCAGTTGCAATAACTGCAACACTGAATCTTGCTAAACACGTCCTGAAGGCACAAAGAGTGTGATGATCGGAGAAAAGTCACACTGCAGACTGGGATGGATGGCCATAGCACAGTTGTTGGAGACCTCCCTCTCGTTCACAATAAACAATTGGATATTTTGTAAATTTTCACAGTTACAAGTGAACACAACAGCTATTTTATCATCGTCTAATACAAGCACAGTGTAATGATTTTTGAGTTTGTTGGTCAATTGAAATGAATTGTTCAAAATTTACAATTTCATGATAGGTGGGTATCGACGGTGAAACCAATGTTACATTAAGGAATATCGAGAAAGGGATAGTTTCATCTTCTCAAGAGATCTTAAGGACGTTTCATGGCAAAAAAAAACCATCATGACATCTTCTGGTTGGCACAAGTGCTCGAGCCGAAGACGATGAAGAATCGACATGACTTGCAGGGCTGCCTTGCATGTGAATCTAGGGAGCAGACCGATCTTCTTCCAGAAGAACAACTGCAACCTAGTAGAGCAAGAACATCCCCTCTGGTAGTAAGTTGTTGGGAATGCACGAGTTTCAATGAGTTGCATCGTTGGCACAAGTCTGGGAGAGCTGAGAACGCTGCGAGGATGGATGACCATCTTACACATATACTATTAAACGGACACAACTGGAGTGTATAATCGTATGCATTTGTGCAATTTATACAACTATCGTGTGCGTAGCCATTTCAGGGGAATAGGCAAAATAAATACTTTGTATGAAGGTTAAACAATCTCATGGTGCCACTCGAAAATAGGATGTCATCGTGTGCTGCTACAATGGCAAGCAGCATATCCTTATTTTTTTATCTCACCTGGAGCATAGTTCATTAGCTCACCTGGAACTTAGCATGTATGCCACTATCATGAATATTATATTCAACGAGACAAGCAGTAAATTTCAAGTGCAATGTAAGAATGAAAGAAAGACAAGAAATGATCAGAACATTTGAGCCGAATACACTGCATTTATCTCGTATAAGTCGGAGCCATGTAGGCATCCGACGAGTTTTACTCTAGGTTTATAACAATATCAACTTGCAATATGACATTCAAATTGATCATGAAACACGAAAGAACGATGCCATGCCCTTTCTTTCAAAAATATCGAAAAACAAGTTCGAATTGCAAACATACCCCGTGGGAGTTCATTCGTACAACTCTCAGGTTTGGGTGTGTGACAAGGACTATTAAATGATCCGATTTTGGAGAAGATCTGGATCCGATAATGTTGAGAGATTCTTCACCATTGAGAGGTGGTGCTAAAAACGATACAGTGGGATGCAAAATTATTCACCCCTACTACCAATAATGCCAAATTTAGATGAATTACGAATGATATACAAACAATTTTTCCAAATGAACTTTTTTATTCACAAGTGAAGCAATCAAACTAAACACTGTTTTAGTTGAAGGAGGTTACATGTCAAGAATACCTGCAAAAAAAAACAAAACAAAAACATGTACAAATCAAAATTCACTGGTTGTAAAAGTATTCAGCCCTTTCGGTCAGTACTTGGTGGAAGTAACTTTTACAGCAATGACTGCTATGAGTATTGTGGTAGGTCTCTACCAGCATTACACAGTGAGATGGTGAAATCTTTTCCCATTCTTCATGTGAAAATTGCTCCAGTTCTGCCAAGTTTGATGGGGATCATTGATGGACTGCAACCTTCAAGTCTCGCCATAAATGTTCAATTGTGTTCAAGTAAGGACTTTGACTGGGCCACTCAAGAACATTTATTTTCTTCTTATTCAGCCACATCAGTGAGAGTTTAGCTTTGTGCTTCGGATCATTGTCCTGCTGAGATGGGAATCTCCTACCCAAGTTCAGATCCATGGCTGACTTCAAGCAGGTTTTCATCAAGGATTCTCCTGTACTTTGTACCGTCCATTGTCCCTTCTATCCTGACAAGCTTGCCAGTCCCTTCTGATCAAAAGCAGCCCCGTAACATGATGCTGCCATCACCATGCTTTACAGTAGAGATGGTATTGACTGGGTGATGTGCAGTGTTAGGCTTGTGCCAGACGTAATGCTTTGAATTTCGACCAAAAAGTTCAATTTTGTCTCGTTTGACCACAAAACCTTTCTCCACATGCATGCAGTATTATATCATTAAGATGCTTTTCACAAACCTCATACGAGCCTTTCGATGCATCTTTTTTCAGTAATGGCTTCTTTCTTGCCACCTGATCATAGGGGCCAGCTTTGTGAAGGGAACGGATATTGTTGATTGATGAACACTGACCCCCATCTCGGAAATCGATCGTTGCAGATTTTTCAAAGTCATTGTTTGGATTTACAACGACCTCCCGAACCAGTTTCCTGCTTGCCCGGCTGCTAAGTTTGGATGGGGAACCTGATCTGAGTAGAGTCTGGATGGTATGATACATTTTCCACTTCTTAATGATGGATTACACCGTACTCAAAGGGATAATGAGTGACTTTGAAATCTTCTTATAACCCTCTCCTGAACGGTGCTTCTCCACCACTTCATGTCTGAATTCTTTGGACAGCTCCTTGGTCTTCATGTTTGCCTTATTGGTTGACCAAATGAGTTCCACTTCAAACTCCTTAGATAAGTGGAGAGCTCAGTTTTTAAGTTAAACCACTGATTACATACAAGTGAAACCTATTAAAACTTATTTTGCAACCTCTCAAACAAATAATTTGCTCCTGATGCGATTTAGGGTTAATTGGGCAAAGGGTTTGAATCTTTATTATACCGAGAATCATCTGAATTTTCTGTTAATCGAACTTATTCACATTTTCTAGCTTTATCACTTTGAAATAGTTTGTGAAGACTTTAGATCAAGTTTGATTTGAAAGCATCGTGAAATAAACTCAGGTGGCATCAAAATGTGAAAACTTTGGAGGGGGATAAATACTTTTGCAAGCCGCTGCATATAGCATAATAGTTCAAAAAGTTGTGGATGAGTGATGACAAAGCTTGGTAGATGAGTTGGTTAGGTGATAATAACAAGCCGATTAGATTTTGGTTTGGGTAGGGATCCAGATCCGGTAAATCAATGGGATACAAAACAAACTGTCCAGCCTGGTGAAGGTATGCACTCTACCGAGTGCAGTTCTGGTTTCTTTTTATTCTTCCCTTTAAATGACATAGATCAAAGACCAATTCCTCCTCCACCACCTGCAAGCACCACAGAAACTGTCGGACCAGAGGTTCCACCAGCACAAGGTATGAGTTGAAAGTTTCCACATGAATCCCAACATCTAATGTACATTGACACAATACTGTACACGTGTCTGCCCAACAATGTATATGGTTCATAGTTAAATGATTAGAGTTTTGTCACCCGAGTTAATAACAGATATAATTAAGATTATTAAATAACTTGTGAGTTCTGTCACTCTCCCTCACCCCTGCCCCCACTCCTTCCCATACCAACCCACAATGAAGTTATTTTCCTTTACATGTGAATAAGGCACTTGTGCACGTCCCATTTGGGGAGTCTGGTATGATAGCCAAGAGGTATGCTCACTCGCCTCCAAACTGTCTAGCCTAAACTGTTGAATCCCGACCTAGCGACAAACTGTCATCCCAATATTTCGCAGGTCGGTGGACGTTAAAGATCCTACTTCGCGTCGAGAAGGCGAGCTATCGCCGGAACCCTAAAGAAGTAACAAATTCCTGCTCTAACCTCAACAGGGCACTGCATCAACCCATTGCCACATCACTGCAAGAATTAATGCAAACCCACAACCACGTGATCAACAAGAACGAACGACTGATATTGCTGGTGGAAGTTGTTATTAATGATGCGCAGTATTGATAAATGAGGCCTCGTCGGCAAAGGCTTCCCCGGGTTAGGGCTATTGTTTTTAAGATTGCGATGATTATGCAAGTCCAAAACAAATTCAAGGTTTTCATCTAAAGCAGATGCATCAGAACTGGATTATGCCTCATTGGCTTTCCCCAGCAAGACGGCCTTTCCAGCATGCGGCTTAAAAGTCAATGGACGTAGAAATGCTATTACAGCACCATTTAAACAAATTGTTGTTTACACACGGGTGTTCCAGTCACGTGCAATTACGGATGTTGCGTGAGCAGACATCATGGATCACACACACTTTTAGAAATGTCTGAACGAATTCCCATGGTAATTGCAAAGGCACCATGACGTAGGCACGAGACGATGGAATGAGCACACGTAAGTGATCTTATGAAACAACATGGTGCTTAGATCGGGAAGTTCATCAGACCCACGGTAGACAGCTCAGAGGCGAGTGCCCAGGATAGACAGCTCAAAGAGACATCTGAACATGGGCACATTGATTTCCTCCATACATCCTTTAGTGTCACTATCACTGGTATTTTTTTGCAGAATTGTACAACTACGTTGAGCATCATTCTGGTTTCCATGATTACTGCGAGTTGAAGCTTCAGAAGCCTACTCGGGCCTGTGTGCAGAACTGGTTTTCCAACAGCTTTTGTTTTCTCCGACAATCCATATTTTCTGATAAACCGAAATGTAAATGTTTAAAAAAATATTCTGGATCCCTGGCGTTGTGCACAAGTGGATTTGATATCTACTTCAACCATGTGCTGTTTCAAATCGCAAGTCCTGGTGCCTGCTTTCTTCAACTAACGACGCTCTGGCGACGATCTCTGCGTTTGGGGAGGAATGTTCACGTACTCGTACGTCATCACAATAAAACATCAGCTTCCCCAGAACTGGCTTCGAGGGAAGGTAGGTCCCGCATTCTCTTAAAGATGCAGTGTGCAATCTACATGTAGGAGGTTTTAAAAAACTTTTAAATGTTGACAAAAAGTCATCCTAGCACTCCCCCCCCTCCCTTCCCCCAACTCCTATTATCCCCCTTCAAATGGCAACATCCACATCAGTCTGTCGAACTGCTGCCAAAATGTGCAGTTTGTAGATTAAGGCAATTCACAAAATGGCTTTTCAAAATGGCCTATTTATACAACCCCGGCATAAATATTGTCACCAGCGGTATACACCAAATTATCTTTTAAAATGCAGAACCGCTCGCTCGTAAATCCACTCTGCACACACGTTTGTTTTATACTTCCCTTGATGTTATTCTATTTTTCCTCTCTCTTGCAAGAATATCATGGCAGAAACACTTTCCTATAATTTTTGGGGAAATATTTTAAGTACCAACGGATTATCATCAATTCACATGTTACGAGAGAGAGGTAAAAGCTGCATTGCCCTTTCGTGCGAGTGTGCTTGCCATGGTTGCAGAGAAATCTGACAGAGAGATGGGCACCGCATGGCCTATCTGTCCATAGAAACACTCGTGTGGCATCACAATCACCTTCATAATGTTGTGGGACCTCCACAAATGTTACTGAGAGAATGTTAACTGAAATGGAGAGGGGAGGGTTCTCAATTTCAAAATGATTAGAAAGGCACTCTTCAACGTCACGACCTTGACAGAAATGCTTCCACCCACATTATCACACCATCAAACATACTTGTACCAAGTTTGATTCAAATCCCTTCAGCTGTTCTCAAGTATCACATTTTTACCTGACATGACCTCTGACTTTTGACCTCTTTAGGCCAAAATCTAATCAGTTCATCTTTGCATCATAATATATGCTGAGACCAAGTTTGGTGAAAATCTCGTCACTGGTTTCACAAGTAAGTGCGGTTACAGAATTTTTACCTCACGGGACCTCTGCCTGACCATTGACCTCTTGACCCCATAATTTAATCAGTTTATATATATACATCATTATACATACTTGTACCAAGTTTGACTTGGATCCCTTCAGCTGTTCTCAAGTTATCGCGGGAACGAAAGCCGATCACGGACGGACGGACAACCTGGAAACATGACTCCAGCGACTTCGTCAGCAGAGACGTAAAAATAATTAGTTCCCTAAATATACAACCCACAATATATTTTTGCGAATTAGAGAATGATATTCGGTAATCATTACTCAACAATGGCTATAATCAACAAGGTGGTCAACACATTTTAACCAACCGGGGAGGGGAAGGGGGGGGGAAAGGTTATCTGCTCATCATGAAGCTTTAAATAATAATAATAACAACATTAACAAGAGTGGCAAGTGAGCACAATATACGCCCGAACAAGAAGGTATATACAGAATTGTGCTACGACATGGAAATCAGCATCCTGGTTGCCATGGCAACCACTTTAGATGACGAACGTTTGTCGCGACACACCTCTCCACAGTCTGTACCTATGTACCAAATATGAAACGTGAAAGTTGAAAACTTTGGGAGTTAGAGTACGGACGGACGGACAGACAAGACAGAAAGACAGACAGACAGACGGACGGACGACCGGTATCACATAATACGCCCCGATTATATATATCGGGCGTATAAAAACTCTCTGAATTCTGAATTCTGAATCTGAAGACATGGAATTATTCTACATATTAGTTTTTAAATCTGCAATCAAAAGTAATATTTTAAATCATTTATAATTGAATGAGGAATCATTTCAAACCAATTTTTATTCTGATCAATAAAATATCCCAGACTGTAAAGCAGAGTGTCGGGTAATGCCAAAGCAGACTAGGTAGGAACAGTTATGCTGGTTGGTTTGTTGTGGCATTTGCAGAAATCAGAGCAAGAATTAAATTTGTTCATGGTGCCGAGGATAACTCGCCTACTCTTCGTGAAAGACACCTAACGTCCAACAATGACCGGTGCTGGCAGACTGGTCCCTCTGGGGTCAAATCCTTGAGGGATGGCACACACATCGATGCCTTGCCCTGCTTGCGAAGCACCATGATGGCAGTTTATAGCTTTCAGGGATGTGGCAATGTGCTGATGCAGTGCCATGTGTAGGTTGGAGCAGGAATTTGTAGCTTGTTCAGGGTGCCGGCGATAGCTCACCTCCTCCACGTGAAGTAGAATCTTTAACGTCCAACAGTCTGCGAAATATTGGGATGACGGTTTGTAGCTGGATCGAGATTCTAACCCAGGGTAGATAGCACATACCTCTGGTGAGTGATAGGTGAGTGCACATACCTCTGGCCTATCCTGCCAGCCCAATTTTTATCCTCACACTTTTTGAAAAACAAAACAGGTGGGTTATTGTAATCAGCTCCGTCTGTCTGTCAGTCATGCCATCTCCTAAACGGTTGTGCAGAAATTCAACAAACTTGGTAGTTATGATCACCACATAGGAAGAAGGTGTGAGAGAAGTATCATTTTTGGCCCCACCCCCTGCAGTCGGGTCAAAAGTTCAAATGCCAAAAAAATATATACAGTCACCCCCGCTTTATCGCGGTTCACCTATCGCGCCCCCGGTTCATCGCGGGTTTTCCCTTGGAACGTAACTAATTTTTTCTGCGGATTCCCCCGGTATATCGCGGTAATAATATATAAAATATAAATTATTTAAGCAATAAATTATAACGCGTGGTGCTCGACCAGTCACACAACGCACGAGACAAAGTTTCGCTTGTGAACTTCGAATATTTTCTCCGTTTTTACTCCAAGCCCCACGATGCCGCCCAAACGCCCTGCACCTTCTAAGGCTTCTGGCAAGGAACCGAAGCGCCAGAGGAAGGTCCTGGGACGCTCCAGGAGAAGGTTAAGGTGCTCGATATATGCTTCGGGAAGGAAAAAGGTTTGCTGCCGTTGGACGAGCACTGCCCGTACCCAGCACCTCAAAACCGACCAGACCAGACGAGTCGATCTCCGGCACCTCAAACCCAATCACTGCCAAACCGACCAGACCAGACGAGTCGATCTCCAGCACCTCAAACCCAATCACTGCCAAACTGACCAGACCAGACGAGTCGATCTCCGGCAACTCAAACCCAATCACTGCCAAACCGACCAGACCAGACGAGTCGATCTCAGGCACCTCAAACCCGATCACTCCCAAACCGACCAGACCAGACGAGTCGATTTTTTGGGGAGGCGTCCATTCATCGCGGATTTTCACTTAGCGCGGGTGGGTATGGAACGTAACCCCCGCGAGAAACGGGGGATTACTGTATATGCAATTACGGGCACATATTTAATGAAACTTTGTACTGTACATGCAATCAACATTTGGAGACGCATGAAATATAACGATTTTTTGGATTTGACCAACGATTCATGTCCCAGGGGTTGGGGACTTCGGGTCACAGAGGTCAAAACAGAAGATTTTTTTTAACTCAAAATTTGATATTGGGTCATTCCTGGTCGAACTGTTTGCCATCTTTCAACTTTGTGTTAGATGGGAAGTGTGGGGATCTGAGATGGCACGCTATCGACTTCGCTCTGGTTATTCTTGATCTTATTTCACTGTAAAGTCCTGTGATGAAAACCTTTTGTGAAAATTGCAATACAAATGTTTGATTTTATATTCACGAGCATATAAGATCCGTCCCTTTGCTGACGGGTTGAATCAAAAGAAAGCATGTTGCACGTCACAAGCAAATAGCACATCAAGTTGAATCTCAATGAGAATGTAAAATGAAGTGAAATGCAAAAAAGGCTCTTTCATAACACGTAGTAGTTGCTACTAACGTAATGGTGGCTGTGGTTGTTGTTTGTGTGTTCCTTCCGTGTACCAATATATATCTTTTTTTTTCACTGAGAGAAGTATCACGCTACATAATTTTGTGTGCTCCTTCAGTGGCTGTAACGCTTTACTCCAAAGGGTTTTTGCCCTTTAGGGATAATATAAAATAATAAATAATAAATAATAATAGAATAATAAAATAGAATTAGAATAATAATAAAATAAAATAATAAAATAATAGGACCATTGCAACCACGACATTAAGTTCTAAGTCCTGTTAAAAGTCACCGTTATGGTTAAACGGCCATGCCCTTTGAAATCTTTGTTACAAGTTAATTGATTATAAGCTTTCCAATGGGACCATGTTTATTATTCTACAAGAGGAACCCTTTAGAATAAAGTATGGCTGACTGACGCACGCACGCACACACGCACCTCTCCTTTTGGTAATAAATAAGAATAAGTTTTATTTCCGTCACTGCAGGGAAATTTCCGGAATAAAAAACGTCACACATTGCTCTTTTTACATCACACTCAGGAAACGTGTCGCTTACGTAACAGTGGTAAATCTTCACACCACCGAGAGCAAAACATGCTCCAAACTGTTGACCGGTGCTGGCAGACTGTCCTATCAGGGGCCACCGCAGCAATTATTCACGCCGTTGCATATAATCCTGGTACACATCCAGAGTTAGGTTTTCATCCTGAAAACTGTCAGAGGAACATTACGACCACGCCAACCAAAAAGCACAAAGACAGCAGAGAAGCAGTGGACAAACACATGCATTGACAAGTTTCATCTTTACAGCTTTATTGGTCATGATAAGAGAGACAAAGCTAAATTCCATTGGTGCCCAAAAAGTGCGTCGACTTTTAAAACCTCGACTGCTTTTATGATCTCAGAAAGAAAACTCACATTACGACGGCTTCCTTTCTGTTGGAAAGTATGGAGCCTTTTGGAGGCTTCTTTTAAGTGGCAGCACTTCATTTCGCTGCTACAAACATTCTTGGACACCGAACCGTAAAACGTATCCCAACACAAGATGAAGTGGAGCCGGTTTATATTCAGTTCACTCCTCCAACTCCTTCTTTGCTGTTTGTTGGCCGACAAATATTGGGTAACGCTTCTCCACTTCGGCCCACGACAGCAGCTCATTTGACAGGTCCCTCACAACTCCTGGCAACTCAGAAATCTGCAATGTTTACAGAGCAAGCGCTCAAGCATCAAATCTGCACTTTACATCAACGCCACAAACCATCATTATGCTAATATGAAACCGAACTGAAATTTCCAACACTCAGAATTACTCGATCCCATCATCAAATATTTTCATTTTACGTGCTGTTGTGAAAAAAAAAAAGGAACTTAGAAGATTTTTTTTTTTCTTTTACAAAGCTTAGGCTCATGGAAGAGCAATGTGACAGAGGGTAGGTTATATAAAGTAATTAAAGGTCGGTTAGAAGATGAATGAACAAGAGGAGAGAGAGAAGATGGAAGGAAACAGCCAATAAATAATTGGCGTCTGCTTGGGGGAGTGAGGGGGATGAATGGGGATTAAAAAAAACTAACTGTGAGGGACAGAGGAGGACTTAAGGTGATGGTATGCTCCTGGAAAAAAAACAAGTGTAACCTGGAAGGGTGGAGGAGCAGTGAAAAGTATAAGGAGGAAGACCTCAGGGGAGGTGGTAGAAAACAGAAGAGCCACCAATCTGTTTGTGACGAGATTAAGCAGCAGGCTCTATGCTTCTTCTTTGTAGGAGATGTAAATGTTGCTGACAGCTCTGGATTCCACAGCATCCGGAATCAACTGACAGGTGTGAAGAATCAGGAGAGAGTACTCCAGTACTCATACGGGATCCATACTCCAGTGAACAATGGTAAAAGGCCATGCGAGCTGCAAGTTCATATTTATTAAGCAACGACTTGACACAATGGAGAATGCCCAATCTGCGGCTGTCTTTGGAGGCTAGCTTTGATAGGTGGTCTGTTCAGGAAAGGTCAAAGCTGCTTGCGGGGCTGAGAAGTTAGAGACACTGCCTTCCAGGGGTCGATTGTGGAAACAGATAAATGGGTTTGTTTCGACGATGCTTCCAGAGAGACAGGGTGACACTGTGAGATTTTCCGGAATTGAAAGACATGTTCCAAGGGTCAAGACCACATTCTGATCCTTTCCGTGTTAGTAGCAAGGGAATCCACCACTGCTGGCCTGCCAGTGAGACGTGGAATCATAAAGCATAATGTGGAGACCTCTGTAAAGAGGACAAAAAAAAGAAGAAGAGGGTTTTTCAAGAACATTAGAGAGGTCATTAAGGTATACTAGGAAAATGGTTGGGCTCCAATATGCTGCCTTGGGGCACGACATCATCTACGAGAAGAGGTGAGAGGATTTTGTTGAAAGCTCGAGACATCAACAGTTGGTCAATACCAGGTCCAGGAAGGACGACATACATTGAGTGGAGATGTAGGTTGAGAAGTTCACAGGTTGGAATTTACCAATAATGTCCATCAAAGCAGCTATTTCTTGCCTCCAAGCTTGGAGACCTGTGATTTCACATGTTCATTTCGCAGCCAATAGTGAATGCTCAAGAATGCAAAAGAGTTTCACAGGTAATCATCAGTGAGACACGGCTGCCCCCGTAGAAATTATTGGAAAATTCACTTAAGCTGCAAATGCTTATATTTTTGTATGCATTTTACCTCTGCCACCAAAGGTGGATGGAGGTTATCTTTTCACTCCTGTTTGTTTCTCTGTGAAAGGGATATCTCAAAATGTTATGGACGGATTTGGACGGAACTTGGTGAGCAGATTGGGTGTGTGATATGAATGAATTAATTAGATTTTGGTGAAGATCCCAGGATTTATAAAGTGATCATTGAGAGATGGGGCTAAAAATGATATATGGCGTGGTGTTTCAAAAAGTTGGGGATGGATTAATTTATGACTAAACATGGTGGATGTGTTGGGTAGGTGACAAGAACAAGCTGATCAGATTTTGGTGAAGGTCCAGATGCAATTCCAGCCTATCAGTGGGCTACAAAACATAAGCTGTTCAGCTTGGTATGCGCTCTACCGAGTGCCGTTCCAGTTCTGTTTATGTAAAAGCGAAAAACATGTGACAATGGTCAGATATAGTCATGCTCGGTTCTTTTTTTCTTTCAACGTTTGCCTTTGTTTTATCTTCACAACATACCCAAGATGCTACAAAGGCACAATAAAACTGTTCTGTTCTTGTGTATGGCAGCTTGGCTGTCGGGTAGCTATAATTTCTTGGAAGCGCGGCTGTGCCGCTGATGTTGTGCTCCTCTACCAGTACACTGGTACTCATTTCACCAACCTCTGAAGGATGACAGACTGAGTCAACCCCACCTGGTGTTAATTCGGCGGCCAACGGGGCTTGAACTCAGGACCCTAAGATCCTAAGCCAGCCACCCTAACCACTAAGCCAACACCAGGCTACAATAAAGCTGAGTGGTTGTTAAAAAAAGAGCAGTGTTTTCCCTAGTACTCAAAATTTCAAACCTCAATGCTTTTATCACTTCAACAAACCCTTCAAACCTCATGCATTTCTTTGGTGAACGTGACTGACCTCCATGCGGATCTGCCTCATAGAGTCCCGGTCTCGAAGTGTGGCCGTGTGAGGAGTCGTGTTCACAGAGTCAAAGTCGACGGTGATGCCAAAGGCGATGCCAATCTCATCGGTGCGTGCATAGCGTCGGCCAATAGAGTCGGACGAATCGTCGACTTTGTGTGAAACTCCGTGCCTAGTGAGAGCCTCAGCTACGGGAAGGTAAACGAGTACAATACATCATACTGTCATGGTTACATCAAATCGAAGCCGAAATGAGAAAAGATGAGATTGTGGAACGTAGATTCAAAACCGTTATTTCTTCTCCACCCCCCCCCCCCCCCCCCCAAAAAAAAAAACAATGTTCCTTTTAAGAAGATTACCCCCCAAAAAAAGTTCTGTGCCTCGGCCACTAGGAATGCTCAAAACTCACAGAGTGACTTGACGAAGGGTGTGAACTCAGGGTTTTGACTCAATGGCAGCACCGAACATTTATAGGGAGCCACCACTGGCGGGAAGGAGAAGAACTTTGCATATCGAGCAACGGTCAATGGAAAAGAAAAACAAAGACAAAGGTAATCTGAGAAGCAGTCGCACGATTATGCACAACCATCTTGAAGAACATCACGTTGATCATCATTTAAGACCGAGGCCCCATCAGTGACATTAGTATTGTACCGTGCGTTGCTCGCTGCCCGGCCGAATGTTGAAGCTGTGCTCAAAGACGGTGTACATGATACGCCCGATACCAAATGATGGTTCCACTACGTTGGGCACCACTTCCTGAACTGTATCACAGCAACAACAGTTATAGTGGCAGCCATTCAGTAAAAATGAAGTGAAGAACAGTATAAAAAGAGATTTTAAAAGTCATCCTGAATCACACTTACCAAATTCCATCAACAGGTCCCTGTGCAACACACAAGGTGTGTACACCAAAGACCTCAAACAGTTTCAGACACCAATATTTACAGCAGTTCTTAACTTTGACTCTGACAGAAGCATTTCAACGACGTGCTCGAATAAACTCACCATGCAGCGTTTTCTGAAATCGTTTGACTCCCACCATGTCTGGAGTTAGTGAGAAGGTCTTTCCCCCTGCTTCAAATGAGAAGGACCTAAATAGAACACATTGGGGTCAAAACTTCTTAAAAGCTATGTTTGATGATCAAAACTTCATGAAAACATTAAGATGCAAACTTAGATTTATGTTTGTGTAACCACCTTCAGCAGCCAGTTGAATCGCACTCCTCACTCAGTTCTTTAAGTAACACCCCCCCCCACCACATCCCCATCCCCATTCCCTACCCACAATCTTTTCTACCCCATTCAATACTCCCGAAGGAATCTCTTCCCTGCAGTTACACTCCCCCCCCCAACCCCACTCTTTTCCTGTTCATTCTTTCCTTCACTTGTCGGAAGCCCCAATCAGTGTTGTGACAACCCTGGGTCTGGTTGGGCTAAGCCCCAAGATTACTGAACGTGAGGCCAAATTCAAACTAAGGGACGAGAACAATTAGGTGACCCTAATTAGTGTCAATAAATGGTTTTACGATGCCAGCAGCCCTTTTCCTACCAAGACGGAGAAAGAAGGCAACTCCACATTCACAATTAACAATGTAATAATGATGTAAACAATAACTGCAATAAATGCGACACAGGTATAGTTCAATATACACCAAGACACACAGGAAGAAGGGCACAATTTGGGATGGAAACCAGTAAATGACTACATGGAGTACGTACTTACCCCACAACAAACGAGAGAGTTCAATGTTCAAGTATATAACTCAATTGAGATTAAAAAAAAAAAAATTCTGTCTGCCTGCCTGGCAGTCAAACAAAATTTAAAATCATTCCAAACAGAAAACTTACTGTTTCAAAAGAAGTCATAAAGGACACAGCCAACAGGCATGAAGAACAAATATAACGTGTTTGATCGGGTGATGTAATAGACACTGGGTAAAATGGCGATAAAACCTGGAATTAATTTATACACCTTTAAACCTTTATTAGCCCCCATTGGACTTAGTCCGAAACGGGGGCTTATGGTTTTTGGTCTCGTTTTTCGTGTGTGCGTGAGTGCGTCCACAACCACAACTCGGACAAGTATGTACCGATTTTATTCGTACTTGGCACAAAGACAACACACGATGGTTTACATAAGCACATCATTTTCTTATTGACGGCCATTTTGTTATGGCGGTGCTGCGACAGCCATATATTATATTTCTATACAACTATATATATATATAGTTGTGGTTCTGCGAAACCGCATGCCTTTAAGGCAACGGCACCCGACATAGAGTGATCCCCAGGCAGTTATTTCATCAGTATTCGTGCAGTCAGACCTTCCCCTCATGTCCAATGGGTTAACGGGACGAAGTGCGTTGCGTGGGTCTGATAGCTTGGTCTAATTGTATCTCCATCTGCCATTCAATCCTGATTTTCATTCCAACCCTTTCCTTTTATCAATGATACAAAGCAAAGCAGGCACCGCACCCAGGCAGCTGCCTCTGAAAATGACAACTAAGAGAAACTTTCCACCTTCACTGTACAGGATGCGCATGGAGCGCCCTTTCATTTGAATCTACGCGCCAATTTACAATGCGTCTCACCTTGCTCAACCTCCGCTCAGCAGAAGCACCACCTCGACCAACAATATCTCCCGCACACAGGAAAAATCACCCCGCGTCTCCAGTCTCCACGCGTCGATGCAATTTGCCACCAAACGAGCGTGCTGCGTGGCTCAGGCCACTTGGACCACATGGCGTGGGGACGGGCCAAGCACGTTAACAGCACCAACCGCAGCTCGGCGGGGATGCCCTGAACGGGCATGTGGGACCGACACGACCCTCGTCTAGTCGCCAGAACACGACCCGGGAGTTCGGCCACTTCTGGCCCCAGTTAGGGTATGAATGAGGCCACTTCCAGCCCCAGGAACCTGGCAGGGCGGGTCCAAGATCCAATGGAAGGGCACGATTCGAATGACAGCGCGTCGCTTCGGGTCGTCGCCCCACCTTTCACCCGGGGCTTATAAAAGGCAGATCACGAAGCCGTCTGCCCTCTCTCTCCTGCCTTCCTCGCACTGTCTCTGCCTCTCTGCTACATCCTCTCTTCACTGCACCTCGTTGTCTGCCTCTCGCTGCATCTGCACTCAGGGTTGATGTGCGAAAAACGTTCTTCTGGACCAGTGCGGAGCATGCATTTCCACAAGCCCAGGCAAAGTGATCAAGCAAGAGATAACGCGCCGACTCTTAAGGTGGGATCACTCAAGCGGAGCATCCCCCAAAGCATACTGGATTATGCGATCGGCAGACTGCGCCAGGTATTGAGAGGCCGTTAGTTCTCATCTGCTCTCCTTCCTTCTGGCTAACTAATCTTCATCGGGACTGTTTGTGTGTATATACTGTATGTGGCGCCTGTTGTAGCTTAAATTAAGGTTGTAGAAAATATAATGGAATAAGTCTGCTGTGTGTCTGCTTTTGTAAATTGCTTGCCTTTTGCTGCACCCCACAAATTCCTTGCTGTCTCTGCTATACATATTAATAAAACATATTCACTGTACAACATACCTTTCCCCGCTAATTGTAAATAAATGCTTTGTATAGAAATGTTCCCAGCTCATTTTCGTGTTTTCCTTCATTGGTCGTGTTCCTAGCCTAGCCGGAACGTTATCCTCCAACGATCTGTTTCCTCGCCAGTACGTCTTAGGCAATTACGCTCTGCTGCATCTGATCCAGTGAGGTGATCTGATTTGATGAAGGCGTACCAACGGCGTGTCCCCGGTAATTAGATCACGTGACCATTTTAGGTAACCGGTTCCATTAAACGGAGGACCCTAAGTCACGAAGTTGAGTTATTGGCATTCACGGTCGATTAGCGACCGCCGCGTCACGGAGTTATCCGTGTGCGACGGCCTGCGATTCCGGAGAGTCTGGTGGGAACCCGAGGTAGATCCCCCCCCCAACCCACTCCTCGTGGTCATCTCGCCCGACCCGCAACAATATATATATCTATATATATATATATATATATGTTTGTCAGGTCAGTCAGGTTTCTTGACTGCCACTGGTAACATGTAACCCAATTAGCTCTCATACGAGACTCAACAAGGTATACAAAAATAAATAAAAAATAAAAACCTGCTTCCTGCCGCATGGTCGGTGTTGGCGGCGACTAAACCGACACCCTCACTGGCTCGCCAGTGGGGAGGGTGACTGTGACACCCTGCCAGGACGAAAAACAATACCTCCAAAGGGTAGACGAGCTACTTTAGGGAGCCAATGGCCATCCAGTAAGGAGATGGTGTCTCCGAAAAAACACCATCCAGTTAGACCGGTTTTTTTTTTTAGGTAGAAGATTGTAGACAGCAACCGCCCAGGGTGGTACTGTTGTGGGCGGGTTTCGGCTGTGAGCACGACCGCTAGTTGGAGCAGCAGAGTCGACTCCACCGAACACCCGGAATTCAGATCGTTACCCTCGGATAACTCCGAAGGTACGGGTCCTTACAGGACCGTGAATCGTTAATATTCAGCCACGTGGGACAGGGTTTCTTTGCAAATCTTCAAAATACCTAGAGACCACGTGGCGAGCTACCGAGGAATTCACACCTCGACGGAGCTCGAATGGGACGAGCCGTACCGTGCTCGACCGTGCGTAACCGAGTGGATGGTTACCAAGGTCCGTCGGTCCAAATGCACAACTACTGCAGCAACGGCCTTTTTAATTCTCCCAACACGCGCCGTGCTAAACCAATGAAGGAAAGACAGAAACGAGCTGAAACATTCAACAAATGGATATTTATTTACAATAGGGGGGGGGGGGGGGAGGAACACAGAAGAGCAGAGTTAAACAGACTATAAGAAATGAAATCAATGTACAAGCAAAAGCACTTTACAATTCTTACTTATAGACGGGCCCACACCAGATGCACACCCAAGAGAAATAAACCACAATGGTCTTTATTCGGCTCTCCACCGCGGAGGATAGTTCGGCTGGAAGTCAGGACGGCTGGCTACCTGGCCGCAAGCGCACGGCTGGACGTCCACCCTTCCGGAGCTCCGGTCGCCAAAAGACGACCAGGGCAGCCAGACAGCAGACCAGGGCAAGATGAGATCAGAGAACCAGACCAGCGCCAGCGAGACGGAGTTGAGATCAGAGAACCAGACACGAGACGAAGGCAGACGCCGGCAACAGGACGAGCCCAGACCACAGACACTGTGCCGTCTATTCCTTTTTCTCTCTAGCATCGGGGCGGGGGGGGGGGGGACGTTCTCACCCCTCCGCACACTCATTCACCAGGGAAATCCGTCGTCTCTCCATGATTGGTCGGGGGCGTGTCGGGGCGTCTCGATTCCCCCCCCCCGAAGAGGCTTTGCTTCTCGTGGAGCCCGCTCTGCGCCCATTGGCTGAAAGATGACGCATTCTCTCATTTGGCGCCAGGCCAGAACGAAACGCTTCGTGAGCGCGCGAACAGCGCGGACAATTCCTCGAGCAGTGTTGTTGTTGGCGTTGTCATAAGTGTAAAAATCCTATCTATAAATAACTTTGCAGTGCATGTACACGTCATTCCATTAGACATAGGGGATGGATTCTAACTAGAAAAACACATACTTATCGAAATAACTAAGCTACGGGGACGGCTGTCTGTCTGTGTGCACAAGGCTTCCAAATTAGTAACAGTACTACCGGTCCGACTTAGGAGCGTTAAAGTTGTGCCCGGAACCATCTTTCACTCTCTGTGTCAGGACTGCTGGTCTTACTTTCTGTGTCACTCAAACTATAGCTACCGGGCTAGCTTCAATCTCTCTTTCTTGCAAACAAACATCATATACTTTTCATCATACATTTCTCTTACTCATTAATTTTCCCTCCTAACTGTATTCATGCAGTTCTTTTATTTAAGGCTTGGCCTCGATGAGGACGATTCAGTCTGTGCCTGTAGCCTTCAACATAAATATAGGGTGTCCCAAAAAAAT
>CM068955.1:104720967-104742629 GCA_035128595.1 Eptatretus atami
TTCCAGAAGGAGTTTTGCACCAAAGGTCATAATCCTTTGACCTTGACCTTTAAAGTTCACAAAGGTCAAATTTTCAAAGTGTGGAACAAACCGGGGTTTTCGACCTTCTTCGACGAACTAAACTCCATTAAGCTATGCCATGTATCCTGTTTCCATTATTCTAATGTCCAACATTGTTTGTGACCTTAAAGGTTATGCAAAGGTTAAATTTTTAAAGTTGTTGAACGAAACGGGTCAGTTTTCGACATTTTGCAGCTAATAACCTGTCACTCGCCTTACCATAATCATGTTGATCTTTTTTATAACTTGGTCAAACATTATCACATTGTCTCATCCTTGACTTCTGAAACAATCTACATCGTCAAATACCGCTCGTAGCGTGAACCATTCGTCGTCTTTAGACTTGTCTGACTCATAGTCTCTGAGATTAAGAACTTCTTTTTATTGTTTTCGGACCAGCGGTTCATCAAAAGTCTATCTTCTCCGACAGTTTTCATAGGATCCGGCTGGAAAATTTTTGACAATATGGCTGGAAGTACTGACAGTCGCTCGTGGCCCGATTTTTGATTTCGAAAAAATAAATTTTTATGATTTTTCAAAAATTTTCAAAGTCCCGTTGTAGGCAACTGGTGTTGTCCCATAGCAACGGTTCTCCATTTGCACACAACTAGGTCATTGGTATGAACCTACCAACCAGTTCATCAAAATCGCCATTGTATTAACGGAGTAACTGAACCGAACAGGGGACAGGACAGACAGACAAGCCGGTAGGCGGACATGTACAGCGGACTACCCAATAGAACCTGACAGCGATGGCCGTTCGATGGGAATGACCTGAGGATGAAGCACAAGAAAATCATGATTCTAGCTTCAAGTGTTAATGCTGCAGATTGTTTTTTCGTTAAAATACCCCCCACATTTAGAGGTTTTTGGGCCGTTGCTAGGCAACAGAGGGGTCCATAGCAACGGTTGCTTCTCACACAACTAGGACATACCATGAACCTACCATACCAGTTTCATGTATATCTGACTCATAGTCTCTGAGATATAACAATTCGTTTTTATATTGTTTTCGACCAGGGTTCATTCAAAGTCTATCTTCTCCGACAGTTTTCATAGGATTCGGCTGGAAATTTTTGACAATATGGCTGAATGTACTGCCCACAGTCGGTCGCGCCGATTTTTGATTTTCGAAAAAATAAATTTTTTATGATTTTTCAAAAATTTCAAAGTCCCGTTGCTAGGCAACGGTGGTGTCCATACAACGTTTCTCATTTGCACACACACTAGGTCATGGTAGGAACCTACCAACCAAGTTTCATCGAAATCGCTATTGTATTAACGGAGCACTGGACCGAACAGAGGGACAGACAAACATATCGACGGAAAAGTGATAATAAGGGTAGACAAATTTCAAAAAAAAATTTTTTTGAAAAAAATATTTTTTTCGACTACATCGACTACCCAACAGACCCAAATGCAATTCCTCTCTCTCTCTCTCTCTCTCTCTTGGTGAGGGTAAATATCCTTCCCCCTCCTCTGACTCAATGCAACACTTTTCTCTTCCAACCTTTTCTACCTTCCTCCCCTTCCCTTCATTTTTAGTATTTCCCTTTAACCACTTCACCACCAGCATATATAATATGCAGGCAACTTATGCTGACATGAGCATCGCATCAACACAACGATTCAGACAATGATCCAGGGTAATGTCACACATCATCCACATCTCAAAGGAACAGTAACAGGAAGGTGAAACACGTGGTGCAGTAGATTGCATCATGTGGCTGCAAGAGCGATAAGTGTAAACAGTTTAAATCGGGAAACATTTCAGGAAGCTTTAACAGTGAGCAAGGAAAGCAGTTAAAAAATAAATAAAAAAATACAAAGGGGGGAGGGAACAGGGGCAGAGAGGGGTTGTTACTCTAAAGGCAAAGACCTCATTTTTGGGGGGTAATGACCTATTTGGGGTGATTCCACATGATGGTGGACATCACCAGAACAAGAGCGAGAACTGCTTTGCAATATGTCACCTCCCAGTCCCAATCAATGTTTGTATATTTGGGCGGTGTATAATGGTGCGTTTGGTGCCAAAAATAATAAAAACAAGAAAAAGAGCATTCAGAGATTGCAGACTCTCGCCAGGACTTGCTTTGCGTGGTGTTTGTGTAGTTTTGTGCAGTGTATTTTGTGTGGTGTGTTTGTGTACTGGTGTGCTCCATAATTAGCTTTAGGGGCACACGGTAGAGCGCATACTTCCGCCACGTTACGCCTGATCCACGAGACCATATTGGGCCCAATACATTATTGAAATATCATGCTATAACAGTACTATATCGTTTTTGGCCCTATCTCTCAACGGTGAAGAATCACTGTAAAAATTAAATAATTCTCATACCCAGATCCAGATTCGGATGTTCACCAAAATCAAATCCCTTCTTCCTTGTCACATACTCAGTGTCCACCAAGTTTCGTCCGAATCCGTCCACAACTTTTTGAAAGATCGCGCTATATACCGTTTTTGGGCCGAACAATGGTGAAGAATCACTTTTAAAATTAAATAATCCTCGTCTCCAGATCCGGACTCGGATCTTCACCAAAATCGAATCAATTCATCCTTGCCACACACTCAAACTGTCCACCAAGTTACGTCCGAATCCTTCCACAACTTTTTTGAGACATTGTGCTGTATATCGGTTTCGCCTTTTCAATGGTGAAGAATAACTTAAAAAATTATCAGATCTGGATCTTCACCAAAATTGAACCAATTCTTCCTTGTCACACACCCAACATGTCCACCAACTTTCATCTGGATCCATCCACAACTTTTTGAGAAATCCTGCACACAAAAAAGCAAACAGACAAACAATCAAACAAAGACAGACAGACAGAAAGGGGTGAAAACATAACCACCTTCACCTTCGGTGGAGGAAGTAATTATAGACACAAGCCGGTAGGCGGACATGGGTAGTCGACTACCCAATAGAACCTGATTTTGTATTGGGTAGTCGACTACCCAATAGAACTACCCAAAAATTCATGATTTTGAAATTAATGGTTCATGGTTAACCTTCAAGGGTTAATGCTGCAGATTGTTTTTTCGTTAAAATACCCCCACATTTAGAGGTTTTTTCGCCGTTGCTAGGCAACAGAGGGGTCCATAGCAACGGTTCTTTCTCACACATAACTAGGACATACCATGAACCTACCATACCAGTTTCATGTATATCTGACTCATAGTCTCTGAGATATAACGAACTTCGTTTTTTTTTATGTTTTTCGACCAGGGTTCATTCAAAGTCTATCTTCTCCGACAGTTTTCATAGGATCCGGCTGGAATTTTTTGACAATGTGGCTGAATGTACTGCCCACAGTCGCTCGTGGCCCGATTTTTGATTTTCGAAAAAATATTTTTTTATGATTTTTCAAAAATTTCAAAGTCCCGTTGCTCGGCAACGGTGGTGTCCATAGCAACGGTTCTCATTTGCACACAACTAGGTCATGGTATGAACCTACCAACCAAGTTTCATTGAAATAGCCATTGAATTAACTGAAATCACCATTTTAAATACTGATAATAAGGGTAGAACAGATCTCAAAAAAAATTTTTTTTTTTAATTCGACTCGATCGACTGACTACCCAATATATAATTGGAACTGCCACGTTATAACTGCTGGCAGTGATGACCGGGTACCAAGACGTCTCGCTTTGATCGGCCACCTGACCCTGACCCATGATGTTTTTCATTAATATTCAATTGAATTCAGAATGGGATGAAAATAAATTCAATCCAGATCAAATGGAAGACCAAATAGGTAAAGTCCTGCATTGGAGTAATCAGGAAGAATCCAAACAAGCAAAAAGAAAAGATGAAGTCATCAGGAGGAACCTGGAAAGCATAGAATTTGGGTTTCAGCTGCTACTTCTCTACCCTCAAACCATCTAGGCACAGCCAAGTGAGCCTTCTTTAAAAAAATTAATAAATAAATAAATAAATAAAGAATCCAGATTTAAAAAATCAAATACTTCTGGCTGCTAGACCATGTGTCCGATCAGGTTGAAATTTAAAACATATATACCCCATCACTACTACATCATAATTGTGAGGTTTTATGTCTATTGATGAAGTGGTTCAAGAGAAATAATTTTTTTTAAGATTTTTGCTCAATCCAACATGGCTGCCAGACCATGTGACATCAATTATTCATGAATATCCTGGACCGTAGAGGACTGGAGTAAGGTCATCTTCTCTGATGAGTCCAATGTGAATCTTCTGGACTTTACCTATCCCCAAGGCTTGGAGAACATTTGTGTGAGGTTTTCCCGAGAGCTATCCAGCCATTCTGGAGAAGATTATCAGATTTAGGGTAACTCCAATATGGCTGCCAAATCATGTGACCTTTGACCCTGCCACATAAAAATATGCAGATATAGATATAGAAATATATTGTTGCAGTTCAGCAAAACAGTATGCCTTCAAGGCAATGGCACCCAACATACATTGATCCCCAGGCAGTTATCTCGTTAGTCTTCGTGCAGTCAGACCTTCCCCTCATGTCTAATGGGACGAAGTGTATTGTGTGGGTCTAACAGCGAGGTCTAATTATATCTCTATCTTCCATTCAATCCTAATTTTCATTCCAACCCTTTCCTTTTATCCATGATACAAATTGAAGCAGGCACCACACCCAGGCAGCCACTCCATGAGAGACTCTCCACCAACACTGTATAGGACGTGCATGGCGCGCCCTTTCATTCGTATCTGCATGCCGATTTACAACGGCGCTCACCTTGCTCAACCTCCGCTCACCAGAAGCAGCAACTCAACCACCAACATCTCCCGCACACAGGTAAAATCACCCCACGCCTCGACGCACCTCCGCATCGATACAATTTGCCACCAAACGAGTGTGCTGCGCTGCCCAGGCCACTCGGACCGCACAGCGTGGGGACGGACCAAGCACGGTAACAGCACCAGCCGCAGCTTGCCAGGGGTGCCCCGAAAGGGCATGCAGGACAGACATGACCGTCGGCCAGTCGCCAGAACACGGCCCGCGAGATCGGTGCAAGGCCATGTCGCGCCGGATGTGCGAATGAGGCCACGGAGGACGGCGCGTCACTTCGGATCGTTGCCCCACCCTTCGCCCGAGGCTTATAAAAGGCGGATCGCAAAGCCGTCCACTCTCTCTCATTCTCTTCCCTCTCGCCTGCCTGCCTCGCATCGTCTCCAGCTGTTTGCCACGCCCACTTCTCCACCTCTCTGCTTCGCCCTCTCTTCACTGCATCTCGTTGTCTGCCTGTCTGCATCTGCACTCGGGGTTGGTGTGCGACAGACGTTCTTCTGGACCAGTGCGGAGCACACATTTCCACAAGCCCCGTCAAAGTGATCAAGGAAGAGATAACACGCCGACTCTTAAGGTGGGATCGCTTAAGCGGAGCATCTCGCAAAGCGTACTGGGTTGCACGGTCGGCTGACCGCGCCAGGTATTGAGAGGCCGTTAGTTCTCATCTGCTCTCCTTCCTTCTGGCTAACTAATCTTCATCGGGTTTGTGTGTGTATGTGTGTGTGTGTGTGTGTGTATGTGATGGCACCTGTCGTAGGCTAAGTTAAGATCGTAGAAGATATAACGGGATAAGTCTGCTTTTGTAAATTGCTTGCCTGTTGTTGCACCCCACGAATTCCTTGCAATCTCTGATGTACATAATAATAAACCGCATTCACTCTGCCACATACCATTCCTCGCTAATTGTAAATAAATGCTTTATATAGAAATGTTCCCAGCTCAATTTCGACTTTTCCGTCATTGGTCCAGCATGGTCCAGATCCGAGCTTAGCCAGAACATTATCCCCCAACGATCTGTTTCCGAGCTGGTAAGTCCTTGGCAGTTATGCTCGGCTGCATCTGATCCGGTAAAGTGATCCGGTTTGAAAAAGGCGTACCGAAGGCGAATCCCCCGGTAATTAGATCACGTGACCATTTTAGATAACCGGTTTCCATTAGACGGAGGACCCTAAGTCACGTAGTTGAGTTATTGGCGTTCACGGTCGATTAGCGACCCGCGGTGTCAGAGTTATTCGTGTGCGATGGCCTGCAATTCCGGAGAGTCTGGTGGGAAACCCGGGGAAGATTTCCCCCTCGTGGTCTTCTCGCCCACGACCCGGGTCCGCAACTTATATTACAGTGGGGAGAACAAGTATTATTACACTGCCGATTTTGCAGGTTTTCCCACTTACAAAGCACGTGGAGGTCTGTATTTTTATCATAGGTACACTTCAACTGTGAAAGATGGAATGTAAAACAAAAATCCTGAAAATCACATTGTTGATTTTTAAATAATTAATTTGCATTTTATTGCATGAAATAAGTATTTGATACATCAGAAAAACAGAACTTAATATTTGGTACAGAAACCTTTGTTTGCAATTACAGAGATCAGCGTTTCCTGTAGTTCTTAACCAGGTTTGCACAGACTGCAGCAGGTATTTTGGCCCACTCCTCCATACAGATCTTCTCCAGATCCTTCAGGTTCGGGGCTGTCGCTGGGCAACACAGACTTTCAGTTCCTCCAAAGATATTCTATTGGTTCAGGTCTGGAGACTGGCTAGGCCAGTCCAGGACCTTGAGATGCTTCTTACGGAGCCACTCCTTAGTTGCCCTGGCTGTGTGTTTCGGGTCGTTGTCATGCTGGAGACCCAGCCACGCCCTATCTTCAATGCTCTTGTTGAGGGAAGGAGGTTGTTGGCCAAGATCTCGCGATACATGGCCCATCCATCCTCCCCTCAATACGGTGCAGTCGTCCTGTCCCTTGCAGAAAAGCATCCCCAAAGAATGATGTTTCCACCTCCATGCTTCACGGTTGGGATGGTGTTCTTGGGTTGTACTCATCCTTCTTCTTCCTCCAAACACGGCGAGTGAAGTTTAAACCAAAAAGCTCTATTTTGGTCTATCAGACCACATGACCTTCTCCATTCTCCTCTGGATCATCCAGATGGTCATTGGCAAACTTCAGACGGGCCTGGAATGCGCTGGCTTGGCAGAGGGACCTTGCGTGCACTGCAGGATTTTAATCCATGACGGCGTAGTGTGTTACTTATGGTTTTCTTTGATACTGTGGGCCAGCTCTCTTCAGGTCATTGACCAGGTCCTGCCGTGTAGTTCTGGGCTGATCCCTCACCTTTCTCATGATCATTGAGGCTCCACGAGGTGAGATCTTGCATGGAGCCCCAGACCGCGGGAGATTGACTGTTATCCTGAACTTCTTCCATTTTCTAATAATTGCGCCAACAGTTGTTGCCTTCTTACCAACGTGCTTGCCTATTTTCCTGTAGCCCATCCAGCTTGTGCAAGTCTACAATTTTGTTCTGATGTCCTTAGACAGCTCTCTGGTCTTGCCCATTGTGGAGAGGTTGGAGTCTGATTGATTGAGTGTGGACAGCTGTCTTTTATGCAGATAACGAGTTCAATCAGGTGCAGGTAATACAGGTAATGAGTGGAGAATGGGAGGGCTTCTTAAAGACAAAACTAACAGGTCTGTGAGAGCCGAATTCTTACTGGTTGTAGGTGATCAAATACTTATTTCATGCAATAAAATGCAAATTAATTATTTTAAAATCATACAATGTGATTTTCAGGACTTTTTTAGATTCCGTCTTTCACAGTTGAAGTGAACCTATGATAAAAATTACAGACCTCCACGTGCTTTGTAAGTGGGAAAACCTGCAAAATCGGCAGTGTATCAAATACTTGTTCTCCCCACTGTATACAGTAATCCCCCGCTATATCGCGGTTCACCTATCGCGCCCCCGGTTCATCGCGGGTTTTCCCTTGGAACCTAACTAATTTTTTCTGCGGATTCCCCGGTATATCACGGTAATAATATATAAATATAAATTATTTAGCAATAAATTATAACGCGTGGCCTCGACCAGTCACACAAAGCATGAGACAAAGTTTCGCTTGTGAACTTCGAATATTTTCTACGTTTTTTTCTCAAGCCCTACGATGCCGCCCAAACGCCCTGCACCTTCTAAGGCTTTTGGCAAGGAACCGAGGCGCCAGAGGAAGGTCCTGACGCCCCAGGAGAAGGTTAAGTGCTCGATATATGCTTCGGGAAGGAAAGGTTTGCCGCGGGTGGACGAGCACAGCCAAACCGACCAGACCAGACCAGATAAGTCGATCTCCGGCACCTCGAACCCGATCATTGCCAAGCCGACCAGACTAGACGAGTCGATCTCCGGCACCTCGAACCCGATCATTGCCAAGCCGACCAGACCAGACGAGTCGATCTCTCGCACCTCGAACCCGATCATTGCCAAGCCGGCCAGACCAGACGAGTCGATCTCCGGCACCTCGAACCCGATCATTGCCAAGCCGACCAGACCAGACGAGTCGATTTTTTTGGGAGGCATCCATTCATCGCGGATTTTCACTTCTCGCGGGGGGTTTGGAACGTAACCCCCGCAATAAACGGGGGATGACTGTATACCGTCTGGAAAAAATTAAGAGACCACTGCAAAATTATCAGTTTTTCTGGTTTTACTTTTATAGTATGTGTTGAGTAAAATGAACATTTTTGTTTTATTCTATAAACTACTGACAACATTTCTCCCAAATTCCGAATAAAAATATTGTCATTTATGCATTTATTGCAGAAAATGACAACTGGTCAATAACGACAAAGATTCAGTGTTTTCAGACCTCAAATAATACAAACAAAACAAGTTCATATTCATTTCTAACAAACACAATACTAATGTTTTAACTTGAAGAGTTCAGAAATCAATATTTTGTGGAATAACCCTGATTTTCAATCACAGCTTTCATGCGTCTTGGCATGCTCTCCACCAGTCTTTCACATTGCTGTTGGGTGACTTTATGCCACTCCTGGCGAAAAATTCAAGCAGCTCGGCTTTGTTTGATGGCTTGTGACCATCCATCTTCCTCTTGATCACCTTCCAGAGGTTTTCAATGGGGTTCAGGTCTGGAGATTGGGCTGGCCATGACAGGGTCTGATCTGATGGTCCTCCATCCACACCTTGATTGACCTGGCTGTGTGGCATGGAGCATTGTCCTGGTGGAAAACCAATCCTCAGAGTTGGGAACATTGTCAGAGCAGAAGGAAGCAAGTGTTCTTCCAGGACAACCTTGTGCTGGCTTGATTCATGAGTCCTTCACAAAGACAAATCTGCCCGATTCCAGCCTTGCTGAGCACCCCCAGATCATCACCGTCTCCACCATATTTCACAGTGGGTGCGAGACACTGTGGCTTGTAGGCCTCTCAAGGTCTCCGTCTAACCAGTAGACGACCAGGTGTTGGGCAAAGCTGAAAATTGGACTCATCAGAGAAGATGACCTTACTCCAGTCCTCTACGGTCCAATCCTTATGGTCTTGCAAACCTCAGCCTGGCTCTTCTTTGCTTCTCATTGATGAAGGGCTTTTTTCTAGCTTCGCACGACTCAGCCCTGCCCTAGGAGCCTGTTTCGAACGTCCTCGCCGTGCACTTCACCCCAGCTGCCGTTTGCAATCTTTTTGTAGGTCACTTGATGTCATCCTACGGTTGTTGAGTGACATTCGAATGAGTTGGCGGTCATTCCGGTCAGTGGAAAGTCGTTTTCGCCCTCTGCCAGTCTGTAGCTTTGTTTTCCCCAATGTCGCTGCTTGATCTTGTTCTTATGAACCGCCGTCTTTGAAATTTTAAGGATGGAAGCAACGTGACGCTCACTGTATCCTCTGCCAGTAAAGCCAGAATTGAACCCTTCTTTAATCACTCACAACTTTTCTTTTCAACTCTTTTGGCATGGTCAATAGTTATTTTTTTGATTCCAATTACTTTTGAGGTACTACTAGCACCGTTTTTGCCATCCAGCTGGTCCTATTGCAAGAGGAGAGTGATGACCACAGCAGTGTTTTATACTTTTCCTTGTTAAATAAGATCCGGTTCAGGTGATCACCTAATCAGTACTCACTAGTAGAATGAGGTGTGCCTGTGTTGGAATACAACAGACACTGGAATGGAATGGCTGCCATTCATGTAGAGATGCTGATTTAAATTTTTTTTGGAGTGGTCTCTTATTTTTTTCCAGAGCTGTATACATGTATATATTATATATATATATATATATATATATATAGTCATGCGCCACTTAACGACGGGGTTACGTTCTGAGACGCGTCGTTAAGCGACGTCGTCGTTGTGCGAACATCATTTTTTTTTTCATTTTCTTTTCGAACATCGTACTTACACAAACCTAGACACCTAAGCTATATGGTGTAGCCTATTGCTCCTCGGATACAAACCTGTACAGCATGTACTGTACTGAATACTGTCGGCAATTGTAACACACATCCAAGAGACAGAAGACACGTAAGATTTACCTTTGTGCAGTTCATGAGGCCATCAGTGTTGTTAGCAGCAGCTTACAACCTCCTCTCGCATCGATTTTAGAAAGGTGAATAAATAGCGTTTGGATTTTATAAATCCGTATCATTGCATCGTGTTATAATTTACAAATGAATAAACGAGCTCCTGTCAATTGTGATATATTTTCGGAACAGTGCGATTGTTTTAACAACATAAAAAGCTTCACTAAAAATAAATTTGTGTTTTAATTGACGAACAACAACGATTTATTCGCGGAATTCTTCAATTCAAAGGTAATTTACTTGCTAGAAGGTAAACGTGGAAACATTGGTTCAGTTTGAAGCCGATTTCCTTGACTCCGATTTAGCACGACCCTGTTTTTTTAGCGATGACATTTTATGGACCTCACGATCGCATTACAACAGGGCCACACTGTCGTTGTTTATTATCATTATGAGGTATATGTTTCTGTAGAGTGTACATAATTGTATGTGCTATTTTTATATGAGGCTACATCACTCGGCGATAGGAATTTTTCAGCTACATTTTTTTTTTCATTTTTTTTTTTTTCCAGAGCTGGCAGACCCGTCGTATATGCGATCCATCGTTGCCCGGAACGTCTTAAGCGGCGCAGACTGTATATATATATTATATATTATATATATATATATATATATATATAATAACTATTATATATATATATACATATATATTGTTACGGCTGTGGAAATTCGCAATACACCATAAAGGATCCTCAGGTGAGATATATCGATAGTTCATGTGTAGTTAGCCACACCTGTTGTTTAGAGGGAATATGTGTGATTCATCCAGGCTGCGATGCTTTGAGTTCACCATTTTTCTTTCTCTATTTTATTTTGGACCATTAAGCCACCAACAACTCACACCACCACCTTTGCCTCTTTACCTCCACAACTCCATCCCGCAAACATCGCTTCACGCCATTCCCAAACGCGGCCGCCAACCACCAAACCACCACAGCTACCCCCCACCACCTTCGTCTTTTTCCTTCCACAACCATCGACCCCACCACCAGTCAACACCGAATCGTACTGTCCGAAGCCGTGGTGATTGCTGCCGAACGCGCAAGCCGCGAGTGCAATGGATGCCTTTACGAGAGAAATTCGGATCAGGAAGGCTTCACGCCCTTCTCCTCCGTCTAATGGGCAAGCGTCGGGCGGTATGGCCCCGCCTCCAAGCGCGATGAATGTGGATTCTTTACGGGAGAGGAATTTGGAAAAAAGAGGCTCACGCCCCTTTTTGCAACACCAATGGCTGAACAGAGGGTGGCGTGGCCCGCCTCCAATCGCATTTTGATCCTAAAATCTGCATACAGGCTCCTCCCCCGTCTATAAAAGACGCGAGTCTGGGTGAAACTCAGAGTTGTAGTGTGTGTCGTCTCGTCGCTGGTCGCTGGGCTCGTCGTCGTTGGAATCGAGCCACCTTCGCTCTCACAAGCGACCAAGCCAGCCAGCCATTCCCTCGCTCGACCCTGAGCATCAACAATTCCCCCCCCATCCGCGCTGAGATAGTGCCGGTGGCCCCGTTACTTCCCCACCCTAACCGTGTGCCGACCCAACCGTGCTGGCGCGGAGCACGCCGGAGAGGGCTCACCAACCACGCCAGGGGCACGGAGTCGGGGCACAGCTGCGCGGACATTGCGGCTTGCCCGCCATCGCGTCACGAGGACGCGGGTAAGACCTTTTCGGTCTCGTGGACCTGGCCGCTCTCCAGGTTCCGCGCACATTTGGTCACAGGACCCCGTCTACCTCCCTGCCTATGGGAGGTCTTTCCTGTTTATTTCGAATGAATGATGTGGCGCCGAGTCCGACAAGTATAATTGTTTAAGTGTTGTCATATTTATAGTCGGTAGTAGTGCTTTTGCTTTGGTTGCATTTTCCTTTTTGCTGCACATTGCATTACTGCCTTACGTGCGTGTGTTGTGTGTGTGAAAATAAAGTGCTTGCTTGTCAAACTGTTCCCGTTTCGTTGCGTCCTTTTCTCTGTTTGAAAGTTCCATCTTGCATCACGTAAGGGATTGATAGTGGGTTGAAACACCGATAAGTAATCTGAACCGTCGAGGTCGACAATAACTCCGCTCGGTTATCCCTGCAGCACGGAACGAGCCGCTTAAGCGGTTCGTGTCCGAAGTCGACCTGCGGCGAGGTACGATCGCCCGGTCGACCACTCGCGCAGGTACTTAGGTAGGTCGATATTGTGCGAGCAACCCTATCCTGCGCGGGTGGGCAATTGGCACGATCGTGTGAGGTTAAACCCCCACCCGTGACTGGCTTGGCGGTAGTTCCAGGAGGGTCACGACTGAATTGTCCGTTCCGTGGGCGACGCGTCGCGATTCGAGTTACGTGGCCGATCGCACGCCGGACGGCCAAAATTCGTAACAATATATATTATAGTGTTGCACGTTGTGACCACAGTGCGGTCATTCTTTTTTACCTCCGCCACCGAAGGTGAAGGAGGTTATGTTTTCACCCCTTTCTGTCTGTCTGTTAGTTTGTTTGTGTGCAGGATATCTCAAAAAGTTGTGGACGGATTCGGACAAAACAAAACTTGGTGTGTTGCAAGGACGAATTGATTCCATTTTGGTGAAGATCCGAATCCGGATCTGGCCACGAGAATTATTTAATTTTTAAAGTGATTCTTCACCATTGATAGATAGAGCCAAAAATGATATCGTACTGTAAAGCATGATATTTCAAAAATGTATTGGGCCCGATATGTTCTCGTGAATCAGGCATTACGTGGCTGAGGTATGTGCTCTATCGAGTGCCCTTCTCGTTTTTAAATGTTTTTATTGCTTGTTTTTTTCCAAAAATGCCCACATGCCAACTGTTGCACGAAAACTGTCGAAGTGGAAATTTTTGTGTGATTACATTTTCATGCCGAGTGACACGAAAATGTGTTTGACACATAACAATCAGGTGCAAGACACATGACAATCTCAATGATGTCAACCATGTGAAACCCCAACGAAAGCTTTTTAAAATGTCTAGAAAATCGTTTAGAACTCACATAGGACGTCTTGGTCTCTGCATCCCAACAGTCACAGGCATAATGGGCCATTTCGTTATCCATGTGCTGCCGAAAACGCAGCTTTTCCTTGTTCACTCCGACTTTCACCAGGAACAGGAATATGCGACCAATGAAGTAGCCAAGAACAGAGTTGTCCACAATTCCCTACAAGCCAAAAAATAGGAAACAAGGACAAGATGAATAACAAAGGCCTTGCACCACTCAATGTTACAAAAACTGAGTATTTGTTGAGACAGACAGGAAGACTATGGAACCGTGTCCTATGTGAGGCAAAGAGTGGATTTATCACTCCAGTAGACAACCTCAAACGACAGGAGAGAATAACATCACAGATACCTGGGAAACAGCGTCTCCAAGTCGCATAATCTGGGCCGGCTGCCCAGTGGTCTGTGCCACAGAAGAATAAAGGCATATTTCCAGGTCAGCCACATTCTCAAACTTGGAGTGAGTCTTCTCTGCAGGATCAACAAAATATTCAATTTCGGCCATGGTGAATTCCCTGCAGGTTCCCCCAAACAGGAAACAGAAAATCACCTGGAGTGGGACTGCGGTGGCTTGGACCAGCCAAGGAATGTTGAATTCACGTGACAAATGTCGAATTGATAAAATTCCATTCGGAAAGTGGAAAATTCGAGTTACCTGACTCGTATTAGGCCAGAGCGCGGGGAGATCTCATTACGGAAAGATTTTCCGATTTGCGCTCCGGCAAAAGGCAACCTGTCCTGGTTGAACTCGAGCAACCGTTTGAAATTCAGGAAGATTCCTTGCGCTGTTTCCGGGCGTAGATAGCTAGACAAAAAAGGTCAAAGGTGAGCATTTATTTTTGATCTTATCAAGATTTAAACTACAATATCAAGGAAGGCCACAGACGTACCCAGGAATATTGCCACCGGGCCCAATACTAGTCTGGAACATGAGGTTGAAAGTTATGGGTGGAGTGAGATCATTGCCTGTGCTCGGAGACTTCACATTATACTCAATGAATAAGTCTGCCAGCTCCTGCTGCCCACAATTGTCCAGCTGCCAACACAGGAATTGCCTTTGTGAGAAGTTAGTTTCATTTGAATGAACAAGATGCAAATGCATCTTCAGGACAAACAGACAACTTCCACGGTCATCTCTAAAAACCTTGTGTCCTATGCAGACAAACATAACCCTCACTCGTGAATATTTAAAAAGTGAATTCAATTTTCATACCAAAAAAGAACAACATACAAGCCTGATAATCTTGGGTTGTTGCACAGCCACATGCAATTGAGCAACTTGTAAGATGTTAACTTACGAAGGAAGTGTTCCCACCTGTGTGATGACATTCTGCATTGTAGATTTCTTTTCCTGTGAGCACTTCTTATCAGCCATGAGTTTCTGCAGATGGGCTGGAAGAAAGCAGAGTGTTTCAATGCCTGTTCAACATCAAAATATAACAAATTCCTTCTGGGACACGGCAAGCACCTTTGAGCAGATGGTCAGCACGAAAGCATTCCCGTTCTTCACATCCTTGACCATGAAGTCTGAGAACTTGTCTACATGTCCAGATGCCCTGGAGGTAACAAACTCTGCTCAATCCCTACAAACTTGATCATTATTAACCAACTTCAAGAGAAGCTCAAAAATGTCATGCACAATTATTAATTAATTTCAGCCAAGAGATTGTGTGTGAGCGGAGGAGGACATTGAGGCTAAACAAATAGGCAAAATAAATAAATAAATAAAAGAGCCCAATAACAAGCTGTTTAAACACTGTTTTCCTTTGAATATTTGCAAGACAGACCAAATGAATGTTATCTTGACACGGCAATGAACACAACGGAACAGAAAGTTGAAGGATGCTAAATGAAATTAGGACACGAAACACAAATTATATCCCTGTGTGTCGTAAGAGGTGACCAGGGTTGGCGCCAGGAAGAGCATCCGGCCATAAAACATTGCCTCGAGAAAAAGCTAACCCCTGCTCAGCAGGGAAAAAAATGGCTGTAAAAACACTATACACAAATTAATATAGGATGGGATGTAACCACCATGTTAATAACACAGTATTCATTTTAATTATTTACACAAACACAATAAAATATTATACTGGAGAGTTCATAGAACACGTTACCCCATGCAGCGTTCAAGAATATACTTAAATTTAAACACCGTCGGACCCCGTGATTCACGGGTCATAAAGTTTGACCTGCTTTGACATTCGTGGAGTTTTTAATTATTTATTTATTTTTAAACGCCTCAGGACTGGTCTCCTCTATCCACCTGGGAAATTGAAAATCAGTCAACATCACAGCATTACATAAAAAAGGTGCAAAAACAGATCCCCTTAACTACAGCCCAATTATCTTCCTACACTTCCAATCATCAGCAAGGTTATGGAATCAATCATCAGAATTGACATAAAATCATTCCTTTTCTCCATCATCTCAGATCATCAACTCGGATTCAGACCTGGTCACTCCACCTTGGACATGCTGCTTTTACTCTCCCAACAATGGATGGAGGCCTTCAATATCAGACGTGAGATCAGGGCCGTCTCTCTGGACATATCTCGAGCTTTTGATACAGTCTGGCATCCTGTCCTGCTCTTCAAACTCTCTGCCTAAAGAATCCAAGGCCAACTCCACTCTTGGATTACTGACTTCCTCCACTCTCGTAACCAACGTGTCTCTCTCAACAGAACGCTCTCATCTCCTCTCCCGATCAAGGCTACAGTACCCCAAATTATTCCTTGTCTTCATCAATGATGACTCCACTCTCTGCCATGACATCTCTTAAAATCCTTCTAACAGACAGGCAGCAGCCTCTCCCCTCTCCTCAGACCTTGACAAAATCACAAACTGGTCAAACAAAATTTTGCTGATGTATCAATTTTGTCCACCCTTTGCATTCTCCCTTACCCCTCAGCGTTACCCGCATCCTTTGTTTGTCCGTCTCAGACCAATTTCTCCCTCCGCCCTGTTGTTGTTGTTGTTGTTGTTGTTGTTTCCCCTTTCTCATGTTGTGTCCTGATTTGTTCTGTGTAATCACAATCCATGAGCCCAGACCATGTCAAAAAAAAAAATAAAAAAAACACTGCCCCGACATTCGTGGCATTTTTCAGGAAAGTATCACCTACGAATCGCGGGGTCCAACAGTACAATCATGATTTTAAAGATCATTAAAAAAATTCCAGAAGTTTATCGCTATTAAAGCAGTCCTTATATAATCACCTTATTTAACATGTCTCCAAGTAATGCTAAACAGAAGGGTTTTGAAAGTGCAAAGAAGGCGATTTGTGTTCTGAAGTGTTTTAGGATATGTGGCCTTCAACAACAGCAACTTGATTGGTATCCACATTGTATTTAAAAGACTGGATTAATTTTATCAATTTAATATTCAGATCGTATTATCAGTCATTTGATGAATTTCAGAAATCACTTCGATATTCAGAAAATGCTGCAATTTACTTTCAGGCGGAAACTTCTCGTGCTCGATATACGTGTTCATTGTTCTTGATGAGAAAAATGAAAGTTCAGTGCTATATGTGAACAAGCGATGGAACTGTTTCTGAAATATTCACTGTCAGCACCATGGGGATATTTGAGAGCACGGGAGGGGGATGGCAAAGGAGCACCTGATGACCAATTTCCAGGATGGAACCCTTAACCAATCGTTGACACATGAAGGGGGGGGGGGCACAAAAGAAATGTTGCTGTGCAACAATTTACTTGAGCACTGGTTCCGGCGTGAGCATGGTACAGTCAACCTCAAGAAACTGTTCTTCGTGGATGAAATGCTGCCTCCAAATCTGCAGCATGTTTGTCTTCAAGGCACAACCCATTGGCCCAAAATCATAAAGGCCACTTACACCTGCACACAAGGGAAAAGGGTGGTTTTGGGACAGGAGATGTTACGTCAAACAGGGCATTTTCTAACAGCGAGGCTCAAAATACAACATGCATGTAAAGGCAAGAGGAAATCGTTTTCTTATGGAAAAAGCTTTGACTGAGAGCATGGTGGCCTCGTGGTGAAGACACTGACCAGCATGCCAGAAGTTGCTGATTCAAATCCAAATTAAGGCAGCAACCTGAAGGATATGGTTTCAAGCTTTCAGAAACGAAGCTGTTTTGATTCGGAATAAATGCCACGTCGCGATTGAATCGTTGGCTAAACCCTGATGGCTCACTATGGATTTTCAGTGAGGGGAAATAGTGAGTTTCATAGGATTTTCAAAGAAAAGCAAGTAGGTTGTATGAGGGCAGATAGATGTCCCGTGTTTTCGGCCTATATGTTGATGTGGAGTACAAGTCTAATTGGCTAATTTTCACATTTTCCTTTCCTTCATTCATAGTGAAGTCGATTTGGAGTACAAGATGAAGCCATATCAACTATGGTCGTGAGCAAAACTGTTAGTCAGAACAACAGAGGTGTTAATTCCTCCCTGACAATGCACCGCTGCCAACAGAACCCCCAAGGTCATGAATATTCATGAGCTGTTTTGTGCATATTATTTGAACTAGCAGGCACCCCTGCCCTCCTGGCGGGAGTATCCTTCTCAGTTTATGGGAGCTTGGGCCAGAGTACGTGCAGCGGAGTATGGCTGAAGTATATGCTCGTCGCTGACCTTGGGTGGTCACTTAAGGCCAGCATTGGGGTTGGAAACAGAGGTAGAACCAGGTTTGGAACCTCTACGTCGGCCCAAGAACTGTTAAATGTCAATATTGGAGTTTTGGTGACATCTACATTTGCTCCATTACAGTACGATTACTTTCTGGGATGACCTTTCAGATAAATAAGGAAAGTAAATACAGTAGACTACTCATAAGTCGTCACCATCGGGACCGAGAAAAAAGTGACGACTTAGACGTGTGACGACTTAGGCGTATGCGAACATTCATGATGACTGTGGGGTGAAGGTGAAGTCACACGTGGCCTGGACACGTACGTGTGAGAGGGCGCAACAATCTCTAATCGCCCGAGGTCCGCAGCATCATCATGCCCGAGGTCCGCAGCGAATTTACGTGCCTTCACAGCAGCAACATTTCACCGTCCAACCGAATATTTGGCTGAGCCGACATTTGCCGAAACCAGATGATGAGCGCGTCATCGACATCTTCAAAGGACACACAATTTCACGCGTTTCACACTTACCACCGGCCTCGCGATCTTCTCCACTTGTCCAAATATCTTGCCCTTATTCTTCAAGATATCGTTCAATGTCTGTCGTTTGATGTCGAACTTCTCAGCTATGGCTGTTTTCATCATCAGTGGGTTTGCCTCGCAAAACTTGATAATGTCGTATTTTTCTTGGTAGGTTTTAGTTGTAAGCTTACGCTTAGTCGCCATCATCCTGCCTGCAGTGCGATCCACGTGTGTACATATCCAAAGTAGAATGACAACTGTCATCACGACAACCACGTTTATGACCCCGTCTGTCATAATACCCAATACAGTACCTCAATGCCCAGCTTCACGGCCTAGCCTGGCCACACACTGAGCCAGCGACCACCGTGGTCGCTGACTGAGCTGAACACAGCGCAGTTATAAATAGCCTATCACTGGCGGTGTACACCAAGAGCGCGCATCACAATTCCATGAAATCGGGCTTCTCACGAGACAGCAGTTCCGTGTGACGAGTTAGGCATGGTAATTTACTTGAGTTTCCATTACGCGGGAACGAACAACATCTGACGACTTAGACGAAGTGACGGCTTAGAGATGACGACTTACAGACTTTATTCAGAGGGATTTAACATTAGATAAATTCGGGAACTTTTTTGACGCTGCCGACTTAGGCGAAGTGACGAGTTACACGCTGCCGACTTACGCCTAGTCTACTGTAGTTTTTCACCATGTTAGTTAACATCTCTATTATAATACCAAGCTTGCACACTAAAAACTCGGCTCGCCGTCTCACGATCCCTATGAACTTGCCTGGGTGGTACTTAGCGGACATGCCGACAATGTTTGGGAAGTCTTGGCGTTCCATAGTACCACTTCCATTTTGCACAATGCGTATTTTTGTCATTCCCCGTGTACGGTCTGTCGTCTGCTACCAGCTATGTTGTACTGCTATCCCGTGCATGTGCACGGGTATCGCTAGTATAGTATATTATAGAGGAACAGTATATAAAACAAGCTGCAGAATCATTATATCTCAAACCATAGAAAAATAAATTCTGGGTACAAGTCGAGGCCCGGACTTCCCGGGGGGGGGGGGGGGGGGGTGGAGGGCGGGATGGTCTGAATCAACTCATATGCCGAAAAATCCGGTAGTTGCCAATTCCAGTACAAAACTAGCAGTCTGCAATGGCGGTTCGAGAGAATGAAAGACAAAGATAAAACGGTTGGAGATGTCTGCCATGAAGGTGCTGATGTTTTGGACTTCACCCTTCGTCGGAACAAAAGAGTTGTAATAGGGTATTTCAAGATAGATGTAGACCTTCTTTTCAAGAACATCAAAAAAAGTACGAGGATGATTGATGAAACGTCACCTGTGGTTCAAGGCATTCCCCTGCTGTGCGCACGCACAAACACTTCTCTGTGAAAGGAACGGTTCCACATTTGCAACCTTTCAAGGAAGTGTTATAAAATAGGTTACATTTGAGGGTTGATTTGTCACCTGTTGCTAAAATTTTTTAATTTTTTTTCACAGTGGAATGATATTAAAAAGTATCTAATAAAGCTGGGTATCCTCTGTCGTACAAGGCCCTTCATTGACAAACCTGAACTCATTTCCACCGACAAGGCCTTCTTCTGCAGCTTGATGGGGGTACTGCTATCCTCTCTGGGCTGGCTACCTTGCCTCACACCGTACTCAGCTTGATGCTATGGAAACCAAGGCCTTCAATATCATTGGAATCACCCGTGATGAAGCTAAGTCTATGGGCCTATAACTTTGGCATCGCCGACAGATCGGTGGCTTCTCTGTCTTCTACCACCTACTTTATGGTCTTGAACCCTCTGCCCTCTCTGTGCTTTGTCCACCCAGGGTAGCTGCAGGGCACACACGGTCCACCATCAACCCCCATTTTTGAAAAACTCCCAAAATACAGGATCACTGCTCACCTCCACTCATTAGTTCCTCTTTTTCCCCACAAGTGGAAAAAACATCCACATTCTCTTTAATCTAATTCTTCCCTCCAGGTCATAAGGACAGCTGTTTACCACCATTTAAAATCGTCCCCAACCCAAAACCATCATCTTTTCCACACCTGTTACACCACCCACCCACTCTCCCCCAGGTTTTGCTTCTGCATCCATCTTATCCATCCCTCATGGTCTCCCCTACCTGTCATCATTACCCACATCCCTCGTTTGTCTGTCTTCATCTATTTTCTCCCTCGGCCTTGCTGTTGGAATTCCCACCTCTCCTTCTGCTGTTGTTATGTTGCGTCTTGATCTGTTCTGCGTTCTATCTCTTCCACAAGCCTTGACTTTGCATACAAAAGAGAGAAAAAAAATCGAGTTCCCCAACAAGGAACTCGAACACAGGAGGAGGCCATTATGGAACAATCAAGTCGGTGCAGTGGTTGCCAACCTGTGGTTGTTTGTCCAGGCTTCATCCTTTTAAAATGTTGAGTGTCAAGCAATGAAGCAGCACGTACTTCCTTTTTGGTCTTTGGTGTGACTCAGCCAGGGTGGGGTTTGAACTGCTGACCTCCCAGACCCAGAGCGGACGCTCTAACGTCTAACCATTATCGTCAAACTGTTGATTGTGAATGTTTTGGGATGCAAATCAAGGTACATTATTTATCTTCTCACTTGTGGAGATTGTGGATTGCAATATGTTGGTAAAACTTCTCTGTTTACATCAGCGTTTGAATGGACAAAGGTCTGCTGTATCGTCTGGTGTTAAGACTTATTTATATTATCATTTCAATGAAGTTGGACTTGCTTTTAGAAGTTGTTCTGTTCAAATTATAGACTCAGTTAATGTTGATTATTTTGATCATAAAGAGGAGTGTAATGTTGAGCTTGGGTGCAGAGTGTACTTTTGGGTCATGACACGACATGTGATCTCTTCTTTGGGCCTTAATGACAGGGTGCAAGGTACTGGGTCCGTTTCTCAAGGTAATGTTTTTGGGAACGAGTATTTTGCTAATCCAATCAGAAGGAGACCCAGAGGTCATGGGCATCCTCATCGGTGTCATATGGCTCCAAAAATGGAAATTTCAGAGATGATTGATAAACTTAAAGGTTTTTATGAAGGAATAGTTTTTCATGATTTTTATGTTCTTCTGAGGTCATGTTCCAAAC
>CM068955.1:104757724-104767925 GCA_035128595.1 Eptatretus atami
TTGTTTTTTGCATGCCGATTTCAGAAATGTATCTAATTTCGCTCAATCAGGTCAAGTTTTTATGCTATCTCAATTTTAAGGAAAAAAATAATCAAAATTTTTGTTTTTTAATTAGCATTTTTTAAATTCAAAATCAGACTTACATTGACAGAAAATGTACAAACTATACTATAATGACAAAGTACACTTAATGTGGAAGAAAGTTCCTTCTCAATTACTTTCATTTCAATTTCAGGAAAATATAGATAAATCGTTGTTTTCTGGCAACACCCAACTTCAGTCGCTCCAGCAGTCGCCTGTTTCCTTCGTCTTTTTAATGTTGAATTTCACATTAACGGTACTTGTGCGTTATTTTATATATAGTTTGTACATTTCCTGTCAACGTAAGTTCAGCATGCAAAAAACATATATATAAGGACCGTTGAGAAAACCTAGACCTCTGAAATGATGCAGACCAGTGTAATTTATCAATGCCATTTTTTTATATTTTCTGATTTAAAAGGACACGTCAAGTTCTGAATCAAAAACAAAGTTCCTGCAATATTAACAGTGAAATAAAGAATTGTGGAGACCAAATACTTTTGTCAATTTCAACTTATTTTTGGAGAAAATTGTGAGTTATTTGAAGAAAATAAAGTGCAAGGGTGCCAATATTTCTGGCCACGATGGTGTGATGTTTTCTCTGTGAATGATGCTTTGTGATGTAACACAACACAACCTCCACATTACACATCGGTTCTTGTAATAATATGCACGATATGAATGAAGGAAGAGGTCGAAGTTATCGGCGTGCCGTCGTGCACAGTGACACGTCGAGCCGCACGGACGTGCTTGGTTCCGTCCACAGACACTCACCCCCGTAGATGGCAAAGGCCTGATCGTAAAAGAATCGTCTCTTTAACGCGTTCCCATCTTGTTCCTGTCGATGGCGTCGTCCTGGGGCTGCAATGCCAATTCCTGCGGGACATCGGTTTTAGAGGAGAAGCACGTACCAAAGCCGAAGCACGTGTGTGTACACGTGTGTGTGTTGTGTACACGTGTGTGTGTACACGTGTGTGCGTGTGTGTACACGTGTGTGTGTGTGTACACGTGTGTTGTGTGTGTGTACACGTGTGTGTGTGTGTACACGTGTGTGTGTGTGTGTGTACACGTGTGTGTGTGTGGTGTACACGTGTACACATGTGTGTGTGTGTACACGTGGGTGTGTGTGTACACGTGTGTGTTGTGTGTGTGTGTACACGTGTGTGTGTGTGTGTACACGTGTGTGTTGTACACGTGTGTGTGTGTACACGTGTGTGTGTGTGTGTGTGTACACGTGGGTGGTGATTGTCAGACGGACACAAACCTTAACATCGAGAGTCTTTTTGCGCGTTTTCAGCTCCGCCACCGCCTTGTCCACGTCCATTCTCGGTGCACCGTCTGCTTTGAGCTTCTTCACCAGTTCTCCCTGGCAGGACAGGTGTGCGTTGGCAAACTTAGAACCGGACCTCAGTGTCCACAAACAGCACACACACCTCAAGTTGAAGATGCATCACAGCACTACTGTATAATTAGTAGGTCAACATGTAGTCACAGACATCTGCTGAAACTCCATTAATATACTGTACAGTACAATACAATGACATATGTCGGTACAGTTACACTCTTGTCCTCTCACTGTATATTATCTATTGTTAATTTGTTTTTATTATTTATTTATTTATTTTTACAGCCCTAATTTCACGATTCCAATTGCCGACGTAACTGCAGCCTCCCGAACAGCACCTGCTCACGCACGGCCAGGCGGAGCGGCGCCAGACTCTCCTCCACGTCCATGGCCGCTGTTCCCGACTTGTCTCGCACCGGATTGAGCCGCGATGTCGAAGCGCTCAGTGGACGGGACAGCGGACACCGCCGAAGCAGGCTCCCGTTGGAGTGAGTGACTGGAGGAAGAAAGCCGGAACGAAGACGCTCGAGATCGCGGCGCAGGCCGAGCGGATCGCCGCGCAGCATGTGCGGGCGGGGCGGGGCGGGGCGGGGGGCGGAGCGGCGGGGAGGGGGCGGGCGGGGGCGGAGCTTAGCGCGCGCCACGTGTCCGGCTGATGCAACCGGAATCATGGCCGATCGGGTTTACCCAATCACAGGGCTTTGCCGACACCACGTGGATGACGTCCCCGATCGGTGATCACGAACTGGAGTGACGAGATTAATATCACATTGACTCGACTGTTTCACGGCTTGCGATGGAATTTGTCCATTTTATATTCAGTTGATCATATAAATGAATGTTATCGATTTTGGGCTTTTTAACCCCTTTACTCAGAGATAAATTAGCCTTGTTTTAGGAAGGAAGGAAAGAAAGAAGAAGGAAGGAAGGAGGAATGAATGAAGAATGAATGAATATATAGCAGAGAGGAGATGATCAGGTTCAGGAAAGTCTCAACACTATCATGAATGTGAAACGTGTGTGTGTTCCGTTTCCACTGCGACACCTCTGGACACATTTGGACCAATTTTGTCACAGATTTCCCAGGTGGTTCCGTTCCAGTTTTGCGGCTCCTTCGGCAGCCGAGCCGGGAAATCCCCATAAAAATGACACATGGGGTTCACTTCCTTGTTGTTGTCCTTGGTGTGAATGACCCCACCTTTGGTGAAGTTGAGAACTACAGAATGTGTTGAATTCCTCGGACAACCGTTTGACTGTAATCTGTGGTGATTGATCTCGACCCTTCATCCTGGTGGTGTGGACCCTTCATCCTGGTGGTGTGGGCCTTCATTGAGCATGATGAAGGGTCGACACCACCACGGCTAGCTTTTCCCATCACCGAGGACAGGGACTTTTACAAGGGAATAAAGAACTATCACGGACCCTCATCCCTCCGCCAGGATGAACAGTTCACATTTTGTTTGCCACTGATCGGTCGGATCTGCGTCCGGATCTTCACCAAAATCGAATCCATTCGTCCTTGCTACACACCCAACCTGTCCACCAAGTTTCGTCCGAATCCGTCCACAACCTTTTGAGATATCCTGCTCATAGACGGACAAACAATTAGACAGACGGACAAACAAGAAGGCATCAGGTGGTCGCCTGACACGTATGACGAAAATCATGCAAATGACATCACTGTCACCTTGACCTTTGACCTATATAAAATAAAAAAAACATTGACGGCCCACTTTTGTCCTTCGGTATCCTCTGGTAAAGTTTGACGAAGATAGCTGAAAGTGTTCGCGAGTTATCGCACTCACAAACCCGAGCCGAGCTGATGAACGAGACAGACCGACATGTGACAGACCATAACAAACAAACAGACAGACAGACAGACAAACAGGGGTGAAAAATGAAACCTCGGTCCACGTTCGGGGTGGAGGTAACAAAGATGGGTAAGCAGCGAGGGTAAAGGTAACTGGATTTAGGGTTGTATTCATGGAGGGATAAATTATAAATCAAAGGAAGTCGTTTTAACTCTGTCCGGGAATCTCATGAGGTCTCATCTGGAATCGTGTATACAGTTTTGGTCACCACATCTGAGGAAGGACAACATAGGGCAACGAGATTGATCCCGGGCTGAACTTGACTAAACTATGAGATTGAAACTAAACTATGAGATTGAAACTAAACTATGAGCCACTGAAAAAGACAGCACATCACACATGAGAAAGCAGACAATTGCAAAGGGGATCTGATGGAATTTATTAACATAATGAAGGGTGTGGAAAAATAAGTGCAAAATAATTGTTCAGCAGAATTGACAATGACAGGACAAGAGTGGGTCAGTCAAAGAGCTCCCTGTAAGGTGTGACAGTAGAGTCCGTGGATTGTGTTAAAATTGACCTGGATAGGCAGGTGGAAGTCGTGGTGATGGGGGATACAAAGGGGTGGCATGATTGTGCAGGCTTGATGGACTTAATGGCGTCCTCAATTATGGAAGTTCCTTGTATAGCATGTACTATTTAATTGTCATCTCTCATTCTCCTTCCAATGGTTGGGACCTGAAGGTTAAAAAAAAAAACCCTTTTGAACAACTCTCCCACGTGCTCTTATTGTCAACTCACCGACTTTATAGCATCCGTTAGCAGCACACATTGAGTTCATCATTTTTGAGACCATTTCTGGATTGTGGCCAATCACATGTGCACGGGTACTTTCAGAAGGAAAGCGGTTCCTGATGCACTCACTTGCAGTCTGTCTTTGAACCAACCGAAGAGTAAACCAAAATGGGCACTCAATGCTGTCGATATGCAACGCACCACCATCCCTTCTGACAAGCTGAAAAAGAAACGAAGGTTGAAAGAAAACTTCTACAAGGAAGGATTCAGATACTCTGCAAATTGAACTTGTTCATTTTCTGCCACTAGATTTTTCTCAATAATCCATCACAATACTATTGACTATCACCAACAACCAGCAAATGGAAACATGTTTCAAAACTAGAACAGCACTTGGTGAAGCACGTACCTCCCCAGGCTGAGGCGAGAACAGTTTATGTTTTGTATCCCACCGATAGGCCGGATATGAATCCGGACCTGAACCAAAACCTAATTGGCTTGTTCTTGACACCTAACGAACTCGTCCACCAAATTTTGTTACAATCCGTCCACAATCTTTTGAAATATCATATATATATATCGTTTTTGACCCCATCTCTCAATGATGAAGAATCACTGAAGGAATTAAAAAGACTAGAAGCACCCGCTCCCCACAGGAGTGGCCAGCGGGGTTACGTTGTTATTCTTATTCAAATGTGTAATTCAAATACCTCTCCAAAACAACTCATAGCACTGGAAAACATGGACAGGAATACTGCACTGCAAACGGCAGGAACTTGTAATACCTCATCCACTAGAGGCAGCATTACACAATTTACAAGGAGAATTTGCATTCTCCCCTCCAAGACCACCAGCAAAGATAAAAACACCCTATACATCAATTGGGTCATGCTGATCTCTTGTAGAAATCTGGATGTAATCGGCCAGAACTGTAGGAGTAGCACGACACAATAACACACACACACACGAATCTTTGTCAGGATTCTCATATTCGATCCGAACCAAAATCAACTCACAAACAAACACACGGGTGAAAACATAACCTCTGTCCACTTTCAGTGACGGATGCATTTTATTTTTATTCATTTCAGTGGTCATGATTTACATGAGCATCCACTACGGATCGAAAAAGTGGTTTCAGCACGACTTTGCAGCGGCAAGCAATCATGATCAGAAACCAGCCAAGAGGAAAAAACAACAGCAAAATATATAATTAAAAAGCACCGCAACTTTTGCAGACAATTTTATTTTCAACCCCCTCCCCCACAAATGCATGATCACAGCACTAAGTATATATTTACAACAAAATCAAAATATACCATCAGAGATGGGGAATCCCCGCCATTGAACCAGTCGGCCATCTTGGATCCGGCCACGCCCAAAATCAATAGGATTCTTCCTTTTCAGGTGGTACATGTGTGACCCAAATTTCAAATCGATATGGCGAACAGTTTATGAGTTATCGCACTCACAGCTATAAATGTTGACGCCCAGCCAGCCAGACGGACGGATGACCCGGGTGACAACAATATCCCCCTTCCGCCACGCGGCGGGGATAAAAAACCGGTTTGAACATAAAAGTTTTAACAAGCACAGCTTCATCAAAGTTCATATTGCACCATCTGTTCCTCAGCAAATCAAAGCAGTCACTCTCCATGCTCAGGCTGCTTCGAGGTGTTTGGCACACTGACACAATTCCACATCTGTGTTGCAGATGAGTCAAAACCTTCTCGAGATAAGGCCACATCAACTTATGAAGCAAACTTTGCCAAAAGGTCCTCATAAGTTTATACTCCAATCACAAGTCCATTTGGTTGTCATCCTCACTGCTCAGTTCGAACTCTGGCTCCAGCTCTTCTTTAGTAACCTCATCTTCATCTTCATCAGCATCACGTTCTGGCCCAACTCGCCAGAATAGCTCTTCAATGTGAGAGACCAGCTCATAATCTTCATAGCACTGCTTCTCCGTCAGCTGTCACATGGCATGCATCACAACATTGTGTCAACAAGACAGGACCTTTGTGCCAACAAACTCAACATTAACCAGGGTTCAAAATTATGTGTGTACAGTGCCTTCAGAAAAATATCACATCTTGTTGTGTACAGCCGGAATTTAAAATGGGTAAATGAGATTATTAGTTTGTCATTGATCTCCACATAATACCCGATAATGTCAAAGTGGAATTTTATTCTTAGAAAGTCTAACAAATTAAAAGCTGAAATGTCTTGCGTCAATATGTATTCAAAACCCTTTGCTTGACCCTCCAAATTGAGCTCAGGTGCATCCAATTTCCTTTGATCATCCTTGAGATGTCTCTACAACTTGATTGGAGTCTACCTGAGGTCAATTCAATTGATTGACATGATTTAGAAAAAACACACCTTCTATATAAGGTCCCACAGTTGACGGTGCACGTCAGATCAGAAACTCTACCATGAAGTCGAAGGAACTGTCCGTAGAACTCCGATATACAATTTGTGGGAGGCATTGATCTGGGGAAGGAATTAAACTATTTCTAGAGTGTTGAAAGTTCCCAAGAGCACAGTGAACTCCATCATTAGGAAATGTAAAATAATATGGAACTACCCAGACTCTTCTTAGAGCTGGCCATCCGACCAACTGGCAACCGGGCTAGAAGAACCTTGGTCAGGAGGTGACCAAGAACCCAATGACCACTCTGACAGAACTAGAGAGTTCCTTGGCTGAGATGGGAGAACCTGCCAGAAGAACAGCAGTCTCTGCAACACTTCACAAATCTAGGCTTTATGGGAGAGTGGCCAGACAGAGGCCACTCCTGGGAAAAATGGCACATGACAGCACGCCTGGAGTTTGCAAAAAGGACAGGAAAGACTCTGAGAGCATGAGGCAAAAGATTCTGTGGTCTGATGAGATGAAAATTTAACTCTTTGGCCTGAATGCAAAGCGCTACGTCGGGCGGATACCGAGCACAGATCACCCATCTAACACCATCCCTAACATGAAGCATTATAGGTGTCAGCATCATGCTATGGGGATGCTTTTCCATGGCAGGGACTGGGAGACTTGTAAGAATAGAGGAAACAATGAATGGAGCTAATACAGGCAAATCTTTCAGGAGAACCTGCTTCAGAGTGCAAAAGACCTCAGATTGCGGCGAAGATTTCGTTCCAACATGACAATGACCTCAAGCATACAGCAAAATCAACACTGGAATGGCTTCAGAACAAGAACATGAAGTCCTTGAGTGGTCCAGCCAAAGCCCAGACTTGAATCCCATTGAGAATCTGTGGAAAGACTTCAAGATTGCTGTTCATTGATGCTCCCTATCCAACTTGAAAGAGCTGAATAAATCTGCAAAGAAGAATGGAGAAAATCCCGAATCCAGATGTGTAAAGTTAATGCAGACATACCCAAGAAGACTCGAAGATGTAATCGCTGCCAAATGCGCTTCTACAAAGTATTGACTCAGGTTGAATACCTGTTGACACAAGCATTTCAGCTTCATTTTAATTAACTTGTAAAAATATCTAAAAACACGTTTTCACTTTGTCATTACGGGTATTTTGTGTAAATCCGGTGACAAAAAATATATATTTTCAATTTAATCCATTTTAAATTCAGGCTGTAACACACATTGCATTGGTACCTTGCAGAGGAAATTATAATATTGCATGAGGTGATGTATTGTACGTTTTCTAATATTTACAGGTCACATGTTGAAAATGATTCATTGCAAAATACATGTATATTTAATGAGTTTAAAATGTGTGTACCATTGAGATGTACGGCATATCTAATCACCAACACACAAAACACGACATTGACCAGGATTGCATCACCTGGAAGTGGGGTGTCAGCCACATACGAGGTGTGTTCAAAAAGTATCCAACCTTAATTTTTCGTGCGTAAACAAATGAAGCTAGGGAGGCTGTGGTTTGGTGCAGTATGTAGGCGATCCTAATCCGTATGCGTGATATTTTCCCGCCTGCAGAAGCTGTCAGTCGCCGACAGACCGCCGATGAGTGAGGAGTGTAGTGAGCGCCGTCGGATTTTCGTTTTTTACAAAAATGAGCGAAAGGTGCTCAACCACTCCACAAATTTTGACCTACTTTTCATGACTTAGGGATCCCCTGTTAACCTTTAACCATGTGACCAAGAGCGATTACGTCATACCCAGTCGTGGTTGTAATTTGGCATTTACCAAATAATCTCCCACTACCAAATGCTTGGGATCGACGACACCGAATGTTGTGTTTTACATTCTAATATGTGATTTGGTGCATGTAAAATTATTCTGATGCACCTGTTTTTGAAATTTGGCAACACTGAATGTAACATTGTTTGTTTGGTTTTTAATTCGACCCTGTTATTGTCAATTTCCATTCAATAAAATACTTTTTTGGCTGGAGAAGTGCAGTCCTGGAGACTCTCTGTGATCTTGCTTCATCCTTGATGCTCGACTGCTTGGCTTGGAGGAAGTTCACCCAGCCCAAGAAGTACCAAACCTACAAATGCATGCACGCCACACTGTGGATGTTCATTTGCTCGACAAAAACGGGTACCAAGTAATGGACAAAGGAAAACCAAACCCATCACTTCATTTTCTCCAACAACCAGAACCGAATAAGCATTTCGCACCTGTACTACATCGTTCCGTTCCTCGAGCAGACGCTCAAAGAACTCCCACAGCCAACTGTGGGTAAGCGCAAAACAATTAAACAGCACGGGCAGGAACAAGTGATCATATAGCCACAAAATTACTGTATCAACACTCCAGTTACCCAAACACAGGTTATTACAACATTGCAACAACACCAACATCAATCTATAAATGGTGCTCAAATCAATCATGTGACATACACAGTCACCTCATACATTTTTACAAAAATGGGGCAGGGGGGGGGGGGCAAGCAACGTGCAACTTACAGTAACTCTTCGATCTCAAGCAGCAACTTGGCAGTTGTTATCCTTAACTCGTACGCTGCGAAGATTCTAGAAACAGGACAACAAATATGCAGGCAAATGGTCTCGAACTTCACCTTTATCCTATTCCACCACTGAATCTTCCAGTGCATGAATCATCTCTCAGCCAAGCCTTATATATCGCATAAGATTGCTGAGGGTTTGGTTGAGTGTGCGTTTGCCACTGAAAAAGGCAGCAACAGAGGATGACAATAAGTGTAAAGTACAAATGGACTACTTGTGGAGAAACGAGACCATTCATCTTCGCTGATACCTGCAATATATCTTCATCCTCGTCTTCAATGTCTTCCCATTCCTGGCTGTCCTCCCCTGTATCCTTCATTGCCTGTGAAAAGTTCTTCCGCATCAACTTGGAAGCCAGACTTCCAGTGACTGCATCAGGAAGCGCTTTCCTTCCTGAAAGTACCCAGGCACATGTGATTGTACAAACAACCCAGCTGGACAATCCAGAAATGGTCTCAAAACAATGAACTCAATGTATGCTGCTACCCATGCTATAAAGTAGACAATAAAAGCAAAAGGTGCTCATTTAAATGCAAGATGGAACCTACTTGGGTTTCTCGGAGCTTATCAGAAAGCTGGCCATTAGTTGAAGGGCTTCAACATTGTTAGACTCGTCTCCAAGGCCTTGTCCAAGACCTCCTTGCATCGTTCTGCAGCCCCTTCCTGGATACTGCCTCACACAAATCACAGAGGATGTAACACTCCCAAGTTGCTCTGGACTACAGTATGAATAAGCAAAGGTTAAATTCTGACCCAAAATAAATATTACAATGTCTCCACTTTTCACAACCATTATCTAACAAGTGAGCAAATGTCGGTGCATCAGGATGCCACAATATATTTGGCTGTATAAAAGAGGATCTGCTGTGGATCATCAGCTATACTTTATCATCATAGTTAATTGTGGAACAGTGAATTCCAAGTGACAAAAATAAATAAATAAGAAGCGGTTTCTGGATTGCAGCATAAATCAAATATTTAAATGAGAACAATTTTACTTATCATCGAAAGACTCATCGTGAGCTGAACAATAAATCAATCTCTCTCTATTAATTCAAAATCAGACTTACATTGACAGAAAATGTACAAACTATACATATAATGACAAAGTACACTTAATGTGGAAGAAAGTTCCTTCTCAATTACTTTCATTTCAATTTCAGGAAAATATAGATAAATCGTTGTTTCTGGCAACACCCAACT
>CM068955.1:104767950-104817787 GCA_035128595.1 Eptatretus atami
GTCAGGTCGCTCCAGCAGTCGCTCTGTTTCCTTCGTCTTTTTAATGTTGAATTTCACATTAACGGTACTTGTGCGTTATTTTATATATAGTTTGTACATTTCCTGTCAACGTAAGTTCAGCATGCAAAAAACATATATATAAGGACCGTTGAGAAAACCTAGACCTCTGAAATGATGCAGACCAGTGTAATTTATCAATGCCATTTTTTTATATTTTCTGATTTAAAAGGACACGTCAAGTTCTGAATCAAAAACAAAGTTCCTGCAATATTAACAGTGAAATAAAGAATTGTGGAGACCAAATACTTTTGTCAATTTCAACTTATTTTTGGAGAAAATTGTGAGTTATTTGAAGAAAATAAAGTGCAAGGGTGCCAATATTTCTGGCCACGATGGTGTGATGTTTTCTCTGTGAATGATGCTTTGTGATGTAACACAACACAACCTCCACATTACACATCGGTTCTTGTAATAATATGCACGATATGAATGAAGGAAGAGGTCGAAGTTATCGGCGTGCCGTCGTGCACAGTGACACGTCGAGCCGCACGGACGTGCTTGGTTCCGTCCACAGACACTCACCCCCGTAGATGGCAAAGGCCTGATCGTAAAAGAATCGTCTCTTTAACGCGTTCCCATCTTGTTCCTGTCGATGGCGTCGTCCTGGGCTGCAATGCCAATTCCTGCGGGACATCGGTTTTAGAGGAGAAGCACGTACCAAAGCCGAAGCACGTGTGTGTACACGTGTGTGTGTTGTGTACACGTGTGTGTGTACCGTGTGTGCGTGTGTGTACACGTGTGTGTGTGTGTACACGTGTGTTGTGTGTGTGTACACGTGTGTGTGTGTGTACACGTGTGTGTGTGTGTGTGTACACGTGTGTGTGTGTGGTGTACACGTGTACACATGTGTGTGTGTGTACACGTGGGTGTGTGTGTACACGTGTGTGTTGTGTGTGTGTGTACACGTGTGTGTGTGTGTGTACACGTGTGTGTTGTACACGTGTGTGTGTGTACACGTGTGTGTGTGTGTGTGTGTACACGTGGGTGGTGATTGTCAGACGGACACAAACCTTAACATCGAGAGTCTTTTTGCGCGTTTTCAGCTCCGCCACGCCTTGTCCACGTCCATTCTCGGTGCACCGTCTGCTTTGAGCTTCTTCACCAGTTCTCCCTGGCAGGACAGGTGTGCGTTGGCAAACTTAGAACCGGACCTCAGTGTCCACAAACAGCACACACACCTCAAGTTGAAGATGCATCACAGCACTACTGTATAATTAGTAGGTCAACATGTAGTCACAGACATCTGCTGAAACTCCATTAATATACTGTACAGTACAATACAATGACATATGTCGGTACAGTTACACTCTTGTCCTCTCACTGTATATTATCTATTGTTAATTTGTTTTTATTATTTATTTATTTATTTTTACAGCCCTAATTTCACGATTCCAATTGCCGACGTAACTGCAGCCTCCCGAACAGCACCTGCTCACGCACGGCCAGGCGGAGCGGCGCCAGACTCTCCTCCACGTCCATGGCCGCTGTTCCCGACTTGTCTCGCACCGGATTGAGCCGCGATGTCGAAGCGCTCAGTGGACGGGACAGCGGACACCGCCGAAGCAGGCTCCCGTTGGAGTGAGTGACTGGAGGAAGAAAGCCGGAACGAAGACGCTCGAGATCGCGGCGCAGGCCGAGCGGATCGCCGCGCAGCATGTGCGGGCGGGGCGGGGCGGGGCGGGGGGCGGAGCGGCGGGGAGGGGGCGGGCGGGGGCGGAGCTTAGCGCGCGCCACGTGTCCGGCTGATGCAACCGGAATCATGGCCGATCGGGTTTACCCAATCACAGGGCTTTGCCGACACCACGTGGATGACGTCCCCGATCGGTGATCACGAACTGGAGTGACGAGATTAATATCACATTGACTCGACTGTTTCACGGCTTGCGATGGAATTTGTCCATTTTATATTCAGTTGATCATATAAATGAATGTTATCGATTTTGGGCTTTTTAACCCCTTTACTCAGAGATAAATTAGCCTTGTTTTAGGAAGGAAGGAAAGAAAGAAGAAGGAAGGAAGGAGGAATGAATGAAGAATGAATGAATATATAGCAGAGAGGAGATGATCAGGTTCAGGAAAGTCTCAACACTATCATGAATGTGAAACGTGTGTGTGTTCCGTTTCCACTGCGACACCTCTGGACACATTTGGACCAATTTTGTCACAGATTTCCCAGGTGGTTCCGTTCCAGTTTTGCGGCTCCTTCGGCAGCCGAGCCGGGAAATCCCCATAAAAATGACACATGGGGTTCACTTCCTTGTTGTTGTCCTTGGTGTGAATGACCCCACCTTTGGTGAAGTTGAGAACTACAGAATGTGTTGAATTCCTCGGACAACCGTTTGACTGTAATCTGTGGTGATTGATCTCGACCCTTCATCCTGGTGGTGTGGACCCTTCATCCTGGTGGTGTGGGCCTTCATTGAGCATGATGAAGGGTCGACACCACCACGGCTAGCTTTTCCCATCACCGAGGACAGGGACTTTTACAAGGGAATAAAGAACTATCACGGACCCTCATCCCTCCGCCAGGATGAACAGTTCACATTTTGTTTGCCACTGATCGGTCGGATCTGCGTCCGGATCTTCACCAAAATCGAATCCATTCGTCCTTGCTACACACCCAACCTGTCCACCAAGTTTCGTCCGAATCCGTCCACAACCTTTTGAGATATCCTGCTCATAGACGGACAAACAATTAGACAGACGGACAAACAAGAAGGCATCAGGTGGTCGCCTGACACGTATGACGAAAATCATGCAAATGACATCACTGTCACCTTGACCTTTGACCTATATAAAATAAAAAAAACATTGACGGCCCACTTTTGTCCTTCGGTATCCTCTGGTAAAGTTTGACGAAGATAGCTGAAAGTGTTCGCGAGTTATCGCACTCACAAACCCGAGCCGAGCTGATGAACGAGACAGACCGACATGTGACAGACCATAACAAACAAACAGACAGACAGACAGACAAACAGGGGTGAAAAATGAAACCTCGGTCCACGTTCGGGGTGGAGGTAACAAAGATGGGTAAGCAGCGAGGGTAAAGGTAACTGGATTTAGGGTTGTATTCATGGAGGGATAAATTATAAATCAAAGGAAGTCGTTTTAACTCTGTCCGGGAATCTCATGAGGTCTCATCTGGAATCGTGTATACAGTTTTGGTCACCACATCTGAGGAAGGACAACATAGGGCAACGAGATTGATCCCGGGCTGAACTTGACTAAACTATGAGATTGAAACTAAACTATGAGATTGAAACTAAACTATGAGCCACTGAAAAAGACAGCACATCACACATGAGAAAGCAGACAATTGCAAAGGGGATCTGATGGAATTTATTAACATAATGAAGGGTGTGGAAAAATAAGTGCAAAATAATTGTTCAGCAGAATTGACAATGACAGGACAAGAGTGGGTCAGTCAAAGAGCTCCCTGTAAGGTGTGACAGTAGAGTCCGTGGATTGTGTTAAAATTGACCTGGATAGGCAGGTGGAAGTCGTGGTGATGGGGGATACAAAGGGGGTGGCATGATTGTGCAGGCTTGATGGACTTAATGGCGTCCTCAATTATGGAAGTTCCTTGTATAGCATGTACTATTTAATTGTCATCTCTCATTCTCCTTCCAATGGTTGGGACCTGAAGGTTAAAAAAAAAAACCCTTTTGAACAACTCTCCCACGTTGCTCTTATTGTCAACTCACCGACTTTATAGCATCCGTTAGCAGCACACATTGAGTTCATCATTTTGAGACCATTTCTGGATTGTGGCCAATCACATGTGCACGGGTACTTTCAGAAGGAAAGCGGTTCCTGATGCACTCACTTGCAGTCTGTCTTTGAACCAACCGAAGAGTAAACCAAAATGGGCACTCAATGCTGTCGATATGCAACGCACCACCATCCCTTCTGACAAGCTGAAAAAGAAACGAAGGTTGAAAGAAAACTTCTACAAGGAAGGATTCAGATACTCTGCAAATTTGAACTTGTTCATTTTCTGCCACTAGATTTTTCTCAATAATCCATCACAATACTATTGACTATCACCAACAACCAGCAAATGGAAACATGTTTCAAAACTAGAACAGCACTTGGTGAAGCACGTACCTCCCACAGGCTGAGGCGAGAACAGTTTATGTTTTGTATCCCACCGATAGCCGGATATGAATCCGGACCTGAACCAAAACCTAATTGGCTTGTTCTTGACACCTAACGAACTCGTCCACCAAATTTTGTTACAATCCGTCCACAATCTTTTGAAATATCATATATATATATCGTTTTTGACCCCATCTCTCAATGATGAAGAATCACTGAAGGAATTAAAAAGACTAGAAGCACCCGCTCCCCACAGGAGTGGCCAGCGGGGTTACGTTGTTATTCTTATTCAAATGTGTAATTCAAATACCTCTCCAAAACAACTCATAGCACTGGAAAACATGGACAGGAATACTGCACTGCAAACGGCAGGAACTTGTAATACCTCATCCACTAGAGGCAGCATTACACAATTTACAAGGAGAATTTGCATTCTCCCCTCCAAGACCACCAGCAAAGATAAAAACACCCTATACATCAATTGGGTCATGCTGATCTCTTGTAGAATCTGGATGTAATCGGCCAGAACTGTAGGAGTAGCACGACACAATAACACACACACACACGAATCTTTGTCAGGATTCTCATATTCGATCCGAACCAAAATCAACTCACAAACAAACACACGGGTGAAAACATAACCTCTGTCCACTTTCAGTGACGGATGCATTTTATTTTTATTCATTTCAGTGGTCATGATTTACATGAGCATCCACTACGGATCGAAAAAGTGGTTTCAGCACGACTTTGCAGCGGCAAGCAATCATGATCAGAAACCAGCCAAGAGGAAAAAACAACAGCAAAATATATAATTAAAAAGCACCGCAACTTTTGCAGACAATTTTATTTTCAACCCCCTCCCCCACAAATGCATGATCACAGCACTAAGTATATATTTACAACAAAATCAAAATATACCATCAGAGATGGGGAATCCCCGCCATTGAACCAGTCGGCCATCTTGGATCCGGCCACGCCCAAAATCAATAGGATTCTTCCTTTTCAGGTGGTACATGTGTGACCCAAATTTCAAATCGATATGGCGAACAGTTTATGAGTTATCGCACTCACAGCTATAAATGTTGACGCCCAGCCAGCCAGACGGACGGATGACCCGGGTGACAACAATATCCCCCTTCCGCCACGCGGCGGGGATAAAAAACCGGTTTGAACATAAAAGTTTTAACAAGCACAGCTTCATCAAAGTTCATATTGCACCATCTGTTCCTCAGCAAATCAAAGCAGTCACTCTCCATGCTCAGGCTGCTTCGAGGTGTTTGGCACACTGACACAATTCCACATCTGTGTTGCAGATGAGTCAAAACCTTCTCGAGATAAGGCCACATCAACTTATGAAGCAAACTTTGCCAAAAGGTCCTCATAAGTTTATACTCCAATCACAAGTCCATTTGGTTGTCATCCTCACTGCTCAGTTCGAACTCTGGCTCCAGCTCTTCTTTAGTAACCTCATCTTCATCTTCATCAGCATCACGTTCTGGCCCAACTCGCCAGAATAGCTCTTCAATGTGAGAGACCAGCTCATAATCTTCATAGCACTGCTTCTCCGTCAGCTGTCACATGGCATGCATCACAACATTGTGTCAACAAGACAGGACCTTTGTGCCAACAAACTCAACATTAACCAGGGTTCAAAATTATGTGTGTACAGTGCCTTCAGAAAAATATCACATCTTGTTGTGTACAGCCGGAATTTAAAATGGGTAAATGAGATTATTAGTTTGTCATTGATCTCCACATAATACCCGATAATGTCAAAGTGGAATTTTATTCTTAGAAAGTCTAACAAATTAAAAGCTGAAATGTCTTGCGTCAATATGTATTCAAAACCCTTTGCTTGACCCTCCAAATTGAGCTCAGGTGCATCCAATTTCCTTTGATCATCCTTGAGATGTCTCTACAACTTGATTGGAGTCTACCTGAGGTCAATTCAATTGATTGACATGATTTAGAAAAAACACACCTTCTATATAAGGTCCCACAGTTGACGGTGCACGTCAGATCAGAAACTCTACCATGAAGTCGAAGGAACTGTCCGTAGAACTCCGATATACAATTTGTGGGAGGCATTGATCTGGGGAAGGAATTAAACTATTTCTAGAGTGTTGAAAGTTCCCAAGAGCACAGTGAACTCCATCATTAGGAAATGTAAAATAATATGGAACTACCCAGACTCTTCTTAGAGCTGGCCATCCGACCAACTGGCAACCGGGCTAGAAGAACCTTGGTCAGGAGGTGACCAAGAACCCAATGACCACTCTGACAGAACTAGAGAGTTCCTTGGCTGAGATGGGAGAACCTGCCAGAAGAACAGCAGTCTCTGCAACACTTCACAAATCTAGGCTTTATGGGAGAGTGGCCAGACAGAGGCCACTCCTGGGAAAAATGGCACATGACAGCACGCCTGGAGTTTGCAAAAAGGACAGGAAAGACTCTGAGAGCATGAGGCAAAAGATTCTGTGGTCTGATGAGATGAAAATTTAACTCTTTGGCCTGAATGCAAAGCGCTACGTCGGGCGGATACCGAGCACAGATCACCCATCTAACACCATCCCTAACATGAAGCATTATAGGTGTCAGCATCATGCTATGGGGATGCTTTTCCATGGCAGGGACTGGGAGACTTGTAAGAATAGAGGAAACAATGAATGGAGCTAATACAGGCAAATCTTTCAGGAGAACCTGCTTCAGAGTGCAAAAGACCTCAGATTGCGGCGAAGATTTCGTTCCAACATGACAATGACCTCAAGCATACAGCAAAATCAACACTGGAATGGCTCAGAACAAGAACATGAAAGTCCTTGAGTGGTCCAGCCAAAGCCCAGACTTGAATCCCATTGAGAATCTGTGGAAAGACTTCAAGATTGCTGTTCATTGATGCTCCCTATCCAACTTGAAAGAGCTGAATAAATCTGCAAAGAAGAATGGGAGAAAATCCCGAATCCAGATGTGTAAAGTTAATGCAGACATACCCAAGAAGACTCGAAGATGTAATCGCTGCAAATGCGCTTCTACAAAGTATTGACTCAGGTTGAATACCTGTTGACACAAGCATTTCAGCTTCATTTTAATTAACTTGTAAAAAATCTAAAAACACGTTTTCACTTTGTCATTACGGGTATTTTGTGTAAATCCGGTGACAAAAAATATATATTTTCAATTTAATCCATTTTAAATTCAGGCTGTAACACACATTGCATTGGTACCTTGCAGAGGAAATTATAATATTGCATGAGGTGATGTATTGTACGTTTTCTAATATTTACAGGTCACATGTTGAAAATGATTCATTGCAAATACATGTATATTTAATGAGTTTAAAATGTGTGTACCATTGAGATGTACGGCATATCTAATCACCAACACCAAAACACGACATTGACCAGGATTGCATCACCTGGAAGTGGGGTGTCAGCCACATACGAGGTGTGTTCAAAAAGTATCCAACCTTAATTTTTCGTGCGTAAACAAATGAAGCTAGGGAGGCTGTGGTTTGGTGCAGTATGTAGGCGATCCTAATCCGTATGCGTGATATTTTCCCGCCTGCAGAAGCTGTCAGTCGCCGACAGACCGCCGATGAGTGAGGAGTGTAGTGAGCGCCGTCGGATTTTCGTTTTTTACAAAAATGAGCGAAAGGTGCTCAACCACTCCCACAAATTTTGACCTACTTTTTCATGACTTAGGGATCCCCTGTTAACCTTTAACCATGTGACCAAGAGCGATTACGTCATACCCAGTCGTGGTTGTAATTTGGCATTTACCAAATAATCTCCCACTACCAAATGCTTGGGATCGACGACACCGAATGTTGTGTTTTACATTCTAATATGTGATTTGGTGCATGTAAAATTATTCTGATGCACCTGTTTTTGAAATTTGGCAACACTGAATGTAACATTGTTTGTTTGGTTTTTAATTCGACCCTGTTATTGTCAATTTCCATCTCAATAAAATACTTTTTTGGCTGGAGAAGTGCAGTCCTGGAGACTCTCTGTGATCTTGCTTCATCCTTGATGCTCGACTGCTTGGCTTGGAGGAAGTTCACCCAGCCCAAGAAGTACCAAACCTACAAATGCATGCACGCCACACTGTGGATGTTCATTTGCTCGACAAAAACGGGTACCAAGTAATGGACAAAGGAAAACCAAACCCATCACTTCATTTTCTCCAACAACCAGAACCGAATAAGCATTTCGCACCTGTACTACATCGTTCCGTTCCTCGAGCAGACGCTCAAAGAACTCCCACAGCCAACTGTGGGTAAGCGCAAAACAATTAAACAGCACGGGCAGGAACAAGTGATCATATAGCCACAAAATTACTGTATCAACACTCCAGTTACCCAAACACAGGTTATTACAACATTGCAACAACACCAACATCAATCTATAAATGGTGCTCAAATCAATCATGTGACATACACAGTCACCTCATACATTTTTACAAAAATGGGGCAGGGGGGGGGGGGCAAGCAACGTGCAACTTACAGTAACTCTTCGATCTCAAGCAGCAACTTGGCAGTTGTTATCCTTAACTCGTACGCTGCGAAGATTCTAGAAACAGGACAACAAATATGCAGGCAAATGGTCTCGAACTTCACCTTTATCCATATTCCACCACTGAATCTTCCAGTGCATGAATCATCTCTCAGCCAAGCCTTATATATCGCATAAGATTGCTGAGGGTTTGGTTGAGTGTGGTTTGCCACTGAAAAAGGCAGCAACAGAGGATGACAATAAGTGTAAAGTACAAATGGACTACTTGTGGAGAAACGAGACCATTCATCTTCGCTGATACCTGCAATATATCTTCATCCTCGTCTTCAATGTCTTCCCATTCCTGGCTGTCCTCCCCTGTATCCTCACTTTGCCTGTGAATAGTCTTCCGCATCAACTTGGAAGCCAGACTTCCAGTGACTGCATCAGGAAGCGCTTTCCTTCCTGAAAGTACCCAGGCACATGTGATTGTACAAACAACCCAGCTGGACAATCCAGAAATGGTCTCAAAACAATGAACTCAATGTATGCTGCTGACCCATGCTATAAAGTAGACAATAAAAGCAAAAGGTGCTCATTTAAATTGCAAGATGGAACCTACTTGGGTTTCTCGGAGCTTATCAGAAAGCTGGCCATTAGTTGAAGGGCTTCAACATTGTTAGACTCGTCTCCAAGGCCTTGTCCAAGACCTCCTTGCATCGTTCTGCAGCCCCTTCCTGGATACTGCCCACACAAATCACAGAGATGTAACACTCCCAAGTTGCTCTGGACTACAGTATGAATAAGCAAAGGTTAAATTCTGACCCAAAATAAATATTACAATGTCTCCACTTTTCACAACCATTTCTAACAAGTGAGCAAATGTCGGTGCATCAGGATGCCACAATATATTTGGCTGTTAAAAGAGATCTGCTGTGGATCATCAGCTATACTTTATCATCATAGTTAATTGTGGAACAGTGAATTCCAAGTGACAAAAATAAATAAATAAGAAGGGTTTCTGGATTGCAGCATAAATCAAATATTTAAATGAGAACAATTTTACTTATCATCGAAAGACTCATCGTGAGCTGAGACAATAAATCAATCTCTCTCTATTTTTAATGTTGAATTTCACATTAACGGTACTTGTGCGTTATTTTATATATAGTTTGTACATTTCCTGTCAACGTAAGTTCAGCATGCAAAAAACATATATATAAGGACCGTTGAGAAAACCTAGACCTCTGAAATGATGCAGACCAGTGTAATTTATCAATGCCATTTCTTTATATTTTCTGATTTAAAAGGACACGTCAAGTTCTGAATCAAAAACAAAGTTCCTGCAATATTAACAGTGAAATAAAGAATTGTGGAGACCAAATACTTTTGTCAATTTCAACTTATTTTTGGAGAATTGTGAGTTATTTGAAGAAAATAAAGTGCAAGGGTGCCAATATTTCTGGCCACGATGGTGTGATTTCTCTGTGAATGATGCTTTGTGATGTAACACAACACAACCTCCACATTACACATCGGTTCTTGTAATAATATGCACGATATGAATGAAGGAAGAGGTCGAAGTTATCGGCGTGCCGTCGTGCACAGTGACACGTCGAGCCGCACGGACGTGCTTGGTTCCGTCCACAGACACTCACCCCCGTAGATGGCAAAGGCCTGATCGTAAAAGAATCGTCTCTTTAACGCGTCTTCCATCTTGTTCCTGTCGATGGCGTCGTCCTGGGGCTGCAATGCCAATTCCTGCGGGACATCGGTATTTTAGAGGAGAAGCACGTACCAAAGCCGAAGCACGTGTGTGTACACGTGTGTGTGTGTGTGTACACGTGTGTGTGTGTACACGTGTGTGTGTGTGTACACGTGGTGTGTGTGTGTGTAACACTGTGTGTGTGTGTACACGTGTGTGTGTGTGTACAGTGTGTGTGTGTACACGTGTGTGTGTGTGTGTGTACACGTGTACACATGTGTTGTGTGTGTACACGTGGGTGTTGTGTGTACACGTGTGTGTGTGTGTGTGGTGTGTACACGTGTGTGTGTGTGTGTACACGTGTGGTGTGTACACGTGTGTGTGTGTACACGTGTGTGTGTGTGTGGTTGTGTACACGTGGGTGGTGATTGTCAGACGGACACAAACCTTAACATCGAGAGTCTTTTTGCGCGTTTTCAGCTCCGCCACCGCCTTGTCCACGTCCATTCTCGGTGCACCGTCTGCTTTGAGCTTCTTCACCAGTTCTCCCTGGCAGGACAGGTGTGCGTTGGCAAACTTAGAACCGGACCTCAGGTGTCCACAAACAGCACACACACCTCAAGTTGAAGATGCATCACAGCACTACTGTATAATTAGTAGGTCAACATGTAGTCACAGACATCTGCTGAAACTCCATTAATATACTGTACAGTACAATACAATGACATATGTCGGTACAGTTACACTCTTGTCCTCTCACTGTATATTATCTATTGTTAATTGTTTTTATTTATTTATTTATTTATTTTTACAGCCCTAATTTCACGATTCCAATTGCCGACGTAACTGCAGCCTCCTCGAACAGCACCTGCTCACGCACGGCCAGGCGGAGCGGCGCCAGACTCTCCTCCACGTCCATGGCCGCTGTTCCCGACTTGTCTCGCACCGGATTGAGCCGCGATGTCGAAGCGCTCAGTGGACGGGACAGCGGACACCGCCGAAGCAGGCTCCCGTTGGAGTGAGTGGACTAGAGGGAAGAAAGCCGGAACGAAGACGCTCGAGATCGCGGCGCAGCCGAGCGGATCGCGCGCAGCATGTGCGGGGCGGGGCGGGGCGGGGGGCGGAGCGGGGCGGGGGGGGGGCGGGGGCGGAGCTTAGCGCGCGCCACGTGTCCGGCTGATGCAACCGGAATCATGGCCGATCGGGTTTACCCAATCACAGGGCTTTGCCGACACCACGTGGATGACGTCCCGCCGAGTCGGTGTCACGAACTGGAGTGACGAGATTAATATCACATTGACTCGACTGTTTCACGGCTTGCGATGGAATTTGTCCATTTTATATTTCAGTTGATCATATAAATGAATGTTATCGATTTTTGGGCTTTTTAACCCCTTTACTCAGAGATAAATTAGCCTTGTTTTAGGAAGGAAGGAAAGAAAGAAAGAAGGAAGGAAGGAGGAATGAATGAAAGAATGAATGAATATATAGCAGAGAGGAGATGATCAGGTTCAGGAAAGTCTCAACACTATCATGGAATGTGAAACGTGTGTGTGTTCCGTTTCCACTGCGACACCTCTGGACACATTTGGACCAATTTTGTCACAGATTTCCCAGGTGGTTCCGTTCCAGGTTTTGCGGCTCCTTCGGCAGCCGGAGCCGGGAAATCCCCAATAAAAATGACACATGGGGTTCACTTCCTTGTTGTTGTCCTTGGTGTGAATGACGCCACCTTTGGTGAAGTTGAGAACTACAGAATGTGTTGAATTCCTCGGACAACCGTTTGACTGTAATCTGTGGTGATTGATCTCGACCCTTCATCCTGGTGGTGTGGACCCTTCATCCTGGTGGTGTGGGCCCTTCATTGAGCATGATGAAGGGTCGACACCACCACGGCTAGCTTTTCCCATCACCGAGGACAGGGACTTTTACAAGGGAATAAGAAACTATCACGGACCCTCATCCCTCCGCCAGGATGAACAGTTCACATTTTGTTTGCCACTGATCGGTCGGATCTGCGTCCGGATCTTCACCAAAATCGAATCCATTCGTCCTTGTCACACACCCAACCTGTCCACCAAGTTTCGTCCGAATCCGTCCACAACCTTTTGAGATATCCTGCTCATAGACGGACAAACAATTAGACAGACGGACAAACAAGAAGGCATCAGGTGGTCGCCTGACACGTATGACGAAAATCATGCAAATGACATCACTGTCACCTTGACCTTTGACCTATATAAACTAAAAAAAACATTGACGGCCTCACTTTTGTCCTTCGGTATCCTCTGGTAAAGTTTGACGAAGATAGCTGAAAGTGTTCGCGAGTTATCGCACTCACAAACCCGAGCCGAGCTGATGAACGAGACAGACCGACATGTGACAGACCATAACAAACAAACAGACAGACAGACAGACAAACAGGGGTGAAAAATGAAACCTCGGTCCACGTTCGGGGGTGGAGGTAACAAAGGATGGGTAAGCAGCGAGAGGTAAAGGTAACTGGATTTAGGGTTGTATTCATGGAGGGATAAATTATAAATCAAAGGAAGTCGTTTTAACTCTGTCCGGGAATCTCATGAGGTCTCATCTGGAATCGTGTATACAGTTTTGGTCACCACATCTGAGGAAGGACAACATAGGGCAACGAGATTGATCCCGGGCTGAACTTGACTAAACTATGAGATTGAAACTAAACTATGAGATTGAAACTAAACTATGAGCCACTGAAAAAGACAGCACATCACACATGAGAAAGCAGACAATTGCAAAGGGGATCTGATGGAGATTTATTAACATAATGAAGGGTGTGGACAAAATAAGTGCAAAATAATTGTTCAGCAGAATTGACAATGACAGGACAAGAGTGGGTCAGTCAAAGAGCTCCCTGTAAGGGTAGTGACAGTAGAGTCCGTGGATTGTGTTAAAATTGACCTGGATAGGCAGGTGGAAGTCGTGGTGATGGGGGATACAAAGGTGGTGGCATGATTGTGCAGGCTTGATGGACTTAATGGCGTCCTCAATTATGGAAGTTCCTTGTATAGCATGTACTATTTAATTGTCATCTCTCATTCTCCTTCCAATGGTTGGGACCTGAAGGTTAAAAAAAAAAAACCCTTTTGAACAACTCTCCCACCGTTTGCTCTTATTGTCAACTCACCGACTTTATAGCATCCGTTAGCAGCACACATTGAGTTCATCATTTTGAGACCATTTCTGGATTGTGGCCAATCACATGTGCACGGGTACTTTCAGAAGGGAAAGCGGTTCCTGATGCACTCACTTGCAGTCTGTCTTTGAACCAACCGAAGAGTAAACCAAAATGGGCACTCAATGCTGTCGATATGCAACGCCACCACCATCCCTTCTGACAAGCTGAAAAAGAAACGAAGGTTGAAAGAAAACTTCTACAAGGAAGGATTCAGATACTCTGCAAATTTGAACTTGTTCATTTTCTGCCACTAGATTTTTCTCAATAATCCATCAACATACTATTGACTATCAGCCAACAACCAGCAAATGGAAACATTGTTCAAAACTAGAACAGCACTTGGTGAAGCACGTACCTCCACCAGGCTGAGGCGGAGAACAGTTTATGTTTTGTATCCCACCGATAGGCCGGATATGAATCCGGACCTGAACCAAAACCTAATTGGCTTGTTCTTGACACCTAACGAACTCGTCCACCAAATTTTGTTACAATCCGTCCACAATCTTTTGAAATATCATAATATATATATCGTTTTTGACCCCATCTCTCAATGATGAAGAATCACTGAAGGAATTAAAAAGACTAGAAGCACCCGCTCCCCACAGGAGTGGCCAGCGGGGTTACGTTGTTATTCTTATTCAAATGTGTAATTCAAAATACCTCTCCAAAACAACTCATAGCACTGGAAAACATGGCGACAGGAATACTGCACTGCAAACGGCAGGAACTTGTAATACCCTCATCCACCTAGAGGCAGCATTTACACATTTACAAGGAGAATTTGCATTCTCCCCTCCAAGACCACCAGCAAAGATAAAAACACCCCTATACATCAATTGGGGTCATGCTGATCTCTTGTAGCAAATCTGGATGTAATCGGCCAAGAACTGTAGGAGTAGCACGACACACATATACACACACACACACGAATCTTTGTCAGGATTCTCATATTCGGATCCGAACCAAAATCAACTCACAAACAAACACACGGGTGAAAACATAACCTCTGTCCACTTTCAGTGACGGATGCATTTTATTTTTATTCATTTCAGTGGTCATGATTTACATGAGCATCCACTACGGATCGAAAAAGTGGTTTCAGCACGACTTTGCAGCGGCAAGCAATCCATGATCAGAAACCAGCCAAGAGGAAAAAAAACAACAGCAAAATATATAATTAAAAAGCACCGCAACTTTTGCAGACAATTTTATTTTCAACCCCCTCCCCCACAAATGCATGATCACAGCACTAAGTATATATTTACAACAAAATCAAAATATACCCATCAGAGATGGGGAATCCCCCGCCATTGAACCAGTCGGCCATCTTGGATCCGGCCACGCCCAAAATCAATAGGATTCTTCCTTTTCAGGTGGTACATGTGTGACCCAAATTTCAAATCGATATGGCGAACAGTTTATGAGTTATCGCACTCACAGCTATAAATGTTGACGCCCAGCCAGCCAGACGGACGGATGACCCGGGTGACAACAATATCCCCCTTCCGCCACGCGGCGGGGGATAAAAAAACCGGTTTGAACATAAAAGTTTTAACAAGCACAGCTTCATCAAAGTTCATATTGCACCATCTGTTCCTCAGCAAATCAAAGCAGTCACTCTCCATGCTCAGGCTGCTTCGAGGTGTTTGGCACACTGACACAATTCCACATCTGTGTTGCAGATGAGTCAAAACCTTCTCGAGATAAGGCCACATCAACTTATGAAGCAAACTTTGCCAAAAGGTCCTCATAAGTTATAACTCCAATCACAAGTCCATTTGGTTGTCATCCTCACTGCTCAGTTCGAACTCTGGCTCCAGCTCTTCTTTAGTAACCTCATCTTCATCTTCATCAGCATCACGTTCTGGGCCCAACTCGCCAAGTAGCTCTTCAATGTGAGAGACCAGCTCATAATCTTCATAGCACTGCTTCTCCGTCAGCTGTCACATGGCATGCATCACAACATTGTGGTCAACAAGACAGGACCTTTGTGCCAACAACTCAACATTAACCAGGGTTCAAAATTATGTGTGTACAGTGCCTTCAGAAAATATTCACATCTTGTTGTGTTACAGCCGGAATTTAAAATGGGTTAAATTGAGATTATTAGTTTTGTCATTGATCTCCACATAATACCCGATAATGTCAAAGTGGAATTTTATTCTTAGAAAGTCTAACAAATTAAAAGCTGAAATGTCTTGCGTCAATATGTATTCAAAACCCTTTGCTTTGACCCTCCAAATTGAGCTCAGGTGCATCCAATTTCCTTTGATCATCCTTGAGATGTCTCTACAACTTGATTGGAGTCTACCTGAGGTCAATTCAATTGATTGGACATGATTTAGAAAGAAACACACCTTTCTATATAAGGTCCCACAGTTGACGGTGCACGTCAGATCAGAAACTCTACCATGAAGTCGAAGGAACTGTCCGTAGAACTCCGATATACAATTTGTGGGAGGCATTGATCTGGTGAGGAATTAAACTATTTCTAGAGTGTTGAAAGTTCCCAAGAGCACAGTGAACTCCATCATTAGGAAATGTAAAATAATATGGAACTACCCAGACTCTTCTTAGAGCTGGCCATCCGACCAAACTGAGCAACCGGGCTAGAAGAACCTTGGTCAGGGAGGTGACCAAGAACCCAATGACCACTCTGACAGAACTAGAGAGTTCCTTGGCTGAGATGGGAGAACCTGCCAGAAGAACAGCAGTCTCTGCAACACTTCACAAATCTAGGCTTTATGGGAGAGTGGCCAGACAGAGGCCACTCCTGGGAAAAATGGCACATGACAGCACGCCTGGAGTTTGCAAAAAGGCACAGGAAAGACTCTGAGAGCATGAGGCAAAAGATTCTGTGGTCTGATGAGATGAAAATTTAACTCTTTGGCCTGAATGCAAAGCGCTACGTCGGGCGGATACCGAGCACAGCTCATCACCCATCTAACACCATCCCTAACATGAAACATTATAGGTGTCAGCATCATGCTATGGGGATGCTTTTCCATGGCAGGGACTGGGAGACTTGTAAGAATAGAGGAAACAATGAATGGAGCTAAATACAGGCAAATCTTTCAGGAGAACCTGCTTCAGAGTGCAAAAGACCTCAGATTGCGGCGAAGATTTCGTTCCAACATGACAATGACCTCAAGCATACAGCAAAATCAACACTGGAATGGCTTCAGAACAAGAACATGAAAGTCCTTGAGTGGTCCAGCCAAAGCCCAGACTTGAATCCCATTGAGAATCTGTGGAAAGACTTCAAGATTGCTGTTCATTGATGCTCCCTATCCAACTTGACAGAGCTGGAGTAAATCTGCAAAGAAGAATAGGAGAAAATCCCCGAATCCAGATGTGTAAAGTTAATGCAGACATACCCAAGAAGACTCGAAGATGTAATCACTGCCAAATGCGCTTCTACAAAGTATTGACTCAGGGGGTTGAATACCTGTTGACGCAAGACATTTCAGCTTTTCATTTTTAATTAACTTGTAAAAATTTCTAAAAACACGTTTTCACTTTGTCATTACGGGGTATTTTGTGTAAATCGGTGACAAAAAATATATATTTTCAATTTAATCCATTTTAAATTCAGGCTGTAACACAATTGCATTGGTACCTTGCAGAGGTAAATTATAATATTGCATGAGGTGATGTATTGTACGTTTTCATTATATTTACAAGGTCACATGTTGAAAATGATTCATTGCAAAATACATGTATATTTAATGAGTTTAAAATGTGTGTACCATTGAGATGTACGGCATATCTAATCACCAACACAAAAACACGACATTGACCAGGATTGGCATCACCTGGAAGTGGGGTGTCAGCCACATACGAGGTGTGTTCAAAAAGTATCCAACCTTAATTTTTCGTGCGTAAACAAATGAAGCTAGGGAGGCGTGGTTTGGTGCATGTATGTAGGCGATCCTAATCCGTATGCGTGAATATTTTCCCGCCTGCAGAAGCTGTCAGTCGCCGACAGACCGCCGATGAGTGAGGAAGTGTAAGTGAGCGCCGTCGGATTTTCGTTTTTGACAAAATGAGCAAAAGGTGCTCACCACTCCCACAAATTTTGACCTACTTTTTCATGGACTTAGGGAATCCCCTGTTGAACCTTTAACCATGTGACCAAGGAGCGATTACGTCATACCCAGTCGTGGTTGTAATTTTGCATTTACCAAATAATCTCCCAACTACCAAATGCTTGGTGATCGACCGACGACCGAATGTTGTGTTTTACATTCTAATTATGTGATTTGGTGCATGTAAAATTATTTCTGTGCACCTGTTTTTGAAATTTGGGCACACTGCATGTAACATTTGTTTGTTTGTTTTTTAATTCGACCCTGTTATTGTCAATTTCCATCCAATAAATATACTTTTTTGGCTTGGAGAAGTGCAGTCCTGGAAGACTCTCTGTGATCTGCTTCATCCTTGACGCTCGACTGCTTGGCTTGGAGGAAGTTCACCCAGCCCAGAAGGTACCAAACCTACAAATGCATGCATGCACGCACACTGTGGATGTTCATTTGCTCGCAAAACGGTACCAAGTAATGGACAAAGGAAAACCAACCCCATCACTTCATTTCTCCAACAACCAGAACCGAATAAGCATTTCGCACCTGTACTACATCGTCCTGTTCCTCGAGCAGACGCTCAAGAACTCCCACAGCCAACTGTGGGTAAGCGCAAAACAATTAAAACAGCACGGGCATGGAACAAGTGATCATATAGCCACAAAATTACTGTATCAACACTCCAGTTACCCAAACACAGGTTATTACAACATTGCAACAACACCAACATCAATCTATAAATGGTGCTCAAATCAATCATGTGACAACACCAGTCACCTCATACATTTTTACAAAAATGGGGGCGGGGGGGGGGGGCAAGCAACGTGCAACTTACAGTAAACTCTTCGATCTCAAGCAGCAACTTGGAGTTGTTATCCTTAACTCGTACGCTGGAAGATTCTAGAAACAGGAAAACCAAAATAATGGCCAGGCAAATGGTCTCGAACTTCACCTTTATCCTATTCCACCACTGAAATCTTCCAGTGCATGAATCATCAGTCTCAGCCAAGCCTTATATATCTGCATAAGATTTGCTGAGGGTTTGGTTGAGGTGTGGTTTGCACTGAAAAAGGCAGGCAACAGAGGATGACAATAAGTGTAAAGTACAAATGGACTACTTGTGGAGAAAACGAGACCATTCATCTTCGCTGATACCTGCAATATATCTTCATCCTCGTCTTCAATGTCTTCCCATTCCTGGCTGTCCTCCCCTGTATCCTCACTTTGTTCCTGTGAAGTGTTCTTCCGCATCAAACTTGGAAGCCAGACTTCCAGTGACTGCATCAGGAAGCGCTTTCCTTCCTGAAAGTACCCAGGCACATGTGATTGTACAAACAACCCAGCTGGACAATCCAGAAATGGTCTCAAAACAATGAACTCAATGTATGCTGCTGACCCATGCTATAAAGTAGACAATAAAAGCAAAAGGTGCTCATTTAAATTGCAAGATGGGAACCTACTTGGGGTTTCTCGGAGCTTATCAGAAAGCTGGCCATTAGTTGAAGGGCTTCAACATTGTTAGGACTCGTCTCCAAGGCCTTGTCCAAGACCTCCTTGCATCGTTCTGCAGCCCCTTCCTGGATACTGCCCACCACAAATCACAGAGGATGTAACACTCCCAAGTTGCTCTGGACTACAGTATGAATAAGCAAAGGTTAAATTCTGACCCAAAATAAATATTACAATGTCTCCACTTTTCACAACCATTGCTAACAAGTGAGCAAATGTCGGTATCTGCTGATCAGGGATGACACAATATATTTGGCTGTATAAAGAGATCTGCTGTGGATCATCAGCTACTTACTTATCATCATAGTTAATTGTGGAACAGTGAATTCCAAGTGACAAAAATAAATAAATAAGAAGGGTTTCTGGATTGCAGCATAAATCAAATATTTAAATGAGAACAATTTTACTTATCATCGAAAAGCTCATCGTGAGCTGAGACAATAAATCAATCATTATGACCACACACAAAAGGAAACAAAAAGCTGTGTCTGTCTGGAAAGGATTCGACACTGGTCTGATAAATGGAACACGTCCGTAATTCCTGGAAAATCTCAGTCTTACCCGATTGGAAAGATAATCAAATGAACCAAACTATCCATTTCCTTGGTCATACACTGGAAGAGGTTCAGTCTCTTGAAATTCGAGATCTCACAATCAGCCATGACGTTCATTTCTGGGCCGACCACATAGCAAAACTGTCCGGAGACTGGGCATCCTCTGACGATCCAAGTCATTCCTTGGAAAATCAGAGCTACTCACAGTCCACAAGGCTTTTGTCCATAGCTCAACTGAGTACTGCTCTCTGCTACGGGCTAGCACTCCAGTATCACATCTGTCTCTCCTGGATTCTGTGGAATCTTAAGCTTTAAAAATTAGGGAGTTCAAAGAACACAATCCGACCCTCTGCATCAACTTCAAGAATGGATTCATGCGTTCTTCCAGTAACTCCTTCCTGATTTGGCTTCCAAAATCCAGGCTGATTGCATATCTCAACGCTTTTATTCCTTGCTTCTCACATCTATGGAACCACCTTCCAGAGGCTGTTCTGTCTCGCTCTTCCCTTCAGGGCTTCAAGGAAGCAGTGTACCACAATCTCTCGTCATTCCCTTCAGAACCCAACCATCTTACTTTGTAGTTTTTATGTTTCCTCTCCTTTTTCGCTGTTGACTAATTTCCTTGTTCTATTTTCATCAGAAGGTCAACTTTCATCAGAATTGCATGTGCAGTTTCTGAGAAGAAAGCAAATACCTATTTTGGGGGCAACCCCCGTACACCCCCTTAGGGCCCAATTTTTTTCATGCCAAGAACAAACTTTGGTACATCCACGGTGATGAACATTGTAGTAAAGTTTCATCGAAATCCAATGTGTAGTTTCAGAGAAGAAGTTGAAAGTATTTGTGGACGGAGGGACGACGCGCCATCCCATAAGCTCCCCGGAACTACGTTCCAGGTGAGCTAACAAAAAAAATTAACAACAAAAAAAAACATCAAACTTAAAATGCACAAAATTTCATTCAGCACTCTCATTGTCATAACAACATTAAGCACAAATGTCCCGCTAAGCTCACTGGCCAAGCTCGAGCAAGAGTTTCCGGCCAAACATGTTTAGAGCAATCGCGGTAGGTGTCATGTCGCACGATGTCTGATTGCACAGCCACAGAATGCTGGGCAGAATTCCTTCGTGCAAAGTACAACTTCAGCATACAAATCTCTTGCATTGAAAATCTGAAGTTATATTTTATTTCTTCCTCACCTATGCACATAGAAACAGCACGCACGCACGTGCACACGCACCCACACCAAAAATATTTGGTACAGGCAAAGCTCACCAGAGGTCTGTGAGGTAGATTTCAGCAATGGAGCAGTAAGCCATAGACACCTCTTCGGGTGTGATGTTGTCTTTGTCTGGAAAAGCACACTGTCCAAAAACAATAACCCTGCTTATGAGATAAATTTTACAAACATATCAAACTTATAGCAGAGGTTTCAAGAACTTAAGCAGTAAAAAAATAATCATTTGGTCACATGGATTAGTGTGGGCTGGGAGGATAACCTTGACATCTGAGAGGTATGGGTATGATCACATAGACGTCCTAGAAGTATGCGCACTCACCTCTAACCTGTCTAACCTGGGTTTGAATCTCGGCCCAGCTACAAAATGCCATCATGGTGTTTCGCATGCAAGGTGATTTGATGTGTATGCCATCTCTCGGACGGACGTTAAACGGGCGATCCCTCTGATAGCATGAGCAAAATTGAAAATTATCTGGCACTCTGGGAAAATTTGAAATTCCTTCCCCTCAACGGAGTATTCTGTGTCAGGTGACCAACCTGTCTGGGATTGTAACATGAGCCAAAAAACTGCTTCGTTTGAACATGCGCTCTGTACAAGAGCATGGTGTATAAAGGTAAAGGATTTGCACGGCAGTTACATATACACTACATAACCAAAAGTATGTGGACACCCCTTCTAATTTGTGGATTTGGCTATTTCAGCCACACCCATTGCTGACAGGTGTATAAAATCAAGCACACAGCCATGCAATCTCCATACACAAACATTGACAGTAGAATGGGCCGTACTGAAGAGCTCAGTGACTTTCAACTTGGCACCGTCATAGGATGTCACCTTTCTAACAAGTCTGTTTATCAAATTTCTGCCCTGCTAGAGCTGCTCCGGTCTACTGTAAGTGCTGTTATTGTGAAGTGGAAACGTCTAGGAGCAACAACAGCTCAGCTGCGAAGTGGTTGGCCACACAAGCTCACAAAATGGACCGCCGAGTGCTGAAGTGGGAAGAAATCGTCTGTCATCGGTTGCAACACTCACTACAGAGTTCCAAACGGACTCTGGAAGCAACGTCAGCACAAGCACTGTTCGTCGAGAGCTTCATGAAATGGGTTTCCATGGCTGAGCATAACAGTGCTCTGCCATCTGAGCTATCTGGGCAACCCACAGGCTTGTCATGCAATTCTCCCACATGTAGATGCCTCTCTCTTTCCCCTGCTGCTTCCAGGGCACTCGTTTCCAACAATAGGAGCAGCAAGGGCCTGTCCACGAGAGGGTCTTCCCCACATGGGGGACCAATTCCATAGCCGCTATTATTCACCGCAGGTGGCGTCGTAACACAATTACACACAGTAATAGTCTGGGCACGTAATTTTCCCCACATATACGTATAATCTTTATTTCCTGTTCATTACCCCCGCCGAAGGAGAGGATACTGCATTTCGGTCCGTTTGGTACTTGCAAAATGGAAGATTTTTCAAGTACTGTATATTGGTTATTCTGTCTGTTTGTCGCCTCCAGGTCACAATGTGAAACCGATCTTCACGAAACTTCACCACATGGTAGAGTTTGTCATAAGAAAGAAGCCTATTGTTTTTGAGGTCAAAAGGTCAGCATAGGCCAAAGGTCAACAACTTAGGTGTGATTTCTAAAATCCTCATTTTTCATCCGATTGAATTGAAATTTGAAGAGGAACTTTTTTCAGGTCACTGAATTCAACCAGCCAGTTATTTCTGAGGTCAACATGGACCAAGAGTTCAACGTAGTCTCAAGGTCAACAACTAAGGAGGTATTTTTAAAATCCTCAATTTTCACCTCATTGACTTGAAATTTGAAGAGGATTTGCATATCAGGTCACTGAATTCAACCACCAAGTATTTTCGAGGTCAACATAGGCCAAAAGGACAACACAGGCCGACTTTCTAAAATTGTCAAATTTCATCCGATTGACTTGAAATTTGAAGAGGAGTTGCACATTTGGTCACTTCATTTAACCAGCCAATTATTTTTGGATCAACATGGACCAAAAGGTCAACATAGTCCCAAGGTCAACAACGAAGGTGGTATTTCTAAAATCCTCAATTTTCATTCGATGACTTAAATTATGGATTTTGCAAGTATCGTGCTCTGCACGACGTCTTCTTGTTTGTTTGTTTGTCCGCACAGAACTTTCGTGTTTTTCTCCGCAACTGCTTGTCGGATGGAGACAAAATTTTCACCATTGGTGCGACGACTCATGTGGAATGTATCAATTATAATTATGATGTCATAAGTACGTGTGTGGCAGCCATGTTGGAAAAATGGAAAAACTTTGGACCTCTGTATCTCTGAAACCGCACCAAGGAACAAAATTGAAATTTGGCACACGGCAACTCCTCCTCATGGGGAAAGTGATTTTTTTATGACATCATAGGTGCCCTCGTTATGACGTTATAATTGCATATATAGGATGCTACATCCGATCAGTATGAAAATTGAGGGTCATCTCGGGATAAAATGGTCCACAAATTTTTTTTTTTAATTGATGACGTCATCGGTCACATAATTCGGCAGCCTTTTATTTATTTTTTTTTAACCTTCAAAAATCTTCTTCTCTGAAATGGTTGAACAGATCGAGGCGAAACTTTACACATATGACTGCCTATCCATGAGGAACAAAAGGATCACACATACGACATCATAGGTCACATGGTTTGGCAGCCATATTGGATTTACCAGAAAACATTAAAATCTTCTCCAGAACAGCAAGACAGATCGAGGGGAAACTTCACATACATATTGCTCAAGGGTAGGGAATATAAGTTTGTTCATGAAAAATTGATAGGTCACATGGTTTGGCAGCCATGTTAGATTGAAGAAAAATATTAAATAATGTTTTCTCTGGAACCACTTATCCTATCGAAGCGAAACTTTGGAACTATCATCTAAGTCTCATGTTGTATCAAAGCTGGACGTCTGAGTACCCGGTCATCACTGCCATCAGTTATAAAGTGGCAGTTCTAGTTATTATTTTTTGAATAAGGCTCACTTGGCTGTGCCTGGATGGGTTTGTGGATACAGGAGCAGTTATGCCTGGTGTTGGCATATTGGTTAGGGTGGTCGGCTTGGGATCCTAGGATCCTGAGTTCAAATCCCACTCAGCTGTTGAATTAATACCAGATGGGGTTGTCTCTGCCTGCCATCCTCCCGAGGTTGGCAAAATGAGTGCCAGATTGCTGGTATCCTGTGTCAAAGTGGCAACCCGTCCAATAGTGTGCCCAATAGCCAAGGAGACTGCTTCAGCAGCACCAACGTACAAAGTATGGTCTCAATGGATGGATGGAGGAGCAGCTGAAATGTGAATCCTGTCCAGGTTCCTCGTGATGACTTAATTTTTATTTTTTTTTGCTTGTTTGGGTTCCTTCTGATTACTCCAATGCAGAACTGTACCTATTTGGTCTTCCACTTGATCTGGATTGAATTTATTTTAATCCCATTCTGAATTCAATTGAATAGAAATAATAAACGTCATGGGTCAGGGTCAGGGTCAGGTGTCCTATCAAAGCGGGGTTGCATCAAAGCGGGACGTAGTGGTACCCAGTCATCACTGCCAGAAGTTATAAAGTGTCAGTTCTAATTATGTCTCATTAATTACGTAACACACCAGCACACAAACGCCACACAAAGCACACTACACAAAACAAGTCCTGGGGAGGGCCTGCAATCTCTGATTGCTCTTTTTCTTGTTTCAATTGTAATGTTTATTTCTGGCTGCCATCGATCTTCTTCAATATTTTCTCGAAATCCAGGAACCAACTCCCCTATTCCCATTGGTCCTTGGTTTCCACGATCGTGGTTTTTACTGTCGTGCAATTTTCCAGAAAACTAACCCCCACAATATTGGAGGGTTTACTGTGTAACATTTTTTGCAAACAGGATGGATGACCAATTGGTCTCAAATTGAAAAGGCCTTGGTTTTCAAGTGCAACACAATTAACCTTTTTAAAGTCCATGACATAATTTAAATTGATAGGTCAACTTAAACTTTTCCCATCACTGGGGATGGGCATTTTTGCTTGCTTTTCCCATCACTGGGGACAGGTACTTTTGTTAGTCTTTAATAATAATAATTTTGGTGCCCACTCCAAGTTGCCCCAAGGGCAGCAAGTCAACCAAAATGTGTGAACTAATCTCGCGTGTAAAACAGACTAAGAGGACGGCAGATTACCTTCTCAGTGAAGGCCATTTGTAAGCCGAAAGTGTTATTATTCACAATCCAATGGCGATCTGGCAACTCTCCTGGAACTCGCTTAGTTTATACATGTTTTTATTTCAAATCCTTAAAAACTGCTACCTTCACCAGGAATTTAACCCACAACTTTCAAGATTACAGTCCAAAAGTCCGTAACCCTCAACACTCAGACAACACACTGCTTATGCTTATAAACAACATTCAAGCATGCATCAGTTTGTGTTTGCCAAACCTTTTTAACATGTACACTCAAAAAAACATATTTCATCATCATATATCAAAGTAACACAGGTGTCTTTAATCAATGTTAGAAGCAATAGAAAGTGAAGTCTTCAGGTGTGAAGCGAAACTTTGCAACTATCATCCAATATGTGAACTGAAGTGGTCTTCAGGTCCGCCAACAACCCCCTTCTGGTAAAACTACCAAAATCACGAATCACTGCTCACCTTCACTCTTTTATTCCTTTTTTTCCCCCGCCTTTGGAATAAACTCCCTCACTCTGTTCAATCCCATTCTTCCCTCCAGGCCTTCAAAACAGTTGTTCACCACCACCTCTTATCGTCCCCCATCCAAATCCTTGATCTTTTCTACCCCCATTAATCCACCCCAAACCCACCTCCTTCAAATTCCCTGCTTTCCTTCCTAAAAGTCCCTGTAATGTCCATCTTGTATACCCCGTGTTCCCCGCCCCATCCCTCTCCCTTCTACAGATCTCCTCGTGTCTCTGTCCCCCACTGTTTTGTCCTTCCCACTCCCACCCCTCTTGTCTCTTGCCCCCTTGCTGTGCGGTGTGTGTTAGCTCTCACACGAGCCTCGACAAGGAAAACAAAAAAAAACAAAAGCAATAGAAAATTCCTTTACAAAACTAATGTTTGAAAACTGCTCGAGAACTAAAGAAACAATAATAATTAAATTGGCTGTGCATGGTGGTTTGCATTTGGGAATCCCTTACTGTGCCTCGTGTCGACTGGCTGACCAGGCTTTTCTGCATCAATTCCACACCCTTGCTGAAAAAACCAACTGCCTCTTGTGCGGAACTCAGCTGGCCCAGATACATGTACTTTGCATGTCCTTTGTCAGGGGTCAGGTCAATGGCATGCAGAAGGCAGTGCATACGACAGTCAAGGAGCACACGGAAACAAAACCCCGTCTAAGGAATCTCTGAAGCCTTCATGGACACAATCTTATTGGACCTCCATAAACTTTACATCTTTCATGAAAAAGCATTTAAAGAATACACCATTCAATGACTGCAGAATAACGCATTGTTGTTGAGGGGCGGGGTGTTCGATAAAATGCACCATGCTGTTATTGATTTACAAAGCTCAAATGTGTCAACATGCTCTCAAAATCAAAGAAGGATATGCTCTTAGCCTTGTCGTCCAAGCCAAGTTCAGCGTACAGGCTTCCTGCAATGTCCAGCACCTGTGGGTCATCGGGAGCAGTCTCAAGTGCCCTTTCACAGAACATTCGAGCCATTTCCACATCACAGCTTTCAGTGCACTCCTGCACCTGTGGCAATAAAAATGGAAGCGTCAACAGCAACATGGAAACAATTGTGTGCATCTACATACAAATTATGCTATGAACGGGGCACTTATTGTGATAAAACGTAAGGAGTATCTGGTTTATTAGCAGCATTATTTTCACGCTGTTTGAGGGAGGAGAGAGGGGGAGGGGAGAATTTATTTTGAAACAACATCAAAGTTCCATGTGGAAGCATAGATAAAATGGACAAATCACTTCCTATTGGCTTTACCACAATAATGAAAACCCAGTGGGGTTTTTGCTGCAACGTACCTCTCAAACAAAAACCAAAATAATGATAACACCGAAAACGTCAATTTACACGATATCGTTCGAAATGCATTTGATCAGTCTGTCCTTTCAAGTCGGTATGCTGCATTTATAGCCTATGTCATTACCTTGCAGATATCATTTACATATAATTCCTCAATGACCATGTAATCAGTTTTTGAAAGCCTCTATTTTGATAACTCTTCACTCCCTATTAAACAAATGTTTGTGATATAATTCTCCAACAGCAAGGCTCACTTGCAATATCAAGCGCTAAAATTAGTCTAGACCAGTGATCTTCACTATTTTTTAGAAGGGGGCCACTTTTGTCGATAAGACATCAGTATGAGAACCGCCACACCGCCTGCAAGACTCCAATATGGCTGCTATTAGACCCCACCTCCACATAAAAAAAAAAAATTCATTGTGGTTACTGGGCTGCAAGCATCATTGTTTGCATACTGCTATATACTGAATTTTATGCATCACATTGGAACACTCTTTTGAACTCACCGAATCAATTTGATAGTATTTATAGCGGATTATGATAGGGTGTTTTCACATTTGTGTATTATCGGCCATGCACCAGGGGCCGCCAGTGGTTCGCGAGCCGCACAATGAAGAACAGGGTTCTAGACTGTTTTAAAGATCACTCACCTGAAATTCTACACACCATTTACATTCACACAACTACATAATCATTTGAAAACTACTAAGACCTACCTGGTCATCTCACCTTCTCCAACAACTGGGCAACACTACACTTTTCTTCTCTCTTCCTGCTGCGCTCCTTTACTTTCACCTGCAAGCGCTCTCTTGTCGAAATACCATGCCTGTGGCCTGCACCGGAGCAGATACAAAGAAATTATAATTATTACTTTCTTTGGACTTGAGAAAGTTAGTCTGCTTACAGTGGAGTGCATGCAGGCCTTCCATTGGAGTGTACAAGGCATAATTCTCCTGCAAGTGCTGTTCTCACATCAAAGCTGCATCTTTGGTGTGACATACCAGTTTGCAACAGCACAAATAATAATAATAATAATAATAATAATAATAATAATAATAATATGAGTTCCTTTACACAGAACTTCGATGCAGGAACACATTAGGCTCATCAAAGCCTGCACTATTTTTCCCAACTTATGGTTTTGTCCATGCTCTATCCTTTAAATGCTGAGCATTAAGCAAGGAAGGAGCACGTACCTTGTCAGAATTTTTTTTACTATTTGGTATGATTCGGACGGGGTTCAAACTACCGACCTCCCAGACTCAGAGCGGACTCTTCAACCATTATGCCACCAAGTCTAGTCAAAATCCACCCACAAAGTCACAATCCACCTTCCGATCGATTCAGGTATATAGTGTTAGATACAAAGTAACCAAAATAGGACCACAGGGGACCTATAGTTTATCTGGGCCCTGGCCTAATGTTGTAACCCAAATTTGGTAGCATTCTGATTGGTGGGTCTGGAGGAAGATTTTTGAAAGAATTTACATGATTTTCCAAAATATTTACTGAGTCTGCCATTTTGACACACTGCCGGTCAAGTGACTGGCATGGCCTCTGCGATTTAACAGCACGACCCGGTTCTCATGTTATAACCAAAATTTGGTAGCATTCTGACTGGTGGGTCTGGAGAAGATTTTGAAGGAATTTACACGACTGACATTTTGACGCACTTCCGGTCACGTGATTGGCAAGGCTTTGCAATCCCTGTTACCAGTCAAGGGTGGAACATTGCTGCCAAATTTCAGCCGAATCGGCCCAGTGGTTTTACCGGAGAAGTCAAAATAGGAGACAGACGAATGGTGTACAATCTATCCATCCATCCATTGGGACCATACTCTGTACAGAGTTGTTAGTGCTGCCGAAGCAGTCTCCTGGGCTATTGGGCACAATCCTGGACCGGTCACCACTCCAACACAGGATTCTTGAATGGCTCAATCATCCCAGCAAGCCAGTATTCATTTTTCTGACCTCAGAAGGATGACAGGCTGAGTCAACCCCACCTGGTGTTAATTCAACAGACAAGCAGGATTCGAAGTTGTGCAGGATAACACCCCACCTGGTGTTAAATCGCCAGGACAAGCAGGATAAATGTCAATGTGCTCTGAAGTTATTTTCAGTCAGGTTTTCTTTTATTCAACAACACCAACAAGAACTACAACAACAGCTGCGGACCACTTCAGCTCGGGGTAAAACAATGACGAGAAACCCTCCGTGTGCGGTCACTAGGGGAAAGGTTATGCCCCCACCCACCAATTCGCTTGGCAAAGCGCCAAGTGGGGAAAAGGTTGAGCCACGCCTGAAACGAATGACGCCTGAGCGAGCACGCCGGAGAGGATATAAAGGAGCAGAGGATCCTCGCAGAAGGGAGTCTGTCTGGCTGGTCTTTGGTCGTCATCTTCTTTCTCCTCCTCCTCCTCCGCCGCACGATCGAGCGCTCGAGAGATACCGTCCCCCCACAAGAGTCGCTCGCCGGTGCCTGGATTCGGCCCGCCTCTCGCTGGAGCCCGGGTCGACTTGACTTGAAGACCGCACGAGGCGGACAGGTCCGAGCTCGGCCTCAATAAAGACCATTTGGTCCGATCATTTTGGGTGTGTGTTCGTGGCACCAGTCAAGATAAGTAGTGAATTGTGCAAGTGCTTTTTGCTTGTATATACGTGCCTTAATTACTCGGTTTAGCTCTGCCCTTATGTGCTCCCCTCATTTCCCCCCATTGTAAATAATACCCCGATTGTTCAATGTTTCAGCTCGTTCGTGTCCATTCCTTCATTGACTGAGCGTGCTGCGTTGGAAAATTAGCCAGGCCGTTGCCATTGTGACAGGTTACTCCGGACCGACGGAACTCGGCGATCAAACCGCTCGGATCGCACACGGAACGAGCACGCGAAGCAGCTCGTTTCGCACGGGTGCCATCGAGGGTGAATTCCCGGTAGGTTGGACCACGTGGGTATTTAGGTTAATTGAAGTTGGCAATCGACCCTACCCCATGTGGTTGTCTATTGGCGAGTTCGGTCCAAAAAGGGACCCGTACTTTTCCGAAGAAGTACGATCTAAATTCCGGGCGATCGGTCGAGCCGACTCTACTGCTCAGTCTGGTGGTCGTGCTCGCGGCCGACGCCTGGCCCTGCAACAATACTTCATCCTCTACTCAATATCTTGAATGCATCCACATTATAACGTTCAGCACAGTTTGCATGTTCAATCAAATGCTGTCCAATAGCAGATGCACACGATGTTGGATTGATGCAGGATCTTCCTACAAGCACGTACCGGCTGATATCGTGTTACCAATAGTGTTTAGTGCTGTTTGATTTGATCAATCAAACAGCACATCCCTTTGTCCATCAGGAAAAGTATCGGAACATGGCGGGTCACGTGACTCATTAACCACGCCCGGTGCACCCATGTATGTATGCATTATACAAAATACAAGGAATACAAGGGAATCTAATACAGGTGAATGCCATTCAGCCCATCATGCCTGCACGAACATCATACTAATTTATCTACACAAGATCCAAGGAAGAAAATGCAGAAATTGTTTTAATTAATGAAATAATTTTTTGTTTTTTTCTTCTTCTTCCCCTCAGGGGAGGGGCATGGGCTTGGTTAAAAACATACATTAACCACACAACGCCCCTTGACAAGCCCCCACCAACAGCACTCCGCACACAATCACCCATCAATGCTCAAACTACCTAAAAGTCCCATCAACATCCCATACCCTCCATCTCCCTAACTTCCAGGTACCTATCTAATTCTAATTTAATTCATCTACTGTTTCTGCTGCCACTACCTTTCCAGGAAGACCATTCCATGCATTAAGTACTCTCTGAGTAAAAGACCCCTGTCTTAGGCCCTGTCACACCTTGACGTTTTAACCAGCAATGGCAACGTATAAAAATGAATGTAAAACGTTGGCGTACGCTGAAATTTTGATGTTTTTTTTTTAGTTTGGGCGTATTCATAATGTGTTGGTCGTATGCATAACATATTAGTAACGGCACAGAACGTTTCGTTGTGTTATTGATAACTTTTACCAACGAATGCTTAGCCTGTTGTCGGCGTTCACAACCTATGCCCAACGATAGTAACTTACGCATAGCGCGCTAAACGTATCGCGGCGAACTCGTGGCGTAGCCTGTTAAGAACCTGCCGCACGCGATTTAAATCAAAACCGCCTGAGAATTTGAAGTGTCAACATCGCAGTCACACCTTGACGATTTTGCCAGTGTATGCCGGCCTATGAAAAATGTGTCTAAAACGCTAGGCGCACGTCAAATACGGTATAGGTAAGTTGTGTATACGTTAAGATAGGCTGGAAAACAATGAAGTACGCTGTCATATTACGTGGTACGTGTAATAGGTCGTGAAATTTCAAGCATGCTGAAAATTTTACGACGTACTCGGCATATGGCTAACACGTTCCGCATGCGTTGTCATATGTTCTCTGGCACGCTCCGCGATTGTTTACACACGACGGACACACGTTACTTGTAGGTTACTCATAAGTCGAAACACGTCAAGGTAATATTTAACATACCCGCAACCTAATTTTCAACCAATGGTAACGTCCTTTTAACCTATGAGTAGCGTGCTCTGAACCTATGTTTAACGTGCTTGAAACCTATGAGTAACGTGCATTGAACCTATTTGTAATTTGCCTTGAACCAATGACTAGCGTGCTATGAACCTATGAGTAACGTGCGTTTAACCTATGTGTAGCATGCTTTGAACCTAAGTATAACGTGCTTCTAACCTTTGCGTAACGTGCTATGAACCTATTTGTAACGTATCTCAACGCACATTGTCGTATGTAGACGAATTAGATTGACATCTTTCGGACGACCACAGCACTTACTGAACGTGTTTCTAACTTACATCTACCGTGTAATGGCGTATTGGCAGCATTAAGGGGAATTGGTATATACTGTTACGGCTGTGGAAATTCGCAAACACCATAAAGGTCCGTAGGTGAGATATATTTCTTAAGTACATGTGTAGTTAGCCCAAACCCATTGTTTAGAGGGAATTAATGTGATTCATTCGGGCTGCGATCCTTTGAGTTAGGCGTTTTTCTGTTCTACCTTTGTTTTGAGCCAACCACTACAACAACAACAACAACGCCAGCAGCCCACCTACCTTCACCACTCGCTACCGCAAACCTCACATCACGCCATTCCAAACAGCGCCATGGCCATCGGACACCGGCAAAACCCTCCACCACTTCTCCTACGGCCACTCCCGCACCACCTGTGGACGCCGAGCGTCGGGCTATCTTCAGCGATACACGCGAGCCGCGAGTGCAGATGGCGGTTTTTCCGAAGGAGATTCGGATCAGGAATGCTACACGCCACATCTGATCCATCCAATTAGGAAGCGCGGGGCGGCTTGGCCCCGCCCCCAGACGCATCTGAGGGAAATCGGCATATGCAATTTGAGGATCAGGAAAGAGTCACGCCCCTTTTCTCCGTCCAATCGGCCGAGCGTGGCTCCGCCCTGAGGTCGTTTGGATCCGAGAATTTGCATATGGTGGGTTCCTGGAGCCGATAAAAAGACGAGCGCAAGGCGAATCGTGGCAGTATCGGTGGGGCAGAGTCGGGAGACGGAGCTCGAGGCAGTATCGGTGGGGCAGAGTCGGAGACGGAGCTCGAAGCAGAAGTGTGGCAGTGAGTCGAGTGGGCAGAAGTGGGGCAAACGCTACGGAGGCGAACGGCTGCGAGGGAGATCGGCCGAGGAGAACCTGGAGGCTCGGGTCCGGACGAGGAAGTCAGCGACGAGGTCGCGTTGAATCGCGCATCGCGGGACTCGAGCAAGCCAGCCATACTCCCTCCCCAGAGCATCAACAATTCCCCTTTCCCCCGCGCTGAGAGAGTGCGACAAGGGGGCCCGTCCCACTTTACACCAGCAAGTGCCACGAAACCGCCGTGCAGCGACATTTTCGGCTCGCCACGAGGGCGCGGGTAGGACCCTTCGGTCTCGTGGACCTGGCCGCTCATCCAGGTTCCACGCGCATTCGGCCCACGGGCCCAGTCTGACTCCCTTGCCTTTGAGGGGTCTTTTCTTTGCTTAGGTGTGAATGCGTGTTGTGGCGCCGTGTCTTGTAAGGTAAACTGTTATGTGTTGCCGAGTGTTCGCGTTTAGTCGGTCGTAGCTCTGCGTTGCTTGCATTATTGTTTTGTCTTAGAATTGATATATGTGCATTTGCTAATTGTGGCTGTAAATACGTGCTATATGGTTGCTCCGTGTGCCGCGGAATAAATGTGCATTGTGTGAACTGTTTTCCGTTTCGCTTCGTCTTTTCTTCATTGACCCTCCATCCTGCTTCACGTAAAGGGTTCGTAGTGGGTGCAAAACGCCCGGTAAATAATCTGAACCGTCGAGGTCGACGATAACACCGCTCGGTTATCCCGATAGTACGGAACGGGCCGCCAAGCGGCTCGTGTCCGGAGTCGACCGCGGCGAGGTACGATCCCCGGTTTACCATCCGCGTGGGTACTTAGGTAGGTCGAGTTTGGCGAACAACCCTATCCTACGCGGGTGGCCGATTGGCACGATTGTGGTGAGGTCGAAAGGCCCACCCGTGACTGCTCGGGCTAGTTCCCAGGGTCACGACTGAATTGTCCGTCCAGTGGCGACGTGCCGCGATCCGAGTTACGTGGCCGTCCGCACGCCGACGGGCGCGAATTCGAACAATACAAATGGGCTTCACAGAGAGAACCCATCATTGTTCCAGACTCCATGTTGAGTAGATGTCAATGCCAGTAGTATCAGTAGTAATACTATTAGCAGTAGTTGGTGTGCTGACAGTATAATAGTAGTAGTAGTTGTAGTATAGCATTGGTAGTAGTAGTATGTCTATGTCAGTAGTGTAGTAGTAGTAGTATTCTATGCCAGTAGTAATTAGTAGTAGTAGTGTAGTCTATGTCAGTTAGTTAGTAGTAGTAGTAGTAGTAGTAGTATTATTGGTAGTAGTAGTAGGTCCATGTCAGTAGTAGTAGGGGAGCGTGATGGAGGTGTGGGTGATGATGGATCCTCTTATTGTCCACGAATAGAGGACGACTTTGCACCATTGTTCGATGTTCTTTTCGGATAATTTTTTTTCCTCATTCCACGATGAAATATTTCTTTGTTTACTTTTTAAAGTATTAAAAACGACTTTGACAAATGCATAATGTACTAGTAATGAACACAGAACGCTTCGATAACTTATACATAAGTTATACCAACGATTGTTTATCGTGTTTATGCGTCCACAACCTATGCCCAACGATAGTCTAGCGTATGCATAGCGTAATAATTCCCAAGCACGTTATTCATAGGTTATAAATAAGTCACGGTACCCTAAACATTACTTTGATGTGTTTCGCGTATATGGAACTTTCAAGTAGCGTGTTGCGAAGTGTGAAACAACGTTCGTGTAGCGTGCTTACAAAAGTTACTCATAGGTTAGAAATAAGTTTCGGGTACGCGAATGTTACCTCTACGTGTTTCGACTTATGAAGTAACATACAATTAACGTGTTCAACGATCGCATAACGTGCTACAACTTATGGCCAGCGTGCGGAACGTGTGAGCAAACGCCGAGTACGTCGTAAAATTTCAAGCATGCAAAATTTTCTGGACAACCAAAAAGTACAACGTTTTAAACCAGCGTAATACGACCTATGGTAGTTTTCAGCGGTGCACCTAACGTACACAAAACGTACCATAACGTATTCAGCGTGCCAGCGTTTAGACAAATTTTTCATAAATCGGCATACGCTGGCTAAATCGTCAAGTGGGACAGCCCCTTTACTCCGTCTTAATTCTCTTTTTTCTCTCAGGCTATGGACCCTCATCCTATTCCTGTACTCTGTTGAATAAATTAGTATATAAACTATATTATTCAACAGAGTAGACATTACATTCAATTTTTTAATGCATTAGTAAAACTACCGATACATCTACAAAAGCTGATAAATTTTAAGATTTGGGATACTTTTTTACATTATTTAAATGGTTAATCATTTTTGTACATTTTCTTGTCGTGATAAAATGCGGTTATGTGATTTTTGGACCAGGACGGTTTGGTATAAGTCTGTACTACTCCGTTATGGCGTAATTGATGTGTTCAAAATGTACGTAAGGGACGTCCAGTGAGTCGCTCAGTCCGTGATTCAGTGTCTTTTCTGAATCCATACTGGACACACTGGTTTCATTTTCTTCAAGAGCTCTTTACAATGTCAAAACGAAAGTGTAAATTCACTGCAGAACTAAAGACAAAATTTTTGACTTCTCCGATAAAACCTCCATCGTTTTGTCCCACTAATAGGTCGGATCTGCATCCGCACCTGAACCAACACTAATCGGTCATTGTCACCTCCCAAACTCTCACCAAGTTTTGTCACAACTTGTCCACTTTTTCAGATATCATGCTATATTGTTACGAATCTGGAAGCCATTTGCACACACGACAGCAGCCCCCGCAGTTCAGTTATTTCGATAAGTATGTGTTTATAGTCAGGGTCCCGTCCTTCTGTCTAATGGAATTACATGCTGTGCGCGCTGCGAAGTTTCTTTATAGTAAGTTTTTTTACACTTGAAGCCACACAACGCCAGCAAATCTTCTAAGCTCATCACCTCAGGCTGGCTGCTCTGCCTTAGCCAGATGAAGTGTTCGGCCCGACCAATGGGCGGCCCAGTAATTGTCCGACTACTCCTCGTCCAATCAAGAGGCGAGTGGGGGGAAGAAAAATCTCGCGACCTGGAAGAAGAGTAGAGTGGTTGTCAGACCAGTACGGGAGTCATGTGGCGATTGCTTGGTCTTGGGTGGCTCATCGTGGTGGTGGAGGCCGAGCAGCCAGGGTCGTGGGCTCGCAGTCTCTCTGGAGCGGGGTGCGGTTCAGTCCCACCGTGGTGGTTGAAGTACGGTGACCGCACGAGGCCGAGACGTAACCCGACAAGGCCCTGGTTCCCAGCTCGCCTTTCCCTCCTGGGCTGAGGGACCGAGTAAAGACCCACGGGGTCCATTTCTTTGGGTGCGTGTGTGTGTGTGTGTGGTGTGTTCGTCTGGCCCCGTCTTTAAGTAGGAATGATTAAGTGTTTTTCATTGTACATTGTTTGCATTGCTTTTATCGGATAACTCTGCTCTTTGTGCTCCCCGTCCCCTCCTCTGATAATAATAACCCCCCAATTGTTCATGACCAGCCTTGTCTGTCACTTTTTTCATTGACCCAGCACGGTGTGAATGAGAATTAAGAGGCGGGTGCCGTAAGTTGTTCAATGGAGACGGCACCGCTCTGGTAACTCCCGCTCGGTACGCCGGACCCGAGTTGGTACATGCGACTCGGTTTGGACAGTCGGCGAGGGTGGTTTCCCCGGTAGCTACACGGCGTGAGTACTTAGGTAATTGGAATTAGACAAGTGGACCCTACCTCACGCCGTTGAACTATTGGCGACCACGGTCCTTTAAGTGACTCATGACCTTTCGGAGTTGTCTGGAGTCACGACCTAAATTCCGGGTGTTCGGTGGGGAGACGGCTCTACTGCTCCCCCTGGTGGTCGCTTTATCGCCGCCGAACCCCGGCCCACAACAATATCTCGTTTGGCCCTATCTCTCAATGGTGAAAATCATCTATCTATAATTCCAGCAATCTGGTGTGTGTGTCTGTGTGTTGTGTGTGTGTGTGTGTGTGTGTGTGTGTGTTGTGTGTGCCTGTGACCGCCATTTCTTGACAACCACTGGTCCGATCTAATTGAAACTTAACATATATTGCTGGGGGACCTGAGGATGTGCCTTTTCAAGGTTTGATATTAATCGGACGAGTGCTTCCAAATTATGACATTTATTTACCAACCATGACAGGAACCGTTGCTGCGGCCATTTTTTCAATCAATGGCAGGAAGCGTTGCTGCGTACGTGGTCGATGGGGAAGAGAAACTCAGCCGCGTTCGCCATTACGGTTTTTTTCTCTTCTCTTCTCTTCTCTTCGTGTTTTTTCCTTGGCGAAAAGGCAAAATACGTTGGCGCTAATTGAATAATTGGCCATTAAACGTTGGCAGATTCCAGCAGCCTCCGTATTCTTGCCCTGGACGAGGAAACACAAGAAGAAGCGCCGTTTCCTCAGCGATGTTTTTATGAAGAGGTGCTAACGAGATAAAGGTGTGTACATGGAGACAATTTTTATATCTATCATAATTCCAGCAATCTGTGTGTGTGTCTGTGTGTGTGTGTGACCTCTGTTTCTCGACAACCCTGGTCCGATCTAATTGAAACTTGCCAGGTATATTGCTGGGGACCTGAGGATGTGCCTTTTCAAGGTTTGATATTAATCGGGACAAGTGCTTCCCAAGTATGGCCATTTATTTACCAAACCAATGGCAAGACACGTTGTTGCGTGGGCGTGGGCGATGGGGAAGGGAAGCACAGCCGCGTTCCCCATTACGGGTTACAACGTACGGGCTTCCGGAGAGTGATGACTTCGTGTATTCTAATAATTTCTCGATTTCTTGACGCATTTATAGATAAAAACAATGGCCCAAGTTATGATCTTTTCATATTAGACGGTGTATAAATTTCGGTAAGATCAGAGTGCTGGTATGCTCCGAACCAGGAAGTAAATTATTTTTTTGCACGTTTCGTGTATTCTAATAATTTCTCGATGAGTTATGCGCATTTATAGATAAACACAATGCCCCAAGTTATGATCGTTTTCATATTAGACGGTGCATAAATTTAGGTAACATCAGAGTGCTGGTATGCTCCGAACCAGGAAGTAAATTTTTTTCTCTCTCTTCTCTTTCTTTTTGTTTTTCCTTGCCATGACATTGGGAAAAGGTAAAATACGTTTGCGCTAATTGGATTGGGTATTAAAACTAAATTGCCAATAATCGTAACTGTGAATAATATCGAACTTCCGGGTCACGCACGTACGGGCACGTGAGAGTGAAGAAACGGCCTGTGTGGTTTATTTATTTATTATTATTATATATTTTTTATTTTTTTTAACGGGCACGTACTAGTTATTTATTATTGAAAAAAAATTGTTCCGAAAATAATTTATTAAAAAAGTGCACAACTTTTTTTTGTTTCCAATTGTCAAAACGGGTTGGTCTTTGGAATGTTAAGGAATTCAGCTCTTATTCAACATGCTTGCTAACGAAATACATCTCAATTTGGTGGTAAAAACGATTCACAACGACGGGTTTCCTTACTCATTGCTCTGCAGTCTGCATTCAACCCCTTCATTTGTCATCTCATTGACCTCATTTCATCTATCTATAATTCCGCAATCTTGTGTGTGGTCTGTGTGTGTGTGTGTGTGTGTGTGTGTGTGTTGTGTGTGTGTGTGTGTCTGTGTTCTGTGTGTGTGTTGTTTGTGTCTGTGTGTGTGTTTCGTGTCTGTGTGTGTGTGTGTCTGTGTTTCTGTGTGTCTGTGATCGCTGTTTCCCGACAACCACTGGTCCGATCTAATTGAAACTTGCCAGCATTATATGCTGGGACCTGAGTATGTGCCTTTTCAAGATTTCATATTAATCGGACAAGTGATTCCCAAGTTATGGCCATTTATTCACCAACCAATGACAGGACACGTGCTGCGTAGGTGTGGCCGATGCGCCATTTAGTTACCAATCACAGGACACGTTGCTGCGTGGGGCTGGCTGTGTAGGCCGGTGCGCGGCCGGGCGACGATGACTCACGTGCCATGCTGGTTACGATGGGGATCGATCGGCGCCTTAGTTACGCGTGGGTAGGAGTGCCAATGGTAAATGGCAGCGAATGTCATGGCAAGCAAAGACAGGGAGGTAAACTTGATTTTAATTAACTCTGTGTGTAAGTATCACAGCAAGTTGTTACTTCAATGCAAGCGATAATTCGTGGAATGATGTGAACATTCCGTACGGGCACGCACTACTTTTGGATAGTGATGACTTACTGTATCTCTAATTCTGCATTTCTTATCCGCATTTATAGATAAAACACAATGCCCGAATCCAGTCGTCGTTTATGAGAGCGGAAGGAATGGCCTGTGTGGTTGTTTGAAAGTTTTTTTTTGCATGTACGGCCACGTACGTATGGGCCCGCACGTACGGCCATGCACGTACGGCACACCGAGAGCGAAGGAACGGCCTGTGTGGTTGTTTCTGGCAAGCGGTTTTAAAAGTATATATATATATATATTTTTTTTTTGCACGTACAGCCACGCACGTATGGGCAGGTGAAAGCGAAGGAACGGCTTGTGTGGTTGTTGTTTCTGGCACGTGGTTTGAGTTTTTGCGGGGGGGGGAGGGTTTGCACGTAGGGCCACGCATCTACGGGCATGCACTAGTTTGAAAAATTTTAAATTCTCGAATATCCAGATTTTCACCAAATCAATCAATTCGTCCTCGTCATTGACCCAACCGTCCACCAAGTTTCATCCGAATCCGTCCCAACAATCATTGAGCTATCATGCTCAGACAGACAGACAGATCGGGGATATGCAAGTTAATTAGATGAGCCTGAGGTCAATGTTAATATAATTTCATTGCAAGAACGGATCGAGTACGTATTAAAAAAAACACATCAAGTTTATGTTGTGGATATGACACGGAATGGTGGACCAAATGGTTTTTCAAAGCATTCACTTACGTGTGTTATTTTATATGTAGTTGTACATTTTCTGTCAATGTAAGTAATTTTGAATTAAAAAAATGCCATTAAAAAAACAAAAATTTTGATTTTTTTTCCTTAAAATTGAGACAGCATAAAACTTGACCTGATTGAGCGAAATGAGATACATTTCTGAATTCAGCATGCAAAAAACATGTAAGACCGTTGAGAAAACCTAGACTCTGGAAAAAAATATTTCAAATGCAGCCAGCAGTTTTATTTCAAGAGGAAGAAAGAATAAGAACCCTAAAATGATCAATGATCAGACACGTTTGAGTTATAGGGGGACGTGATCACGGACGGTGGCACGCACACACACACCACAACACACAACACACACACACACAACACACACACACACACACACACACACACACACACACACACACACACACTCACGTGGCCTCCATCTCTCATATTGAAACAGTTCTGTATTACAAATCTGTCGAATCAAAATATGTCTGGTCATGGATGACACAACTTGTCCCTCACCTCGTCTCTTATCCATTGGTGGAGAACTTTATAAAAAGCCCTGGAAAGAATGCAGTGCGAGTGCAGACCCACACCGTGCCAAACACCTCACTCAGTCATGACACGTGGTAAAAAGAGAAAGAGGAGGTTTCCACCCTTACGTCACTTCCGTTCGCCACGCCGAACATCACGTCACTTCCGTTCGCCACGCCGAACATCACGTCACATCCGATACATTTCGAATATTTATCATTAAACGCCATTTTTGGATAGTAAAATTTCGTTTGCAGTAAAAAAAATTTTTTAAGCCATTGCTTAATAAATCGGTTCTCATGATGTTGTGACTAAATAAATCAGGTTTACAATTTACCGTTCACCGAATTTTATATGTCCATAAAACGCATCCGCTTTCTCCAGCGTTTTGTGTTTTCCTTTTTCCACGGAAATAAATTCCTCCTTCTCTCTGATTCACCGTCGCCGTGTCGGCCCAGAAGCTCGATGTTAAATAATTCGAAGCGGTGTATGGGCCGCGAGACCCATCCTGTGTGTCCTTCCACCTCTCGCAGACTTTTGTGTTTTTTTTTTTTTTTTCTTCTCCAGAGTGTAAAATACAAAAAGTACATATTTGTTGAATGTATTATAAACACGTATTTTTTTTAAATTTAAACTCCTTTTCACCAACATTGTTGAACATACACCGTCTACAAAACGGCTTTTTCTTCTAGAAAAGCGGAAAGGATTCGTGACGACGCTGTGGTATCCCTGTGAACGATGCGTACCAAGGATATGGACAAGTGGGTGTCGATCGGGCCCGCGTTCGCAGCGTTTAAAACGTCGACCGTGCGCGCGAGCCGGCGTCCGTGTGCTTGTCCCGTCGTTTGTCCAATCGTGCAGCTCGTGGTGTGGAGAGCGGAATATGCACGCGACTGGTTTGGACGGAGGAACACCGTCCGAGAATGTTTCAGGGTGTGCTCACATTCCCGAAACAGGTGCACGGACGGATGAACCGTGCGGCCACTGCCTTCGTCTTTTCTTTTTAATTCCTCCTTTTATGTTTTTTTTTTTTTTTTGCAAAAAGGGGAAACGTGCCGAAATTAAATCTGGAGCGAGGTTAACAATCTCGACTTGGTGCGTTTCCAAGGTTTTGTTAAATAAGTCTTCCTCCATTAGCCTGAACACGTTTTTTCCCCTATTTCGATTGGACGAAGTGTGATATTGCCACGGCCATGGGTTACAACTTTCGAACCACAATCATAATTTACTAACAACTGTACAATGTGTGTACCCGCTATAACTTCGCAGGAGATGGGGATGAATGTTAACGGCGACGTGCACCTCATGACGCACCAGTTCTCAAAAAGGAGAGGACAATGATGTGCCACACCCTTTTTTTTTTCTGTTGCTTTTCCAACAACTTTCCGCTTGACTGAAATTAAGTTTTCCACATTTTTAACGCTCCACTCGCACCTTTCGTACATTCCTTGTGGCGCTTGATAACTTCGCTCCTCGGGGAGATTTGTACAGCTGCGCATTATCCCTCATGTCATCACTGGCAGTTTGAATTGTCTTTAGCGGTCGGGAGTTTTCTTCATTGATACAAGGAATCTGAGCAGTCGAGGCCATTCAGCCCATCTGCCTGCACGAACACCGTACTAATTTATGTACACAAGATCCAAGGAAGAAAATGCAGAATTAAAAAAAAAAAATTTTTAAGCCTCCGCACCAAGGGTGCCGGAGGCATAATGTGTCGGGTTGTCCGTCCATCCGTCCGTCCGGATTTTCGTTTACGCGATAATTGAAGAAGCAAATTGTAGAATTTCATCAAACTGTAAAAAGGTAAAGTAAGACAGGGCAATTAATGATTAGATTTTGGGCCAGATGTGATAAAAGTCAAGGGTCAAAGGTCAAGGTCAAACTGAAATTTTTCTGTTTACGCCCTAACTCAAGAAATATTGCACAGCATTTCATCAAACTTGGTACAAAGGTAAAGTTAGACAGGGCAATTAACTGATTCGATTTTGGGCTGGATATTATAAAGGTTAAGGGTCAAATATGTCAATACTCAAGTGTTTGTGCGGGAGAGCGGAGGCATACCCGTCGACTGCGCATAGTCGATGCGTCGACATACCCTTGAAGATTTTGATGAAGATTAATCATCTTCATCGAACTCCCAACCGTTAAAGATAATGGTGATGCCTCCTGGTTGTGATTGGTGGGGTGGAAGACAATGTGGCTGATGGCATTTGTTTGTCCCATATTGTACACCAATCTTATCTCTGTATTTTTACTGTACGTGCCACGATGGAGAAACATGGATGTCACCAAAACCCCAAAATTGACAGGTGGCGGAAATAGCGCCACCTCTGGTGGTAGCCAGTATTACAAATAATATTCCATCTCTCTTGTGATATGGAGTATGATGTGTTGTGATCAATAAAATTTCTTTCAAAAATTATAAAGTGCATTTCCAAAACTGGGCCGCAGCACATTGGCCACCGAAGGTGGGCCGAGAAGGGTAGTCCTGCCTGGAGGGCACGGAGGGCCCATGAGTATTTGTAATGGGACTCGATCTGGCATCCTTACCAATCACAGTTAAGGGTGTATCATTAACCAGTCTGAAGTCATGAGACGTCAAAATCATCCAGTGGATGGAATGGTGATGTGTTGCCCTGACGAAGGGTAAAACTAGTCGGAAGCTTCGCTTTTCATCTGCTTGGTGACTAGGTCCTCCTGGTATCATATCGTCACGGCGTTCGTCCAGATTTTCCCCAAGGGGGGGAAAGGAAACCCTTTTTCATCCAAGAATATATATATATATATATATTTTTTTTTTTTCACACATACACACACATTCCAGATAGCTTGTTCTTACAGAACAAGGACATTTGAGACCATCTACTTGTGTATCCACCATTCAAAGCTACCCTGGGTTCATTATTTACAAGTACAAGTGAGACACTGAATGTCATAATCATCTATCTATAATTCCAGCAATCTCTGTGGTGTGTGTGTTGGTGTGTGTGTGTTGTGTGTGTGTGTGTGTGTGGTTGCGACCGCCGTTTCTCACGACCGCCGGTCCGATCTGATTGAAACTGCCAGGAATATTGCTGGGGACCCGCGGAAGTGCCTTTTCGAGGTTTGATATCGATCGGACGAGCGGTTCCCAAGTTATGGCCATTTTACTGCTTTTCAGTGTTGAAAAGGTGTATATATGGCAGCTGAAGGTGTCATTCTACCTTCTCACCTTATCATGCCAATTTTTTCCCAAATTATTAATAACCGGACAATCACCGGTCCGATCGGATTGAAACTTGCCAGGAATATTGCCGGGGACCCGCTGATGTGCCTTTTCAAGGTTTGATATCAATGGACAAGCGGTTCCCAAGTTACGCCATTTATCTGTCGACCAATGACAAGACAGGTGCTATGACATCACAATTAATGTTTATTTATTTATTTATTATTATTTTTTTTTTTTGCACGATTGACGGTCCGATCTGATTGAAACTTGCCAGGAATATTGCTGGGGACCCGCTGATGTGCCTTTTCAAGGTTTGATATTAATCGGACAAGCGGTTCCCAAGTTACGGCATTTATCTATCGACCAATGACAAGACACGGTGCTATGACTCACGAATGACGTCCAATTAATGTTTTTTTTTTTTATTTTACACAATTGACGGTCCGATCGGATTGAAACTTGCCAGGAATATTGCCGGGGACCCGCTGATGTGCCTTTTCAAGGTTTGATATTAATCGGACGAGCAGTTCCCAGTTACGGCCATTTATCTGTCGACCAATATCTGCGAGAGAGGGACGGGAGAGGGGGATGAGAGGGGGCGAGAGAGGAGGGGGAGAGAGGAAGGGCGAGACTTGGGGGGATAGAGGGGGCAAGAGAGGGGGGTGAGAGTGGGGGGGTGAGAGTGGGGGTGAGAGAGGAGGGGAGGAGAGGAAGGGCGAGACGAGGGGGCAAGAGAGGGGGAGAGAGAGGGGGGCGAGAGGGCTGCACATACTGGCACTCACCTACGGGCCCGCCCCTACGGGCCCGTACTAGTTGTGATAAATATGGGACAACTGTACATCTTTGTTGAAACTTGGAGAACATGAAAACTTTTTCAAAGGCATCTGCTGCAACTTATATTAAGAGTTCAATAGCCGATTCTGTTTCCTAATTAGTAGTTAAGGGATTACAATGTATTTAATCAAAACTTTGCAGAATTCAGTTGTTATTCTTCTTCGAAGATGAAAAGTGCTTTAAGTTACATAATGGGTGTCCTTTTTCAGGATTCTGACTTTTTCTTCTTCTTTGTTTTCCACATATCACAGTTTCCTGGTTATGGGGGCCCGCCTGGCGGTCCTGGTGGTTACCCTGCGCAGCAGGGGTTCCCGCAGCAAGACCCTTTGGCTGGATATTTTGCATCTGTGGCAGGAGGGGTGAGAACCGTGGGCAGTATTTGCATGACGTTGGGCGTTGAGATTCTATAATCGATCGGCGATATGTTAGAATGTTGCACCAATATCCCAGCATGCCACTGTTTTATTTCCATTTGAATCCTCACACTCTTAGATGCTGTGGAATCTGAATCTCTCAACGTAAATGGCATTTCCCACAAAGCGAAGGCACAGGGCCTGTTGCTCTATCATCACACTTTTGTTCGGGACCTGTTTTCCATCTCCTCTCTTCTGCTTTTGCTCAATCAGCACTTTTAGTCCTCCACCACTGTTCAGCCCCTTCATGACCCATACATTCTTCCAATAACCCCCCTCTTTTTAACCCTCCAAAATCCAGATTTACTTGCTCACTTCCATTTCTTTGTTACTCTTCTCCTACCTGTGTAACCTGCCTCTGAGTTTAGTCACTTGCTTTTTCCCCTCTTGAGTCTCGAACTCTTCTGCAGACCGAATTCCCATTTCTACCTCTGTTTTATTTTTACACTCAGTGAGACCATGTAATCCTTTCAAATACAGTTCCCTTCCTCATGCTATTAATGTGCAGTCTGAAGTCTTCATTTTACGTCGAGAATACCTTTCTGGAAAGGGGAACTTGAAGAAAATTCATTTTTACCATAGACTTGATACAAATCGGGGATCCGTTCCTGGGGAGTTTTTATTTTTTTTGGTCACTATTTTCACCACAAAGTATATAATTACAAGGAGAAGTACTTGCCCCCAGTGACAGGAAAGGTTTAAGTTAATCCATCAATTAAAAATATTTCATGGACTTTAAAAAGGTTAATTGTGTTGCACTCTCACTTTCACTCAGAGCCAAAGCACTGAGCTACTTCTACCACCCACCGCAAAATGGTGGTGCAACATCGTGTGGCGGAGGTTCAATTTGTCTAAAAAGAGGGTAAAGTATCCTGCTTGCAAAATTAAATTAATGCCTGTTCTCCCATCATTTCAAAAGTTAATGTTGAGTTTTGCAACCGCAGTGTGGGAAGCGGCCGCCCTAAACAGGAGACAGATGGACACACAGACAGACACCACAGTTCGCAATATATGGTATAATGGATGACTTCCCTTCCAAGAAACTTCAACACAGAATGAGACCATTTGGCCCATCAAGCCTGCGCAATGGTTGCCAACCTATGACGGTTTTAATTTTGTATATTGGCGTTGAGGCTCGTGGAGGAGCAAGAACACTGAATGGATCGGGATGCAACAGGACAAAAGCACGGCAAGCAGTGAAAGCTTCCATTTCTGACCCCTCATCTGGTCCTTTCTTTAAATCTTCAAGCAAAGATTTGGCTTTGTCCTGAATAACTCTCATACTAATGGACACGCTATGCTGATTTTGATCTTTGATCCAAACAGCGACAATCCACTCCATATTTTCCATCACTTCTCACACGAGTTATTTTAGTAGCACTCATAGGTGAAGTACTTTGTGCACTCTCTAATTTTTTTCATGCATATTAACACAAATTGTTCGCACCGTCGTTGGAGCTAAGCCAAGCGCTTGGCCGATATCAACTGCCCGTTCTCCGTCAAAATGCTTTACCATGTCTGATTTAACCTCAAGGGTAACACTTTTACATTCTACCACCAAGGCCAATAGCACTTCCTGAGCGTTTACCAAACATTTTTAAAGTGGTTACAATCAAAAATTAATTAAATAAAAAACGTATTGCAAGTCACAATGTTGGCAAAGATGGCGATACAAAAGCAGACTGAGACAAACGAGGTGGAAGGATGTTGTGATATGTCGCAAGTAATGCCAACCAACATATGTGACTCAAACTAGTCTGCCCGTCCTTCGTTCTTAATGAACGACGTATGAGCGAATCAATGGCAACGTATAATGGATTTGTTCCCCTATTTATGAGTGACATATAAGCTAAACAACGTATAAAGGGGTGACGGAAAGCGGGGCCTAATTGTATTCTCTTCCATCTGTTTCTTCTTTGCCACAATTTGTTTATTGACCCTTTGCCCTCTGTTCTGCTCTCCCATGAGCCTCGTCACATAATGATGTATATCTACCGCAGATTGTACTGCTTTGTGTACAGATTGGGTCATACTTGTTACAATTACCATAGTTTGCTCCAATAAAATACATGACATGAAATGTGCTTTCAGGATGGGCAGATAAATGCCGATGAACTCCAGCGCTGCCTGTCACAGGCTGGATTGTGTGGAAACTACCAATGTGAGTGTGTCCCTGAAGAATTTTCAGCAGACCATACAAATGGTCTTTACATATATTTGTACACCCACAGGCACTCTTTTGAATATGTGTGCCTGTGGGTATTCTTTTGAGTATATTTGCTGACCCGTTTGATTATGTTTGTGTACCCAAGGGTATTCTTTTGAATATATTTGTCGACCAATGGGCATGTACGAGTATATTTGTCCACCCTTGGGTACTCAAGCATATTTGTAGATACACATGCTCGTTTGAAGAAATAACAAATTGAAAACTTTTTTTTGTCAGCATTTTAATTATGTTTATCAAGTTGGAAACTATCAAAGGTGCATGAAAAGGTACAAGTGGGACTAAATATATACTTCGGAAAAACAGAAAGCGTGAGCATACATACCACACAAGACAACAAAAACATGTGCAGCAGCCTTCTGGTAAAATTGCCAAAATCAAGAATCGCTGCTCACCTTCTCTCTTTCATTCCTCTTTTACCCCACCTTTGGAACAAACTCCCACGCTCTCTTCAATCCCACTCTTCCCTCCAGGTCTTCAAAACAGCTGTCTCTGTTTCAGCTCTCCCTTCCACAGATCTCCTTATGTCTCTGTTACCCACTCTTTTCTCCTTCCTTCCCTCGTGTCTCCTGCTCCCCTTGTTGTACGTTCTGTGTGTTAGCTCTCATTCGAGCCTTGACAGTGTATACAAAAATAAAAATAAAAACTCATTCAAGAGGTTGAAAAGTTTAATACTTGAGATCCATGATCCACTACAAGAAATGAAAAAAGTGAGAGATGCATTTATGAGATTCAGGGAAATTTGAAAAGAAGTCCAACAATAAAATACAGCTGAGGATCTTTGACAGCAACATGAAGTCGGTTTTACCATTTGGATGTGAATCTTGGAAAATCACCAAAGGAAAGCACACAAACTGGAGTCTACAAACACACAACCTACCTACAGCAGCCATAAGAAAATCCTGAGAATCTTCTGGCCAGACGTGGCAAGTAAGGAGGAGGTGGAAAGACTTGACAGGGAGGAAAGAGTCATAGGAGAGATTAAAATTAGGAAGTGGAGAAGGATCAGGCATGTGCTCCGCATAAAGGATGAAAACTTACCGATATGGGTGATATGCTGGGCACCCGATGGGAAGAGAAGGGTTGGATGACCAAGAGAGACCCGGCGACGCACCAAAAAGGAAAATTAAGAGATGAAGGTCATGCAGAGAGAAATCAGACGGTGGGCCCAAAACCAAGGAGAGCGGCGAGAGTTCATGAGAATCTCCATATACCATTGTCCATAGAACAAGAGGTTGGAAATAAACATGAATACTGTCATTATTTTTCATTCTCTACTCGTTATATGACTGGCAAAGAACTCATCCTAAGGGACAGGTTAATTCTCCCAGATTTATGGACTGGTCAATTACCGCAATTACCCAAGAATTACGGACTGGATAATTCCCCCTGCATCGGAGTGGCAACCATCGAGGATAGTGCCCGCTATCCATTGAAACCGCCTCGGCATCCCTATGCTCCTGTTTGCGCGATAAGGATCACCCATCCATATAATTAGGGAAGGAGGGATCCCCGGGATTACGGACGGAGGGACGGCATAATTCCCACGGGATTACAGACGGAGGGACGGCATAAATCCCCCGGGATTACAGACGGAGGGACGGCATAATTTCCCCGGGATTACAGACGGAGGGACAGCATAATTCCCACGGGATTACAGACGGAGGGACGGCATAATTCCCCCGGAATTAGGGACATTTTCGCATGATTTGCAAAATCCCTTCCCACCAGGAATGGTGCTATCCTGCCAAAAACAATTTTCTTCAGGAAGAAAATCTTTTCTTGAAAAATTTTTTTTTTCTTGAAACATGAAAATCATAAGATTTTTCTTGTGGCCATCCACATTTACATGGAGAGAATTGGGGTCATCCCCCTACCCTAAACCCCTGGGACAATTCATTATTTTTCTTACTGTCTAAAACCTTCCCGTTCACATCCCGGGTACAACCCCCAGTTTTCAACACATTCTGTCCAGCAGTTTGGGAATATAAAGTATAAAAGTCAGACACTCAAAACACCCACTTCTCAAATTATGGTATGATACGTCACACTCTGAATATATGGATCAGCATTTAAACTGATAAATACCCCAACCATGATAAATTGGTTATGAAAATGATTGCATCATTGTTTGTGTGTATAATTATTATTGTTTGTTTTTCTTCTTTGTTTACAGCCTTCAGTTTGGAGACTTGCAGAATCATGATTGCCATGCTTGACGTAGGCTTTTCACTGCAACACCTCATGTGCATGTATTATGGTTTTTGAAAACTTGTATATCAGTTACATTTCTATTTCTGAGCTGACAGGATGGCCTAGAGGTACTACACTCACCTCTTAGCTGTCGAGCCTGGGTTAGAATCCCGACCCAGCTATAAACTGTCACCCTGGTGTTTCACAAACAAGGTGATTCATCAATGTCTGTGTGCCGTCCCTTGGATGGATGTGAAATGAGCAGCCTGTCTGCCGGCATTCATTAGTGAACATTAAAGATCCCACCTTTGCGAAGAGTAGGCGAGCTATCATCGGCACCACGGCCAAATTCCAACTTCCTGCTCTAACCTACAAGAGGGCATTGCATTAGCAGCACAGCTCAGCCAATGATGCTACCCCACAGCCTTATGCTGCATACAAACGGAGAATAAGTTTCCAACTTCTCCACTGAGACGCAGCCATTACTTCATAAGGAAAACAGAAACATGTGTGTGAATTGATCGTGTGGCCGTAGATTGTTATTACGAGTGCACACTTGTGATCGTATGTTGTTTTGTTTTTCAACATAGTACCACATAACACACTTTGCAACAAACTTTGCAAATTGTTGAAAAATAATGCATTGTGTTGATGGTATATAGAGTGTGTGAAGGAACTAGTAGAGATAATTATCCAATTATAGAGGTAGAGATAATAATTAATTATAATTAGTCTAGATGCCAAACAGCCATTTCAGGGCAAAGCGTGCTTTAGCGTCATTATAAAGTTTTTTTGGTTGATTCATCATCTCTGAGCTATCCTGAATCAGAATCAGCCGGGTGC
>CM068955.1:104820009-104834295 GCA_035128595.1 Eptatretus atami
GAAGTGATCAGTGGAACTGCAAAATAGCCATTTTTCATATTAAAATGGTGGCCATCTTGAAAATATGAGAAGTCTGATATATACACCTTCAATTTTATCATTATCGGATTCCTTGACCATGACCATGAAAACATAGTAGTAGACACCAAAGTTGTGTTTGTAAGTGCATTAGAAGTGAAGATATAGCCCAAAACAGAATTTATCGAAAGTCGGTGGTGGCCATTTCGTTTTTCGCCTCTAAAAAAAATTCCTCAAGGGTGCGAGTCTGGCTCCCAGATGATTCTGATTCAGGATAGCTCAGAGATGATGAATCAACCAAAAAAAACTTCATAATGACGCCACAACATGCTTTTTCACATTTCCGCTGGACTAAATCCTGGGTTGAATGAGCAAGTGGATGAGAGTTATCATTGTTTGTGGTATTGTGGGATTTGCAAAAGATGATTAATTTGCGTTTCTGCACGTTTTATTGTCCATTTTATTGTATTCGGTTTTCTTGATGTTTTCACAGAGAGACATGTCTGGGAAATTGGGTTTCAATGAGTTCAAGGAACTCTGGGTTTGTGTTAATGGATGGAAGCAACACTTTATGGCCAATGACGCTGACAGAAGTGGATCTGTGGAAGCAAACGAGCTGATGCAGGCCTTCAGCAACATGGGTAAGTGAGGAATCACCAGTGTGGACACAGATGTACAGGGTGATCACATCTGATTATGTGATTGGATGTTTGTGGGAGGCAAGTATCATCTTGTAATGGAAAAGGAGAGGAGTGGAAAAGATGCAAGTGGCCACAGTTTGTGAATCATGATGAAGTTAAGCATCCTCAGGGTGAGGATGAGTTGCTACTCAGCAATATTGATTTCTACCCCAATTTGCAGGTTACCGAATGAGCCCACAGGCTTTGAATGGAATTTTGAAGAGGTACAGCAAAGATGGGAAAATATACTTCGACGATTATGTCACTTGCTGTGTCAAGCTTCGAGCCCTGACAGGTAAACTTTGTTCTCAGAAAATGCTTTTGGCAAGTTGATGAGAAAGATACACCATACGCTTCATAAAAAAAGGCATCCCAATGGATGCACATCACTATCCTAAAGAGGTCGGAACAGCACGTCAGATTAACAGACTTGGGGAGATATTTGCAACCACTGATGCATGAGGGTTTGTTTGGTATTGTGTTCACAATATTCGTGTTAACAAGTATTGGAAGTTAACAATGAGGAGGGTAACATTTTGGGTTAAGGATGTTCAGCACATTTCTATTTATTTATTTTTAAAATCATTATTTAGCAATTGTTCATGTGTCACATGCAATTCTTGCTTCTCGGGCAGATGCGTTCCGACGAAGGGATACAGCACAGCAGGGCTTTGTGAATTTTGCCTACGATGATGTAAGTTTATCACTCGGACAAGATCCACGCAACCTGTTACAAACGCGTTGCAATGATTACCAAATCTTACACGAATATTTGATTGCCAAGACAAAGCAGTTTTTTTTGTTATTTATTTATTTTCGTTTCAGGTTTTAAATTTTGTTCCAAATTTCACTCTGTTCAAATCACAATTCAAATAACTGATTGTTTTGAATGACATCAATTTAGTGATAAAAGTTCATCAAAATCGTGCAGCAAACCTTTTCTGACCAGTGGATGCAAACTTGTACAAAACATATCCTCGTGAATTTGAAGTTACGTTGGACCTGGAGGATGAGGGCAGGGTTGAAAGAGGTGACGGCTACTGTTAATGTGGTGATGTTGCAGTAGATTTACGTGAACGTGTGTGTGTGTGTGTGTTGTGTGTTTTTTTTTTTTAAAGCTGAAGATGTTAAATGGAAATGTGGAAAGTTGTATACTTAAATAACTGGATGGTTTTGCATTACAACAATGCAAAATGCTGCCTTGCCAGCTGCAGGGCCTTGGCACTGATTTGTCCCTCAAACCTAATGTTATTTTTTTTATACAATCTGGTAATGTGAACCCATGTTGATTTATTTGTATGGAAAAGGAGCCAGCACTACATTTTACTACACACTTGGGCTCATCATTTATCTCAAGTGGGACTACGTCCTCAACATTTAGTTGGTTAGCACAAAAATTCCCAGTCTCGGTCAAACACACACACACACACCACCAACACCACACACCACACACACACACCACACACACACACACACACACACACACATCAAACACGTGTGAAGACATTATTTTGAAGGTATTGTCTGCATGCGCATGTTCTTTTGGACTCTGTGGATGTGAAAACTGCTCATTCGTTTGAAAACTGAGGGTATCGTTCCCATAAGCTTGTTTCATTATTTTGTGCCTATTTGCAGCCATGTTTCGTAACTTAAAGCAAACATTGATGCTCATTGCTGGTTCAGAGGTTTATGATGGAACCCACCATGTATTCTGAGAATTGCTCTAGTAAATGGGCCTATGCTAGTCACAACGGATGATTGAAACTGGGGTGTGTCGTCGTAACATCCCATTGCGTACCACATCACAAGCTCGATAATGATTTCATCAAAATGACCGAGGCTTGGCAGGATAATCTGGAGGTATGCACATCTGCCTTTGAGTTGGCTAGCCTGGGCTCAAATCTAAGCCTAACTATCCTGGTGTGTCGCACGTGAGGCATCAATGTGAGTGCCGTCCCTCGGATGGACGTTGTACTGGGCGTAACATCTGCCTGCATTAGTCGCTCGACGTTAAATATCCCACGGTGTCCTTCACAAAGAGTAGGCGAGCTATCGCCAGCACCATAAACACATTCCAAATTCCTACTCTAACCTAAAGAGGGCACTGCATAAGCAACGCAGCAGCTGCACCCCCAGCAAATGACACCACCTACAACCATGTGCTGCATACGAATGAATAAGAATAAGAAAACGAGAAAAAGATGTCGTGTAAAGCACAACACTTGCAAAATCCATAAAAAAAACAAATTTGACCAACAATAATTAGTGGTTGAATTCAATGACAAAATTATCAACTCTTCAAATTTCAAGTCAATCTGATAAAAATTGACAATTTTAGAAATTCTGCCTATGTTGACCTCAAAAATAATTGATGGTTAAATTCTGTGACCTGATATGCAAATCCTCTTCAAATTTCAAGTCAATGGGATGAAAATTGAGGATTTTAGAAATACCACTGTTGTTGACCTTTGGCCTATGTCGACCTCAAAAATAATTGGTTGGTTTAATTCAGTGACCTGAAATATAAATCCTCTTCAAATTTCAAGTCAATCAGATGAAAATTGAGGATTTTAGAAATTTCATAAATTTGTTGACCTTTGGCCTATGTTGACCTTTTGACCTCAAAAACAATAGGATTATTGCTTGTGTGAAACTTTACCATGTGGTAAAGTTTCATGAAGATTGGTTTGAAATTGTGACCTGCAGGCGATTGACAACCAGACAAACAAGAAAAAGACTGTGCAGCGCCGATACTTGCAAAACCCACCCCTCCTGTCTAAAAGTTGCCATGGATACATGGCCATGGGTCATCCATTTCATCAAGATTAAAATTGATAATCTTGATCAAAGCTCAGGTCAATCGGATGAAAATATTATTTTTCAGATTGAAATTTATGATTTTAGAAATTTGACCTCAAAAATAGTTAGTTTCCCAATACGTGACACAATATGCAAATCCTCTTCAAATTTCAAGTCATTCAGATGAAAAAAATGACGATTTTGGAAATCTGAAGATGACCTTTGACCTCAAAATCAATAGGCTTCTCAGTTGAGACTACCTCTACGACTTGGTGCCGTTTCGTGAATATGGGTTTTAAATTGTGACCTGTCGGCGATTGATAGACAAACATGATAACAAAATCGACTGACCAATTTTCTTGAAAAATCTTCAATTTTGCAACTAATGACCTCATAATGGTCTGTAAACCTTTTATATTGTTCCTTTACAAGTTGGGTTAAGTTAATGCATGGCATGCTGACTTGACTCTCGATAACATAACGGCCCGGTTCCTTCAACTTCTTGCATGTCTTTTTTGAGCAAGTACAAGATGATGTAAGAAGAAACATAGATTTATTGATTGAACAGAGAATGATGTGGAATTGTGTGAGTGATTTGGATGCAGTGTGCAGAGGAATTTTATTGAATCATTAGTTGAACAGTGTTCGGTTATTTTGCTTTAAGGACATTCCCACACTGTGAAAGCCGATTTTGCTATGAAATGAAGAGAATGATCATCATTAGAGGAGGAATGTTATGGATTCTATTGTGTGTGATCTTGCTTTCTGACATTAATTTCATTCTCGTTGCAGTTTATCCAATGCACAATGGCTGTCTGAGCGGCTGTTAAATAACTCACCCACAAACCCCATATCGTTTGCATGCCATGAACCTTTGTATTCCACCTGCATGCTCTCTCATTAATACGTCACCGATGGCTTTTCACTTCTCATGTGATTTTTTTTTGGGGGGGGGGGGGTGGGGGGGTTTATACAATGCTCTGCTATATTATATAATCATTAGTACTGCATCACTCGCATTTTTTAAAGTCGGCATTGAGTTAATACAAGTTTGATTAAATGAAATTTGATGGGATTCGTGGTTTTATTTTTGCTGTTATTTTTTTATTATTATTGTTGTTGTTGCTCCAAGTCCTGCACTACACCTGCGTACAGGGTATTATGTATACCTAAGAAGGGTGGATTATGGTGAAAATGGTGTGAGGAGTTGAGTTGGAGTCAATAGAAAATGGGGAAAATTGAGTTGGCAAGGGGTGGGAAGGGGAAGGAGTAATAAAGTGACTCATAGGGAGGAGGTGAGAGGAAAAAGGCTCTTATGACGCCACGTGTGCGAAGCGAAAAGCGGGGTTAAGCATTTGGTTCACTTTGTTTGTCTGTCTACAAATGTTAATTTATGATTGAGGAAATACTTGACTTAAATTGAATGTTATTAAATGTTGTATATTAAATAAATTTTAAATTAAAATTAAAAAAATTCATTAAAACAACCATATTATGGATGGTTCAAGAGCAGATAACTCAACAAAATGGACTCACTCAGACCAGAGAGGGCATCCATTATGTGGATGGATGGTGGAAAGACCGAATCGGAGCGATGGTGCACAGAACATGTCTGACTTCACACCAATTTTGAGGGTAACATTTGGACAATTGAAGTTGTTTGATAGCCAATCCATTGTAACATGGATAGAAATTCACATTTCAAACCTCGCCTCCAAAGCCAGTCACCGACTGGGAATCCTCCGTCGTGCAAAGTCCTTCCTCAGCCCTCCTGAGCTCCTGACCACTTACAAAGCTTTTGTCCATAGCCTGATGGAGTACTGCTCTCCCTCTGGGCTGGTGCTCCTGCCTCCACCTTTCTGGCTATACGCTGTAGAAACCAGGGCATTTCGGATCATCGGCATCTCCCACAATGAGGCTGAGTCTTTAGGCCTCTCACTCAATCACCGCAGGTTGGTCGGTGGTCTTTCTGTCTTCTACCGTCTCCTCTCCAGCCTTGCCCCCCTGCTCCCTCTGCGATTTGTCCCACCACATTTCCACAGGGCGCTCAAGGTCCGCCAACAACCCCTTCTGGTAAAACTACCAAATCATACTGCTCACCTTCACTCTTTCATTCCTCTTTTTCCCCACCTTTGGAATAAACTCCCTCACTCTATTCTTTCCACATTCTTCCCTCAGCTTTCAACAACGCTGTACCACAACTTCTTATCATCCCCCATCCAAATCTCGATCTTTTCTCACCTGATAATCCACCCAAGCACACTTCCTCCAAATTCCCTGCTTTCCTTCCTGAAAGTCCCTGTAATGTCATCTTCTATCCTCATGTTCCACGCTTCCCATCCCTCTCCCTTCCACAGATCTCCTAATGTGTCTGTTCCCACTGTTTTGTCCCTCCCACTCTTGTCTCATGCCCCCTTGCTGTGCTTTGTGTGTTAGCTCTCACACGAGCCTCGACAAGATATACAAAAAAAACCAACAACAACATATACAATCGATGAGGAGGCCAGTACCCGAGGTGCCTCTTGGGCAAAGATCGAGCGATATTTTATGAATTACCCGGCATTCACTTGAACCAATCACCTGGCCAGACAAAAGGGATGTGCCAGGTTGAGGTTGATAAACAACGTTTGATGTATACCGAATTGAGGCTCATGGAGGGTGTAAATGGCAATGTACTGACAGTGGGGCCACTGATGGATACAATAAGCAAGGGCGTGAGCCAACAACAAAAGAGACTGCAGAAGAAGGAAAACACAACACTCCAATTAAAAGTTTGGGTTATGTGGTGTGGGGGATGATATGAGAGGGTGGCACATCACCTGCTTGAAGAATGAGAGGGAAGAGAGTAAGTGAACAGATTCAGGATTGCAATTCCATAAATGGGACAAATGAGGAACTTCCCATAGTGGTTAGTTAGCAAGCCTTGGAGATGGATGGGAAGTTTGGTTTTTGAGAGTTTTAACCAGGAAGGGGTTAGTAGAACAACATGTGCATCCTGAATGAGCTGGGCAGAGAACTCGACACAAGAAAACTAGGTTAAAAAAAAAAATAGTGGCTCCTGAGAATCTGTTATTGTGCTTTTTTCAGAAGTTGGAACTTTTCTTCCCGTAACTTCTTTCAGTACTCCAAAAGAGTTTATTTGCCCTTTGGATAAGTCATGAACCACTGGCTTATTAACAAAGCTATGTAAAAACAGCCTGCTTCTCAACATCTACAGAACATTAAAATGTGACATTGGTTCATGGTTTCCGAACCACCTGCTATCTTATTTGCTTCATTGTGCCTGATTTCATTGGATCTCAGAAACTAAGCAAGTTTACTTGGGTGGGGAAGAACTCGGAGGAAGCTGGCCTAGCCATCAGGGTGTTGTCTGCTCAGGTAAACAATTGTTGATGGTGCGACTCTTATGAGTGGATGAGTTTTGTATTTGGTCTTCCGAGTTGCCCACCCCTCCACCCTTTGTACTTGTTTTCTTTCCTGCAGAGGTTGAGGGGGGGGGGGTATAGATTTGGTGTTAAATCGAAAGGGATGTGCTTACACATTCCTCCACCACTGGATGGTGTCTAATCCACCAAATACAGCTTCAATGGGGAGTCCTTTTGCTTTTTTATTTTATTTTTTTGCTCTGATGAAGGGTTAATGCCTGAAACGCCGGTTTCACTTTGCTTCCCACAGCGATTAGCACAACCATGTCAACTTTCAACTGCTACAACCTATCGATCAGATATGCAACTTAATTGCTAAGAGAGATTACCCTTCAAGCTGTGCGCTCGAGTAAGCCACAATTCTTTGGTTTATAATCCTTTCAGGATTAACATCGAGTTACGAACAGTCATTCAGGCGTTTGGAACTCTCGTGTCCTGGAAGATTGCATGTCACTCAGGAGGCTTGTTAAGCTTGCTGTCGTGTCCACAATGGCATTTGCTAATATCCTACACGACCTTTGATCAATCTGAGCCCTGTGGTCCTGTCCCGCATTACACAAGGAGGAGGTCGTTTGGCCCATCAAGTCTGTGCTACATCAATGCCACCTGTGTTTCAAGGCGAATGAAGAACGAGTCTCGGTGAATACTCGTGTCTATGCATAGGTGGACAGGAAGAACAATGTTCATCAAGGTATGCTAACCACTGTGAGAAGCAAAAAGCTGACATTTCAGGTGTTAATCCTTCATCGAAGCGTTAAGAATTTGCTCTCTTTTGCTCTGATGAAGGTCAACACCCAAAATGTTGGTTTGTCCTTGCTTCCTACGGCAGTTAGTATTCCTCTAAACCTCTTGTTGATTTAAATCCATTGTATTATATTGGTGTTGTGTTCATTGTGAGAATGTAGACTTTCCTCAAAGTTCTGATATTTCAATCAAACCTCCCACATGACAGTTTCCAATAGACATAAACGATCCCAATTTTAACCAGCGGTCACACAAAACCCTGGACTATAATGGTGTTTGGCAGATAAAACTGCCATCTAAACAGTTTGCTGCAGGTGGCGCCCTCGCCAAGAACTCGCCCTTATTTGAAAGGGTCTAAGTCGGCTGTCTTTTCTGCTCATCTGTGTTTTGGTACTTTAAGCACGGAAAGTCAAATCTATCCTACAATACGAAGGATGTTACGAAATATTTTGGAATAGTAGATGAAATTCTCAGTAGATACTTGGTTCATTTTCCCTGAAAAAAATCATGCTGGTTTTGGTATTGGCCAGTGGGAGACAGGGACGGACCGCTCAGTTGGTGCAGTGCCAGAGGGGGTGCTGCATTTCAAAGCATGCATTCATCAAGATAGAAGAATGCATCAAAGCAAGAATGCATTTCAAAGAATGGGAAGGCAGCCATTTGAAAGATCGGCTTTGACTTTCCCTCCAAAGGCCGGCAGAGTCTGATGCAACACCCTGCCTGCCAGGAACTTGGGTGATTTCGATCTTCAGACTTGAAATCAAACTACTGCATACTTATTGCATTCAACTTGCCATCTTAAGGTATTCTAATATCTGGAAATAATTGTACAGGTCTTTCCTCATATTGAAATAATTAAGTCAATTAATTATTAAACAGATCCCAAGCGGGTTCCCAAAATGGTCATTGGCTTGAGGCCACCAGTTTGTAGCCGTTAACTTAACTTTGGATTTTATTTCGCACAAATTATCTAAGATGAGGTTTAAAACAATTTAAATGTATGGCTGACATTGTTGAGGGCTTAGAAAGAAAAACAAATCGCTCAAATCTCTCAGAAATTTAGTTCATGAAAAGAGTCACACTAGGAATTCAGAGTTTTTTGACTAGTTTGTACCATTTTGGGCGGTTTCTTCCATTGCACACCTCAATATTCTTACGTGTAAAATGACCAATATTTCTTCACACACCGGAACAGGTCTCAACATTAATGGCACATATGGGTGTAGAATTTCAAAGCAGCAACATTGTTAATTCTCCATGCACCTCATTTAGCATTAAAATTTGCGATAAAACGAGAACAGCACTGGGAGAGTGCATCCCTCCACCAGGCTATATGGTCTCCGTTTTTTTTATTCCACTGCTAGGCCGGATCTGGATCCGAATCTTCACCAAAATCGAAGCATTTCTTCCTTATCACACACCCAACCTGTCCAGCAAGCTTCGTCCGAATGAGTCTACAAGTTTTGGAGATATTGTGCTATATATCTTTTTTTGGACCTACCTCTCAATAGTGAAGAATCACTTTTAAAATTTTAGTATCTGGATCCGGATCTTTACCAAAATCTAATTCATCCTTGTCACACACCCAACCTGTCCATCAAATTTAGTCCAAATCCGTCAACAACTTTTGAGATATCTTCCTCACAGACAAAGCAACAGACAGACAGGGGTAAAAACCTAACCTCTGTCCACCTTTGGTGGCAGAGGTAAACATGGGATTAGAAAGCATCTCGCAATGCAAAGACCATCCATGTCCGCTTTGTACTCAAACTAAACTTGACGAAAAGGACAGCTAACAAAAAGGTTTTTTCATGTAAATTATATTAGTGGGGCAACTTAGCATAACAATTGTGCATTTTGTGAGGAAAGCACCAAATTTGGCACACTAGTAGCCTAACATATTATGAACAGATTTGGATATAGGGCCATCTCAAATTCAGCCGCTGACGGCTGTGGCAGCCATTTTCCACTGCCATAAAAAATTTGAGATGGCCCAATATCCAAATCTGTTCATAATATGATAGGCTACTGGTGTGCCAAATTTGGTGCTTTCCTCACAAAATGCACAATTGTTATGCTATATTTAGCTAAGTTGCCCCACTATATTACTTGGTGTTCTCCATAAGCTCACAATAAAGGTTTGTTGAAAATTTGATGACAAAAGATCAAATGGTAAGTAAAGAAAGAAAGGTTAAAGAAAAAAAAAACCCAGCCATCTGACTCTGCGTGGTGGACAGGCTGATAACATGATAATGCCATACTGTAGGACCATATAGGATTATACGAAAAATGAAATTGTTTTACAGACTATAATCATGCTTCTCAGGAGCTGTGGTTACATTAAATGAGATTAATTAAAGCATGTAGACAAATGTTCTTCACATCATAAAATGTCTCGTCTGACTTGATTACAGGAAGATGCTTCAATCCACCACCAGTCGAGCAACATTCACATTATGGGGTCTGAATGGACCAAACACATTATTGCATCAGAGGGCCTGCAAACGCAGACCCTCTGAGCCTTTGGTCTAGTACCTCCGCAAATGGCCAAACCGTGGGAGTTTTAGCCCCTACAGAGTTGCCATTGAGCAAATAAGTCTCAATCAGGTTTTGTCACCATTTATTCAAGGTTTGGATGACCAGCTGATGACAACAGAAACTAGAAGGGCACTCGGTAGACCGCATACCTCCGCCATACAATGCCTGATCCACGAGAACATATTGGGCCCAATACATTTTTGAAATATCATGCTATACATCGTTTTTGGCCTGATCTCTCAATAGTGAAGAATCACTTTTTTAAAAAATCAAATAATTATTCGGATCTTCACCAAAATCGAATCAATTTATCGTGGCTGGCCACACACCCAACCTTCACAAAGTTTTCATCTGAATCCGTCCAAAACTTTCTGAGATATCGTGCTATATTAGTTTACCCTATCTCTCAATGGTGAACAATCAGTTTAAAAAATTATCAGATCCAGATCCGGATTCAGTTCTTCACCAAATTGAATCGATTTCTTTGTCACACACCATCATGTCCACCAAGTTTCATCCGAATCCGTCACAACTTTCTGAGATATCGTGCTATATATTAGTTTAACCCTATCTCTCAATGGTGAACAATCAGTTTAAAAAATTATCAGATCCAGATCCGGATTCAGATCTTCACCAAAATTGAATCGATTCTTTGTCACACACCCAACCTGTCCACCAAGTTTCATCTGAATCCGTCCACAACTTTCTGAGATATCGTGCTATATATTAGTTTAACCCTATCTCTCAATGGTGAACAATCAGTTTAAAAAAATTATCAGATCCAGATCGGATTCAGATCTTCACCAAAATTGAATCGATTCTTTGTCACACACCCATCATGTCCAAAAGTTTCATCCGAATCCGTCCACAACTCTTTGAGACATCGTGCTATATATCGTTTTTGGCCTAACGGCTCAATTGGTTGAAGAATCACTTTTAAAATTTTAATAGTCGGATCCGGATCCAGATTCAGATCTTGTCAGTTCATCCTTGTCAAACACCCAACCTGTCCACAAAATATCATCTGGATCTGTCCACAACTTTTTGAGATATCCTGCACACAAAACAAACACACAGACAGACAGAAAGGGGTGAAAACATAACCCTCCTCACCTTTGTGGAGGAGGTAAACCCCAAGACGTTAGAACAACCAGGCCTTTTGCCAAAGTGGGAGGTCAACCCGGACGGAAGTCAGGTGTACAACTCTGCACCCCTCCCTCACTAGCGTGAGCTAAGGTAAAATTAAAAAAGGAAAAGGAAAAAAAAACTGGTGAAGGATTGCAAACACAAAATGAGACATAGTGGAAATGGAACAAGGAAACAGCTCTGCACAATCATTTAGATTAAAGTGCTTCAGCTGATCAACATGGGCACGACGAATTGTACCCAGGTTTAGATCAGGGAGAGCACAATTAAAATCTCATGAACTTCATCTAATCTCAACAACTTCAAAAAGGTCCCAAGCTTTGCCATGAAATTCTTAGTTGCATCAGTTTTAGAAAGGTTCTTCAATGTGACATGATCACTGCTGGCTGCACAATGTGGCCTGTGTCGCTTTTCATCCAACCACTTCCAGGCTGCATTAACCTTTTCTGCCTGAGTCTGTACAGCAGCACAAGTAGATTTCTACTTTTTTCATTCACATTAAAACCAAACATAAGCATACAAAATTCAGTGCATACGCAAATTCAGAAACATGAAGATCCCATGACCGATGACCAGTGCCAATGTATGCATGGATCATACCTTTCAAATTTCTATTTACACATATTACCCAATTAGCTTCAAGTGGATGATGTGGCGAAATGAATGTCTGTTCAACATTCTCCTCGGCACAAATGCCTGCCAAGGCCTTTGAAGTGAATTGTGGTCCATTATCTGTGACCAGTCATTGATGGGGTAACATAGCGACAGAGGATCTGGCGTACAAATACTGAGGTAATGGACCTGACCAGAAGATGATTTCAGAGGGAACACTTCAGTAAAAATATGTAGAAGTGGTCAACGATGACAAGAAGATAGACATGCCCAGCAGAACTCTTGGGAAAAGGCCCCATTAGGTCAGCACTCAGAACCTCCAGAGGTCGCTCGGATCTCAAAAACTGTATGTTACGAATAGGATGTTTGTACACATATTTCGTTGCTTGACAAATAGTACAACTCCTTACATAGCTGTGAATGTAAGCCTGCATCCGTAGCCACCATAAATGAATCTCAGTCATGCAACAGGGTTTTCTGGTGACCTAAGTGTCTTGCAGTATGTTTACAATGGTGCTTGTGTAGCACACTTGGCCTCAGTGATGCTGAAATGACTAACTCTGTTTCACAACCCTGTGATATAACTTGTAATCATGAATAACATAGTTTTGACTCAGCTAAGAGATTCCAATTAGTTTCAAGACGAACTTATCCAGACACGAATCTTAGCAATTGTCTACAAAACTCACCGTAACCAGACCAACACACTTGCAAACTTCACAACTAATGATGACATCAACGTCCTTCAATGGAGTGGAATGGATCGTAATAAGAGCAGTCACACCAGCAGTCTGTACAGAGACTTGGGCCGATCCAATAGGATGCAGAGGATTGCCTTCAACCATCAGAATCTCATCATCATCCTGCTCAAAATCCAGGCCCAAGGTGTGACTCATTCTGGGCTGATGAGGGATATGCACGATACAGAGTCAGTGAGTACAGACACGGTCTTTCTCCTAATGATCAAATGAATATAAGGATCAGGTGCTGATGTCTCATCTGACTTCAGAAAGAATATGTTGGTCTGCGGTGACCTGCTAAAAACGGTGTGGGTCATGTTTCCACCAGGAGGTCTTGCCTGGGCAAGCTGACATCCTGTAGCCAACTTGCCAAACTGATAACACACAAATGATAGTCCAGGACCCTTGGGAGGTCGAGGAGCATTGGCACCCTAGGGGGCTGGATTACTGAACTGTAGAAAACTGTAATGGAAGCTACCATGAGACAGGAGTGCTGAGGATGGTTTACTCCCTCAGGTAGTTGAAGGTGGACACGTGTTGGTCTTACAATATCTCAGGAGAATGACAAAATCATCAGCAAACTGCGCTGCTTGCGCAAATGACACCATGTGTTGTTCACCGAGTTGAAGCTGTAGATCAACATCAGCAATAACTATCATGTGCAGCCTGTGGCTGCTGGTTGCATCATTTTCTGGGGGCATGGCTGTGCCGCTGATGCATTGCCCTCTATATATATATGTTACCAGGACACTGGTACTCATTTCACCAACCTCAGAAGGATGACAGGCTAAGCCAACTCCACCTGGTGTTAATTCAATGGCCGACAGGGGCTCAAAATCAAGACCCTCAGATTTTAAGCCAACACCAGGCTAAACATCAGCAATGTGCTGATAAACTAGTCGATCACAACAGCTTCCAGAACTCACCTTACATTCGTGGCCTTCAGGATAGCCTCGGACAGTTATGTCCAACGGACAAAGTGAAACCATAATCGGGCATCAAACTCCTCAAAGGTCTTGTCACTCCTCTGAATTGGTCCGAAAGTTTTGCCTGTAAAAATTCAGGTGTTCCTGGGTAGCGGCACAAACTCAAATAACTCAAGTGCAAATAATTATTTCTATCCTCATCTGCAAACTCCGCATCCAGTTTCTGGGCCAGGCCCATAAGATATGGTTCGAGTGCCAAACCCCAACTGGATTCCAACAAGCCAACTGACTGTGCTTGCTTTTCTCTGCAAAAAAGTGAAATTAGGAGACAACATCATCCTCATTGGATAATTTGTGCAAATTGCAAACTTCCGGTGGTCTCACTGGATTCATTGCCTGGCATAAACTTGTTAAAATAGACATCAGTCTGTGGTGCTAACAAGGCAGGACCGGCAGGCTGGGCCCCAGGCACCATGACATCAGTAAGCGAAAACAAGGCATTAATGCGTTCAATCCTATATGTAATAGCCTCAATGTCTATTGCCGCAGACATCTCCTTGACATCTTCAGCCATGTATCTTTCCAAGTATGACTCACGATCAGCCGTTGACGGAGTCAATCGCTTCTCTCTATTCAACCACTTTCTGTGAAGTCCCTT
>CM068955.1:104862381-104877508 GCA_035128595.1 Eptatretus atami
AAGACGTTTTCTACATATGTAATAGAGCCTGATTAAACATCTTGATACAACTGCAATAGAGGTGAAAGGAAGATTACGATTCCAATGAAAGAACCGCTTACTCAAGCGAATTTAACGATATCAAGTGATGAAAACGTTAACGCGAATGAACTGAACACGATGTGAAGTTTATTTAAAAAATAAAACATAATATAAAACACAAGCTCATTTTCAAGTGTTTGTAGCTATTATAAAGAGCTCAAATGATATATCAAATCAGTCTCTCTCCCTATCGAGTGCAGCCTGTGGCTGCTATCAAATCAGTGTTGTTATATACAAAGGGCGTTCACAAAGGTTGTACAAACAATGCGCAAAAAAACAAACAAAAAAAAGCACAGAACACCGTTTTAAACCTTTAAATATACAAGTTATAAGAGTTCAAGGTCTACAATTTAATCCACAATTAGTAAAAAATAAAATAAAACAATCTTTACTTGTATTTGAACACTGCCCCCCGCCCCTACCCTGTGTGAAACACCACAGACAGACATGACTGCAAATTAAAAGGCCATTTCAAATTCAATGTTAAAACAAGACCTGCAAGTTCTCACCAGCTTTGACTGAGCAATGGACGTGCGCCTTGGACTCATAATAGACCCAGTCGAAACCGGCCTCGACGGCGAGTCGCGCCAGCATGCCGTACTTCCTGCGGTCACGGTCTGAGGTCGTCACGTCCACAGCACGACCCTCATAATGCAGAGACTCGTCAGAGTGATTTCCGTCCTCATCCCAACCCTCGGTGACCCGGAGTTTGACTCCGGGCCACTGGTTCATCACAGAGATGGCGAGCGCATTCAGTCGGTCCTTGCAGCGCTGGGTGGGTTCGTGGACGGCCAAAATCCAGAAGGGGAGGTGAGGCGAGAGAAAACACCACGTTACCACCATGGACATGTTCAAATTTAACTCGTTTGAAAATTCATAGCAAAGTCATAAAGAGCAATTTTCCAGACATTGCAAAAAGCTTACAGAGGGGGGGGGGGGTGTTCGGGTTAGAAGCGATCATATAAAAGGTCCCGAGTTATAAAAAGCTGGGCAAAGTCCATGTTGCTTGGGATATAACCGAGAAAGCATAGCAAAGGGCAAGAGGAAAACAGCGAGACATTTTGGACAACACCCGGACATCACTGCAAAACAGGCACCAATTATCCTTTTTCTGATGAAACAAGATTAGATGATATTTGTGTGCAATTTTTTTTTTTTAATTAAAAAAAAAAAAGTTTAAAATAAAATTTTTTTTTTTTAAAAAAAGATCAGCATTCAGGTGCAGACCTGTTTTACACGCACCATGAAACACCCTATAAACACCATACCTTAAGGGAGAATCTTTCGGTTGATATTTATCCCCAAAATGTGCACTGTAATCCCCCCCAAGAAGACCCCCGACATAAATCATATCCAAAACCGAAAAGAACCGATCGATGTAAAGCAGATATTCCTGATCAATCGCAACACAGTGGAAACACACCTGCCCATCATTTTAAACAGTCGCGTTCAGATTCAAAATTCATTTTCGCAAACTTGGAAATCTGGAGACACTTTCCCTCCCATGATCATCGACATCATGCGAAAGATGAATTTGCGCAACAAGACCATGGTCCACGAGCTTCACCTGGGTGAGAAGGCGATCAGCTCCAGTGTTCTCCTCATCCTTGAAAATGATGTCCGGGTTGTAATTGGGTGTCAAGTCCTTGAATCGAGGGGAACTTCTGCTTATCTTGCCCTCCGATCTTCCGCTAGCTCCCAGGGTCTTCTCGGCGACGTTCGGAACGAATTGCTTGTAGGCACAAGGAGTGAGCTTCCGTGGGGCACGCCTTCGCGTCCCAAAGCCGCGTCCGGGACCACAGCCAAGCCTGGGACCCAGAGGAACAGACTGGCAGAAGGAGCGCGCAGAGCAGCACAGCTCGTAAGCTGCCCAGCATGAGGGCCATGCCCTCCCGCCACCCTTCAATACACACACAACCACACACACACACAACCACACAACCACGATCTACGTACACCACGTCGATATAGGTGCTCAACCACCCACGACGTCAGCAGACAGCACCTGCTCAAGGTAATCGCAGGTATATCGGAAGACTTCGCAGAGCCTCCAACGATCTATACCTCGGTTTGTTCAAGCAAAGACCATCTGCGGGGTGAATGGACGAGTTAATCGTTCAGTGCGCCATGTCGCGTGCGCTGGACCCCGTGGGCGTGCGGGGAATTAGTGCTGGCGAGAGGGAGCTATGTGTGTAACCGCAACGTCACAGCCCAGACCCACCATCGGCAAACAAGCTTCACGTCACCGAATTCCTCACCTGCCGTCGCCTCCCGTCATCAACCGCTCGAGCAGCTCACACCCACATCTTCTGTCGATCGCGTGTGTATTTGTACGTGTGTGTCCGATTGTCCTTTTTGCGCAAAACGTGCCGACACGAGCCGCAGCCTTAATTAATGAGCAATTTAATGGTCCCACAACACTTTTGATATCAAGTGTAGGCGTGGCTTGTGTTGATGGTGGGCGGGGACTTTTACAGCCGCTTTAAATTAAAACCGGTCGTCTATATAATATATATATATATACATATATATATATATACATATACATATACATATACATATACATATACATATACACATACACATACACACATACACACATACATAGATACATACATATAACATATACTACATACATACCATACATACATACATACATACATATACACACATCATATACATAGATACTATACATATACATATACATATACATACATACATACATTATATACATCATTATACATACATACATATATACATATACATTACATAGACATACATACTATTAGACATACATACATATATACATACATACATATACATACATACATATACATACATACATACCTATACATACATACCTTACATATACATACATACATACATATACATATACATACATACATATACATATACATACATAAAATACATACATATACACAACATACATATACATAGATACATACATATACACACATACATATACATTAGATAACATACATATATACATATACATACATACATACCTATACATACATACCTATACATACATACATATACATAACATATACATAATACATATACATACATATATACATACATACATACATATCTATACATACATACCTATACATACATATATACATATACATATATACATATACATACATACATATACCATTTACATAGACATACATTCATAACATACATACATACATTACATACATACATACACACATATACTACATACATACATAACATACAACATAATATATTATACATAACATTACATACATACATTAATATATATTATAACATACATACATTACATATTACAAATACATACATTAAACACCGATTTTTGTGAGGGGTAATGAAAAGGTCACATGACCATGCTGACGCTACTTTCTCCACTTCTTGATGGATTTCAATAAATAAATAAAAAAATGACCATTACTAATGTGCTGTAAATGTTTACGATTTAATGCAAATGTTGCGCACGTGTGTTTGTGCGGAGTTCCGAAACAGTTATTATTATTATTTTTTCATGAGCCCGACTCCTTTGCAGAAATCAAAACTTTTTTCTTCTTCTCCAACGTTGTGTACCCGTTCGAATAGCCGTGGATTCCGTCCTTGTTACTTCGTGTCGCGCTTTGCTACAATGCTCCGCCCCAAAGACGGTGCTCCGCCCCGACGAGCACGCCCATTCACGCCCCGCCCATTCACGCCCCGCCCACTCGCACTCTGTCACGCGATGCATGTTGCGTTGCAGCAGCCTGTGCACCGCAATCCGGCGGGAAAATACCTTGGTGTGAACCGATGGAGGAGGACACTGTCCTTCGGGCAATGGGAACGCACGAGGTATGACATCCATTTAAAATAACAAGAACACGTGTCTTTCACATTCACCAACCCAATGATTTGGTCTGGTGTCCTCAGGTGTCCTCAGGTGCTTAGCTCAGGTGTTCAAGGCCACCGCTGCTCGAGTTAATCAGTACATACGCCTTGCAGTGCTTGTTGTGGGTGAATGAATATTTATTGATCGGTACAGTATAGTACAGTATATTAAATAATGGTCAAACACACCGCAATGCCAATTTACAGAAGCGGATTATGAAGCTTTAACTGGAGAGACGAGAGCACGGGCAGACGTGAGGATTGAGGAGGAACGTTTTCATGAGGGAAGACGAGAGACAGCCGTGAAGAATGAATGATTCATAAAGTCTCGAAATAATGAGCAAAAAAAAACAAACAAACACATAAAACCTCTATGACGTCACTGAACCTCAACAAGCATCACCGTTGAGATGAAAAAAAAACCCTATAAATGTATACCTTCAACACCTAAATAACGGATAACATGTTGAACCGAACTTCATGAACAGTGAAACAGAGGACTGAAAACTCGTGATTCCCATGAAACTTGCACCAAAGGTGATATTCAGTCATGATGGTGTTGGCATTTCGTTTGAGTTTCCATTCCACACCAACCGAACTTTCTCTCTCTGTGCCTTGGGAGGAAAATGCCGAGCAGTATCGATATCAGACAAACGCATTTCGATGAAGACCTTCACTTGCAGCCGAGTAAACATTGACTTTGGGGATAAACCAAATACAGTACACAGCTCCACGACGTCCAAGGCATGCGATGTGTGCTTCCTCATTATTCCTGAACATCCACAGCCTTTACATCATCTTACACACATCATATATATATATATATATATATATATATATATATATATATATATATATATATATATATATACATGTATCCATCCATCGGGACCATACTCTGTGCAGAGCGTTGGTGCTGCCTTAACAGTCTCCTTGGTTATTGAGAACAATCCTGGACGGGTCGTCGCTCCGACACAGGATACCAGCAACTTGGCACTCATTTTGCCGACCTCGGAAGGATGACAGGCAGAGTCAACCCCACCTGCTATTAATTCAACAGCCGAGTGGGATTTGAACTCAGGATCCTTGGATCCCAAGCCCACCACCCTAACTATTAAGCCAACACCAGGCATATATATATGTATATGTATATACACACACATATACATACTGTCTCAGTTGTGAGCCCCGAGGACAAAGCTCATCCACATAGATTAGAACTCGTTATGCCTCACCATCCTGCTTAGCAATTAAGATATATTGTATTGATATGGATTGATAAGCATTTTAATATGAATAGGAGTTAGCTCCCATCGTGTACATCGTGGACTCAACCATGTCACACCCAAGGGGGAATCAAGCAAACGGCCTCTCCAACCACGTCACCTCAGCTCCCTCTCCTCCTTCCCGCAAAGATCCTGTCCCACCAATCAGGCTCTGTCGCCAAGTGGAGATACGGGACCCGACCAATCACCGGCGATGAGGGTCAGTCCATCCTCATGGCTTCTGCACAAATGAGGGTCCTCGAGCCACAAGGAAGGAGTCCGAGGAGGGAATGGGATAAACAAAGAAGCCCGTATTAGGACTCCTTATTATTGGATCCTTGATCAGTCTGGTGATTAATTAATTATTTGGTCATTCTATGGCTTTATTTTTTGTCTTTCTTTATTTTCTTTCTCCAGTTCATTCACTTTCTCCGCACTCTTCGTTCCTTCTCGTGGCTTTCTTTCTCCTCCCCTCACACACGTCTTCGCACCAAGCCGTGCGCACCTTCGCCTCAACCCGGTTGCTCACCTCGCCGCCCGGCCACGTCGGAGCTGTCCACCTCACCTCACTGGGAGCGTTCCCAGCAAGGCTGTGCAATTCATCGTGCCAGCCAGTTACCATTTGGTGTCCCAGGAGATCGGGAGCACAGACAGAGCGGAGAGAGTAATCCGGGAGGGAGCCTGATGGGAACTATATAAGGACCATCAGGCCAAACCATTGGGTGGCAGCAATACAGGCAGGTTGTGGTTAGGTGTGTCAGGGCACGCAAACGACCCCCACAATTTTTTTCAACACTTCTTCACTCCTTCCCAATCTCTAACTTATCTGGACGTATCTCTGAGCACCAAATAAGTCAGATTGTTAAGTCACTGATTAAGATCTGAGGTGGGTGTGTGGTGTAGGGGATAATTGGGAAATGTACACGTGGCTGTAATATTTGTATATAATTGTTGTATTGCCTGTCCTCATTTTCCCGCCATTTATTGTATGATCACCATTGCTGGTGTCTCCCACCATTTTCTGCTTTGCTTGCTTGATTAAACCCCATGTGCTATAAATCACTGTGTTTTGGACTTACAATGTTCGGGTTTAGTCAGAGATAGCACTCATGGGGGTAATTAGCCCAAGCGGTTAACTGGTCTCTGATAGACGACAGGGTGTGGCATGTATCGATGGTTCTCTTGGCCAATTGTCATCCGTTGCGCGGCTGCCGGCACGGTTACCCATCTGCTTCAATCACCTTACAGGTACGGTGAACCGACACTGGGTGCGAGGATCCGACCAAAGGTGAGTGATGTAGACAGCATCCGTGGTCCTTTTACAGATGCTATAATGTGAGGCTCAGCGATGAGATGGTATCTAAATCACATGGACATAGAACAGGCATTATAGTAGACGTCAGTGTACTTGAATGTGAATTACAAAGACATTCCAAAAATAAGGTTGGTATGTCGGATTCATACCTGAGTTCTATAGCTTTATGAACTATTGGGTCCGATGAAAACAGCTTTACAGACCAACCACGTATTTTTATGATTAAAAGCAGCTTTAGAACATTACGATATTGACTCCAACCTGAAACTTAACGAACAGGATTGGTTGGCACTGTTAATGCTCTGTTAGTGGTGTTTCCTCAATGTGTAGTGTACCTTCCTTATCATCTTTTCTTCTTGCAGCACAAGACTGCAGGATAGCATCGCTGGCTGAGGGCAGGGCTGTGCCACTGATGTAATACCCTCTGTAGATTAGGGTAGGAATTTGGCCAGGGTGCCAGCGATAGCTTGCCTTCTCTTCTCAAAAGAAAACGTGGGGTCTTTAATGTCCACCAATTAATGCTGGCAGACAGGATGCTAGTTTAAAGTCCATCTGAGGGACGACACATGCACATACATTGATGAATCACCCTGCCTGTGAAATACTGGGATGACAGTTTATAGCTGGGTCAGGCTAGACATCTTAGATGAGGGTGTATACCTGTAGGCCATCAGGCTAGCCTTTACTCTTCTCTAAGAGTACTTAAGTGAGAAAAGCTGCCACATGGACTCAAAGATGGAGCACCTAAAGTATGAGAGTGTGGTTATTGCTGTGAAAACCACATTTTTGAAATGATGTAATCCATTAATGTAAGTTTCTGAAATGACCCTAGTAACAAAGTCCATCGGGGTGGCCTGGATATTTTTCATGCCTGCCAGATAAGGATTGCAGAATGAAACGACTAAAAAAACTTTGAAAGAAGCCGAAAGTACTTAGGAGTGTACCTGCGAGAAAGGTATGTGCCTCTGCACAAGAAAACAATTGGAGAACTTCCTGATCAACTAGTCAAAAAAGTTTATATATTGCAGTCCATATTGCAACAAGTTCGAATTGCGAACATACCCCGTGGGAGTTCATTCGTACAACACTCAGGTGAGCGATAGCACGGACGACAGATAGTTTTGAAATTTGGTGAGATTTTCATCGCATCAGAAAAAGAAACCAGAACACCTCACAAGAGTGAGGATAGTTTCATATCATCATTTGCGACTTAATTTTGCGTTGGGCATCGCCCAGCGCATTAAATTATTATTTTTTAATAACAATTTAAAGAAAATGGGCCGAAAGGGCCGGAATCGCACTTTGGGCTCAGTTAATGCCTGCACATATGTGTCTGGTATATGCCTGTCAATTTTCATCGAATTATGTTCACGAATAATGGAGAAATAGACGTTCAAATGAACTGTACACAAGAAAAGAGAGAACGCGAGCGGCGCTTCGACCCCGTGGGGTAAAATTCTCGGCGATGTGCGCCTGTGAAAGGCCAAAGGTTCATATTTGTGTGTGTTCTACCCAAACCTTCATGCTTCTTAACACCAATGGGAAGGTTGTATCTGGGGCTTGTCGATGCACGGTAATTTTAAAATGATGCTATTTACTATTAATCAAGTTTGGGAGGGTGGGGGTGGGAGTGGTAGTTGTGTGGGCTGCAAGTGGCGTTTTAAATATATATATATATATATATATATATATATATATATATATATATATATATATATATATATATTTAAATATATATATGGATATGAGTTGTAGACTGAAAAATGAAGGAAGGAAATTAACAGTTTTGAAATGTGGTGTTGCAGATGAATGTTCAAAATTTCCATGGAATGCAAGAAAAACTAGAAAGCATCTCAAAATGCAAAGCCCATCTAGATCCGCTTTATACTCGAATTGAACTTGACAAAAATGACAGTTTAAAAAATGTGAACGTTTCATTAATTTGTTGTTCTCCATATTCTCATAATAAAGGTTTCTTGAAGATTTGATGACAAAGGGTCAATTGGTAAAAAAAAATTTATGGCCTGGACAGACACACTGAAGGTCAATGGTAAATAAATAAACACTTTAAGCGATAAAAAAAACCACAAAACAGGGCATCTCGTGCTTGACGCGCTGCAGCGGGGCTAATAAGGACTATTTATAATTACGATAACTTTGCCCTTTCACATTTTGACCCAATTTCATCATTATTTTCTTCATATTCTCATAATAAAGGTTTGTTGAAAGTTTGATAACAAAAGCTCAATTGGTGAAAATATTATGGCCTGCACAAACACACTGAAGCTCAATCTATAGAAGAAGTGTGTGTGTGTGTGTGTGTGTGTGTGTGTGTGTGTGTGTGTGTGTGTGTGTGTGTAAGATATACATTACAAAAACTATACATCCCTTGTGCATCAGTCAGTACCAGCTCTAAATCTAGTTCTGAAGCGTTTTAAGCCCCAAGAGCTATTATAGTGTAAAATGGGACGTTGCTCTTGACAGCAAGCATTTATTCACAATCTCAGTGAGTCTCCGCCATAACTTCAAAACCATGAAACCTAGCGGCCTGAAATTTTGCATGTATACTCAAGGAACTCCAAGGGAGTGCATGAATGAAAACTGGATGTTTGGTTTAATTTAAACAACCCTTTTGAAGATAATTAACGGCCTTTATCTTTTATCAAGGCTCATCCTTGGTCACCTCGCTGGGGTATTAATTTGCCTTTTTTTTTTTTTAGCCTCCTGAACAATGACTTGACTTGGAACAGGCCACAATGGTTTCTTAACGATAAAGTTTTTTTTTTTAAACACTTTTCTCACTCATATTGAATGCTTCATCATCATACCTATGAATCACTGCAAACATTGCAATGCTTATAACCAGCATTCGTGGCTTTATTTCATTTCTGCACATGCCGTAACTTCTAGAATCTCCTAATCTGAACCAAATTTCAAAATGTAAGCTCTGGAATTGAACTTATCAGCTGTTCCAACGACTAAGAAAAGTGTTCTTATGTCCAATTCGGTCATTGCTTGACATTCCAGGCGTATGTGGGTGTACGGTGGTTACATGACCAATCGGCGATCGCTAATCGCTTGCCAAGCCAGCCATTCCTTATCAACCGTTTCGTTGGAGGGCTTGCTTGAGTGCTTTCGCCACTTAGCGAGCTTGCTTGTTCGTTTCCAAGCCAGGGCCATGTATGGAAAAAGTATTCGCACAGTCACTGAATATATAGATCAACTTGAACAAAGTTCCAGCCCTACTTGCCGACGTTTGGCCCCACATTGTCATGCATATGGTCCCTCAGGCAGTGGTGATTGCTTGCTGAAAATGTGCAATTTTATTTTGATGTTTCCCCTTTTCGTATGATCTTCTTTCATTATATGACCCATCACTTCGACAAAGATAGATATACATAAAGAAAAATTAAATTAAACGTTTTGTTTTTAAACATTTGTTCAACCATTTTGTTGGAGTGTTTGGTTAGAGCGCTCTTTACGCTTCAATCTCCACAACCTTCCATGGCAATACTGCGGCACAGTTCTCCATGGGGATAGCTGCAGAGTTAGGAAGGCAAAATAAATTTGATGATTACAAGAAGTAAAAAAATGTTTTCAGTTGTTACAAAGCAATGAATTGCCACATCATTGCAGACTAGCTGAGAGGTATGCACACTCACTCGAAGCTGTCTCGCCTGGGTTGAAATCCGGATGCAGCTCTAAACTAGCATCCTGGTGTTTCACAGGCAGGGTGATTCAACAATATGTGTGTTGTCTCTTGGAAGGATGTCAAACTCGACATCACATCTGCTGAAATCCCCCCTTCTCCCCATCCTCACTCTCCCCTTCCCCCTTTTACCCCTCTCCCTCTCTCTCTCTCACATCCTGTCCCTCTCTCTCACCCCTTCCACTATATATCCCCCACTCACCTCCCTTTATATCTCCCACTCCCCTACCCTCTCTCCACTCTCACACCCCCCTTTTTAATTTCAATGTCAAGTCTCGTATAGAGCTAACACACAGAACGTACAACAAGCAGAGCAGGAGACAGAAGGGATGGGAGAGGGAAGCAGAAAAGTGGGGAATAGACATGAGGAGATATGTGGAAGGGAGAGGGATGGGGCAGAGTACACGGGGTAAACAAGATGGACACGACAGGGACTTTCAGGAAGGAAGGCAGGGAATTTGAAGGAGGTGGGTTTGGGGTGGATTAACAGGGTATAAAAGATCGTGGTTTTGGATGGGGGAGATAAGAAATGGTGGCGAACAGCTGTTTTAAAAACCTGGAGGGAAAGAGTGGGATTGAAGAATGTGTGAGAGTTTGTTCCAAAGGTGGGAAAAAAAGAGGAATGAACGATAGAAGGTGAGCAGTGATTCTTGAAGGTGGCAGTTTACCAGAAGGGGTTGCTGGTGACCTTGAGTGCCCTGCGGAAGTATGGGTGGGATAGACACCAGACGGAGGGGGGGGGCGAGGCTAGAGAGGAGATGGGAGAAACAGAAAGACCACCGACCTGCCTGCGGTGAGAGGGTGAGAAACCCAAAGACTCAGCCTCATCACGGGAGATATCAATGCTCCTAAATGCCTTGGTTTCCACAGCATGAAGCCGAGAAAGATGAGAGGCGGGAGCACCAGCTCAGGTGTGCTAAGGAAGGACTTTGCACGATGGAGGATGCCCAATCAGCGACTAGCTTTGGAGGCCAGCTTGGAGATGTGGCTTTCCCAGGAAAGATCATGGCAGATAGTGAGGCCCAAAAGTTTGAATGAAATGGCTTCTTCAAGAGGATTGTTGAGAAAGTAGATTGGGGGTGGGGGGGGGGCATTTCCAAACAGTCCTTTCGGAGAGCAAAGTAAGAGTGTGAGATTTGTCAGGGTTGAAAGACAAGTTCACGTGTTGGACCAGTTTGTGATTTTATCCAGATCTGCAGTGAGTGAAGAAGCTGCTGCTTGCTGATCTGAGGGATGACAGATGGTACGGCAGAGGGTGGAGTCATCAGCAAAGAGATAAAGAGGATTTTCCAGAGGGTCGAAGAGATCATTGATGAAAACCAGAAAAAGCAATGGGCCCAGAATGCTACCTTGAGGAACTCCAGCCTGGAGAGGAAGAGGGGATGAGAGAACTCCATTTAGGGCACACGATGGCTGCGACAGGGGAGGAAGTCTGCAAGCCATGAGTGGAGATGTCCTTGGATACCATAGGAAGAGAGTTGGGTGAGCAGGGCAGGGTGCCACACCATATCGAAAGCACGTGATATATCGAGGGAGATGCCTCTGACTTCATGTCTGGCATTGAGGACCTCCATCCATTGTTTGGAAAGCAGGAGCAGCAAGACCAGGGTAGAGTAACCAAGACTGAATCCCTTCCTCTCTCTCCTATCCCTCTCCCTCTTTATCTCCCACCCCCATCCTTCTCTCCCACCCCTCTCCCTCTCCTCTTCTGCACTTTCCTCTACCTTCCTCTCTATCCCACCCCGCTCCTCTTTCCCTCCCCCTTTCCTCTCTCTCCCTCTCTCTCTCTCCCACCCCCACCCATTCACCCACATCTCTCCCCTCTTTTAAGGGGACTATTAAGGACTGACGGTTTAGTTTTGAATTTAAAACTGCTTCCCCAGAGTGGAGCATGTATGAATTAGATTCAGAGTGAGCCAACCGGAGGGGTGCAAAGGTCACTACATGTACAAGCATGTATGCATGCAGGTAGGTCTTTGCCAGGTAGATAGCATGGGTTTTAAATGCTCCCACCCCATTTTATATGGAACCTGGTGGTTAAAAAAGAAATATTGCTGTTTGGGTGTGTTTTATCGCTTCCCATCCCCTACCATCATGCTGCCTTCTCTTCCCCTCACACTGCCTTCCCCCCTCCCCTCACACTTATCTCCTCCAAAATCCCCTCCCATCTCCACCCCCCCCCCATTGACATCTCTGGGTGGTCTCCGCATGCTGTAATAAGTACTGTTTTAACATTCCCCATTTCATTCAATCCTGTACTGCCCCCCCCACCCCATTTTCTCCACAACTCTCACTCCCAAATGCAATTCAAAAAACCTCCCCCATTTCCCCCTCAAGTACCCTCTCCCAACCAACACTCCAGAACCCCTCCCTCATGCTTACTTCCTTCCAAATCCCCACCCACTTCCCTCTCCTCTCTCCCCATCCTCCTCACTCCCACCCCTCCCCCTCACTCCACCCCCTCCCAGAGTGTATATAGGCGTTTGGTGAGACGTCGCTCTCCACCCCCCCTTTCCTCGCTCTTTCCCCTTTCCTAGCTCCCCCTTTCTCACCCCCTTGCTCCCCCTCCCCTCCTCTCTCTCCTCCCCTCTCCACCTCACAACAACCCTCCTCTCTCCCCCTCCCTGTCTCCCTCCCCTTCCTCCTCTCTCCCTCCCCCCTCCCTTCCTCCTCTCTCCGTCCTTGTACCCCCCGTCACCGCCCCTTAATATGGCTGTCAGCGAAGCGATGGGTTGTATTTGCTGGTGCTAAACAAACACGGAAGCGATGAAAAAAAAACCGGGGAATCTCACGCTTGACACGTTCCTATGACTTTGCTCTTTCACATTTTGCCAAATTTCATCATTATCTTCTTCATATTCTCATAATAAAGGTTTACTGAAAATTTGATGACAAGAGCTCAAATGGGGGAAAAAACAAAAGTTAGGGCTAAGACAGATGGACAGACAGACAGAAAGAAAAACACAAAGAATGACACACACAAACACTCACACACACACACACACAGAAGCGATTGCAAAACCCCGTCACTTGGTGAAACGGAACGGCACTCTGTAGAGAACATACCTCCTCCAGGCTGAATGGTTTACATTTTCTGTCCCACCGATAGGTCGGATCTGAATCCGGACCTTAACGAAAATCAAATCGGATTTCTCATCACCTCACCAACTCATCCACCAAGTTTTGTCCAAATCTGTCCACAACTTTTTGAGATATTGTGCTATATATCATTTTTGGCCCCATCTCTCAATGGTGAAGAATCACTTAAAAATTCTATTCGCCAAATCCGGATCTGGATCTTCACAAATATTGAATCAATTCATCCTTGTCACACACCAAACCTGTCCACCAGGTTTCATGTGAATCCATTCATAACTTTTTGAGATATTGTGCTATATGTCGTTTTTAGCCCTATCTCTCAGTGGTGAAGAATCACGAAAAAATCATCAGATCCCGATCCGGATGCGGATCTTCACCAAAATTAAACGTTGCTGTCCTTGGCCGGTCAACTACAGACACAAACAAAATTCAGAACGATTGCTTGAAAACTGTGTCCAAATATCGTGTGACAAACAGACACTGACACACAAATGCTCCAGACCAACATACTTGGCAAAAAAAAATTTCGCCAAGTAATCAGAGTGAATAAATTAGATCACTATGCAGTGCTGATGTGCTGATGCAGAAACAGAAACTGTCCTACTTTGAACACATCATGCGTGCATAAAACAAATGTCTGGAGAACTCAACCAGGCTGGATATGGTTGCAGGAAGAAGAGGAAGAAGCAGATCTTATATGTCCTGGATGGATGGTGTTAAGGTTGAAACCAACCTGTCTCTACAGAGCTTCGGGAAGGAGTGCAGGATGGGGATGTTTGTAGAAATTAGTTCATGAATGTCACCAGAAGTCAGACACGACCTGATGGAAATAGATGAACGATATAGAACCTGTACCTACGTGGAATTTGTTGCTCTGCTCTGGGTATCTCATGCCATAGCATGTCATCTGACCACCTGTCAATATATACATTATAATTTGAAAGTCGTGTCAGGTCAGGTATGGGAGCATGCGCCAGAGCAGCGCGTCGCTGCGTCCACTTTCCACCAGTACTCCAGTGGCCTCTGTCTGGCCATCCCCCAGGCAGATGCCTGGCCCATCCCCATCTCCTTGAGATGCTGATCAACCTGCTGCAACCACGGGGCACATGCGGCCTATTCGCCTCCTTCACTCACGAGGCTCCCTTGCTGAGAGAATCTGATGAGCAGGATTAGCGTCAGAAAATGAGCCACATACAGCCGCACATCCATACAGCCGCAGCTGATGCTCACGGACCATGCAGGTAACAAATCTCATTTGAGTCTCTCTCAGCAACCGCTCGTTGGACACAAAGTCGGACCGGCGAGAGCCAAGGATTCTCCGAAGAGACCTGGTACCAAAGGAATTAAGTCGCCGTCTAAGATCCTTGGTCAGAATCCAAGTCTCACATCCGTAGAACAAGAATGGAAGCACCAAGGACCTGAAGACTCGGACTTTCGTCCTCCTGCACAGGCACCGGCAGCGCCACACCCCATGATCCAGTGAATCCATGACTCCCCAGGCCTGACCCAGACGTCTATTGACCTCTGGCTCACAGCCAGCAGAGACATGAATATCACGGCCAAGGGAAGTGAACCTCTCCATGACCTCAACTTTCTCACCACAAATAGATACAGACAAGATAGCAGCATCCAATATGTCATTGAAAGCCTGGGAAACCCGTAATCCCAGTGGCTCTGACTCCTCATTCAGCACCTCGAGGGCCCCAAAAAAGATATCGAGAGTCTCCGCAAAGATGACTGCATCATCTGCGAAATCAAGGT
>CM068955.1:104891388-104901513 GCA_035128595.1 Eptatretus atami
AAATTTCAGTAAAAACTGGAAAAATGTGGGTGTTCTAAAACTATTGACCGGCAGTGTAATTTAATTTAAACAAAACAAAGATTGTGAAGGTCGTATAAAAAAAAAAATTCTGGAATTTACCCCCATTTTACATCACCCGATCTGCCATGTTATATTAGTTATTCATGCTTATTGTATGTTTCCTTTATTACATCCTTAAAAACAGCAAGTTTCCTGTTTGGAATGATTTTCAATTATGTTTGACTGTCAGACAGGCAGACAGAGTAAAAATATTATCTCCCTCCTCTCTGACATGCATGATCGGACCAAATTCAGAGACAAAGTACTGTTAAACAGCAGGTTTTGTTTCCCGATTCATGTTCCAATTCATGTTCAAAATGCAACATTCAATTTAAATTCAGTTGTTCCTTGATAATAAACTGACGTTTGTGGACAGACGGACAGACATGATCCAATTGCTTAACACCATTTTTCACTTTATGTGTGTTGGGTAGGTTGCTTTGCTTTCATAAGTGTCATTATCATAACATGAACAGTGTCATTTTATTATATCAGTCAATACCTTGTGTGTTCGCCCTTTGCCTTATTGAATGCCATCACTCGTTTACCCATGCTTCTTTCTGTATACGACTGAAGCACTCTTACAGAAATATTCCATCAAATACCCGGAATTACATTCCACAGTTCTGTAAGGTTTATTGGGTTCTTCTTGTTCTCTGTTTCCAGGTAATCTCATATGGCCTCAATGGAATTCATGCCTGGACTCTGGGGTGGCTACTCTTGCAAGTGTGAAGCCCACCATTTGTAACCTTGTTCTCCAAATACTTTTTTAATATATTCTAAATGTGTTTCGGATCATTATGTTGTTGGAAAATGAATCCTCTCCCGATTTCCACAAGGAACTGCGTGGTGCTGCAGTATCTGCTTGCACTTCTCTTTTGTTAGCGTCCTCTTGATTTTAAGAAGTTTTCCTGCACCAAAAGCTGAGATATAACCCCAGAGAGTCAGGGCCTTCCTTGTATTTTACAATATGCTGCAAACATTGCATGGCGTCATGTTCTCCAGGTCTTTGGCGTATGACCTGACATCTCTCAGATCCAAAACATTCAAACTTCGATTCATCAGACCAGAGTACCTGATTCCATACAGCAGTCACCCAATCATGGTTTTGCCTTGCAAATTTCAGTCTTTTCACCTTATTCTGTGGACTCAACGGTAGTTTCTTTGCTGCAGTTCTGCCATGGAGACCTGGTGCAACCAGCCCACCACACAGTGCTGGACGAGATGTTAATGATCAGGCCTGCTCTCATTTCACTTGTCAGCTGCTGACTTGATTTTCTTCTATCACTTAAGCTGAACAATTTTTAGTGCTAATCTTGCCTTGGGTAGGTTCTTCTGAGTCTTCCTGGTGTTTTCTGGTTTGTACCAAGCCAGTTTATTTCAGGCATTATAAAGAGTACCTCACACCTTTGTAGGAGATATTTAGCTTTTCTGTTATTTTCTTCATAGTATGCCATTCTTCTCACAGTGTTTGGATCCCCACACGCTGTTCTATTGAAAGATGCTTCCTTAGCGCCATTCTGAACCCACTCATAGACTTTCAAGCAAGGGACCCAGCTGATGAAAACGAATTTCACATATTCACCAATTTGCAACTTTTATTGTGGTTTCTTGCAAATCATCTTAATGTACCTGGTGTTGATTACTTCAACATAATTTTTTATTATTTAATGTCCAAAAATCCACATACTGTTCCCTGCATATTTTATTACTAGCGATTACTAGTTGAGTGGATATGTTACTAGCGATTTTCTGACAACCCCCCCCCCAAAAAACGATTTTCTGGGTACCGGCACAGTAGAAAAACTACGTCATACTACTATGTCACGCGAAGTCACCTTATTACTATTGTCAACCTACATCCTCTTGTACACATACCATTTACACCATAACCATCAAAAAATTGCCAGAATTTATTTGGAGATGCTCCGCCGTGTCATGGGAAACATGCATGGAAGACGAGAGGAATGCCTGTACAGAGACGGAGGTCACCTTGAGGATGTGATCTTCAAGAAATAAATGGCATGCTCAGTATACTTTAAGATAGTATATTTGTAATTTGGCAAATCCAAAATGTTTATTTAATTACTGAGTTTTTAAAATCACCCGTTTCTCTGCCCCACCCTGCATAATAGGAATAACAAAAATAGAACATTTTCAAGACACCAATTCATTTTATATAATTAAAGCTAACTGCGATATCAAATCAACTTTCACATAAATTAGAATCATCTCTTTATATTTCACACTTGTAACTTCACACAAATGCTTAATGGGGATAGTACCACAAAAGTGAAAACAAGAAAAACTAGAGGGGGAGCACTCGGTCGAGTGCAAAACCTCCGCCGCCAATACTGCTGGGTCACTTAAGTGAACCTGATATCCTATTCATTGTAGGTCAAAACGGATCAGACTCTACTGAACCACGATTGAATAAACGAAACTAAATCGACGCGCATGTAGAAATGCCCAAAAAAAAAATCGAAATTTTTATGAAAAAAAAGTTGCAAAATTTCTGGGTTTTTTTCTCTAACAAATTTTTTTTGGGGGGGGAGGGGGGGTTGGAAATCACTTAAAACATGTAGAAATGTAAAAAAAAAATTCAAATATTTTTCAAATAAAATCGAAATTTTTTTGAAAAAAAGTTGCAAAATTTTGTTTTTTTCTCTCTAACAAATTTATTTATTTTCGGTTGGAAATCACTTAAAACATGTAGAAATGCAAAAACAAAAATTCAAATATTTTTTCAAAATGGCCGCCATCGCAGCCATATATTTTACTTTGGACCAAGTCCAAAATCTAATGGCATGATCCTTGGACCATACCTAACCCTCCCACCAAGTTTCGTCGAAATCCGTCCAGGAGTTTTTCCGTAATACTGTTCACAAACAAACAAACAGACAGGGGTGAAAACAGTAACCTCCGTCCATCTTCGATGGCGGAGGTTAAAAAGCAACCAGAGATTGCAGACCCTCACCAGGACTTGTTTTGTGTGGTGTTGTGCAGTGTATTTGTGTGGTGTTTGTGTTCTGGTGTTACATAATCAAAAAGCAAAGATGGAGTCACCAGGATGAATCCGGATAGATTCAGGTTTTCGCTGCTACTCCTCTACCCTCAAACCATCCAAGCATAGCCAAGTGAGCCTTATTTAAGAAAAAAAAAAAACTAAAAAAGAACCCAGATTCAAGAAATTAAATAATTCTGGCTGCCACACCATGTATCCGATCAGGTTGAAATGTAAAATATATTACCCATCAATACTAGATCAAAATTGTGGAGTTTCACATCAATCCATGAAGTGGTTCAAGAGAAATCATTTTTTGAAGATTTTCGCTCAATCCAATATGGCTGCCAGACCATGTGACATCAATCATTTGTGAATACTGTGGTATACCCAAGGCTTGGGGAACATTTGTGTGAAGTTTCCCTCGATCTGTCCAACCGTCGGAGAAGAAGATTTTTTTTTATAGGTTTTAGGGTAAATCCAATATGGCTGCGAAACCATGCGATCTGTGACATCATATGTGTGACCGTCTTGTTCCTCATGGCTAGGCGGTCATAAGTAAAGTTTCACTTCGATCTGTTCAGCCATTTCAGAAAAGATTTTTGAAGGTTCAAAAAAAACCCCCAAAACAATTTGGCTTCCGAATAACGTGACTGATGACGTCAATTTTTTTTTTCTGTGGACCAATTTATCCCTAGATGACCCTCAAAAATGTTCATACTGATGGGAAGTAGCATTCTACATACGCAATCATGACATCATAACAAAGGCACCAATGACGTCATTAAAAAAAAATATCACTCATTCCCCATGAGGAGTACTTGACATGTGCCAAGATTCAATTTTTTCCTTGGTGCGGTTTCAGCGATACAGAGGTTCAAAGTTTTTCTGTTTTGCCAACATGGCCACCACAACACGTGACCTATGACGTCATGATTATCGTTGAAACATTCCACAAGATTAGTCACTCCACTGGTGATAATTTCGTCTCAATCCGACCAGCGGTTGTGGAGAAAAAACACTAACGTTCTGTATGGACAAACAGAGACAGACACAGACAGACAGACAGAGACGCAAATGCAATACCTTCTCCTCTGGCAAGGGTGATAACCAAACTTTTGCACAGGACCATATATTGTAGACGCAAGGGTAATTCAAGGCTAGGCTGAAGTTTAGGTTTTATTATGGAAAATGTATAATTAAGAATTATGTACCTAAAATCTGTGATAATATCGTCTACCCGAGCATGTCACAGAGGAAGTGACATCAACATTCGTCAAGTAATTCTGAGTAAAACCAAAATGGCGGCTAAGTCACGTGTGCTGTGGAACAAAATAGTTTCAATAAGTGACTTGTGAGGAAGGACGTTAAATCAGTTGAATCCATAGGAAAGTTTTGGCACAACGCAGTGATGAGTATTTCACCGAGTTATGGTTTCAAGTGATGCAATGAGTTTAAGAAAATGGTTGTGAATTAGTGAGAGATCTTGAGAATGAACTCTCATGCAGCCAACTGCATCACTCAAGCAAGCATTAAACACGCTGAACAGCAACTTGGACATTTACTGGATTTGTGAAATTACAGAATGAGACATTATTATTGTTGGTGCAAAAACAATCATTCAGCCTCACATGAAATTCACGAAGGTAGATGCAAGGTGAGAGCCAAGGTACCTCATTTCATTGAAAGGCAACTCGTGTGGCCGTGGAACAGAGCTCCTGGAATGTTTCCAGAGCAAGGAAGATGAATCCTTGAAGAAGACAGTGGGCTAGCAAGATGACCTGGAGGTATGCACACTCACCTCTGAACCGTCTCACCTTGGTTGGAATGTCAGTCCAGCTACGAACTGTCATCCTGGTGTTTCACAGGCAGGGCGATTGATCAATGTGTTTGCTGTCCTTCGAATGGACGCTAAACTGAGCATCCCCTCCGCCAGCATTAGATGGGCTCCGTTGGCGGGCAAGGTACGGGATCCGGCCAATTACTGGTGGTGAGGGTCAGTCCGCCCTCGTGGCCTCGACCCCATTGAGGGTCCCAGAACCACGAGGAAGGGGTGGGGGGGGGGGTGCGAACGGGATCAAGTAAGAAGCGTGGCGAAGGACTCGTCATTATTTTGTTCCTTGATCAGTCGGCGCATCATTTCCTTGGTGTGAGATTGTGATTCATTATTTAGTCATTCTGTGACTTTATTCTGTCTGTCTTTTCTTTCTCCAGAAAGAATCACTTTGAAAAAAAAATTAAATCCTCGTATACAGATCCAGGTATGGATTTTCAGCAAAATCTAAATCATCCTTGCCACAAACACAACCATTCCACAAAGTTTCATCAAAATCCGTCCATAACATTTTGAGATATCCTGCTCACAGTCTAACAGACAAACAGACAGACAGACAGAAACAGGGGCAAAAATATAACCTCCACCTACCCTCAGTGGTGAATGGTTAACGAATAACGTGTCCGTTTTTTTTTTATGGCAGAGAGTACACATGTACATACAGTATATACATATACTATGCCCTCCCCCCCCCTCAACTGTGTATGGACAAGACAAATAGTGTCCCATTACAGCCATTGCTTGCATGGTTTATGGCCAACAAGCGTTGTCTGCCGACACAAATGCATTGTCTGTTGCCTTAATACAGCACCATTAGGACGACAGTTTTGCGGTTGTGAATAAAGATGACTATAACCGTGCTCCAAGCCACAGCAACACTGTGACGTCACAGTCACGTTGTGTGATACTGCGACCACTAGTGGGCATCTCACAGCATCTTGCAAGACCCCTCTGTTATCATCTTGACTCATGCTGTGAGACGCCCACGAGGGGTCGCAGTATAGCGAACTGTCACTGTGACGTCATGCTGTCATTGTAGGTTCGAGAATGCATTATGGTTTGTCGAAATAAATATTATGGTTGTGTACATATCACACACACACGAGTATAGACCCCTTGGCTTGGCTCGGGCTATCCCTCTTACAAATAATGGTAAAAAAAATTTTTTAAATCTGTGGTTTTTGAGTTTTTAATGTTTTCAGCGCCTAAAACTCCTGCAATATTTCAAATTTGGTATCCTAATAAATAAAGTTTAAGTGTACATTGATAAAAATAAGTAAAACTAGAAGGGCACTCGGTAGAACGCATACCTCTGCCACGTAATGCCTGATCCACGAGAACATATCGGGCCCATTACATTTTTGGAATATCATGCTCTACAGTACTACGTATATCGTTTTTGGCCCAATCTCTCAATGGTGAATAATCACTTTAAAAATTTATCAGATCCGGATCTGGATCTTCACCAAGATTGAATCATTTCTTTCTTTTCACACACCTGTCGTGTCCAACAAGTTTCATCCAAATCCGTCCACAACTTTTTGAGATATTGTGCTGTATATAGTTTTTAGCCCCATCTCTCAATGGTGAAGAATCACTTAAAAAATTCTAGTAGTCGGATCCGGATCTTCACCAAAATTTAATCAGTTCGGCCTTGTCACACACTGAACATGTCCACAAAATTTCATCCGAATCCGTCCAAAACTTTTTGAAATATCCTGTACACAAACAGACAGAAAAGGGGTGAAAACATAACCTCCTTCACGTTCAGTGGCGAAGGTAAAAATGTCAGTAAAATTTATTTTCCAGTGATTTATACATCAAACCTCGACAGAGCTGTATCAAAACTTTTGAAGTATTATTTTTTCGTGGAAAAGTCTGCATTTCATTCTTCAATACACTTGCAAAGAATGTAGTTTAAGCAATTAATGCATTCCAGCAAATTCTTCTTTCAGGATTTCCCTGCTTCAAAATGATGCTGCTTTTGAAGCATTCGCCCTCTTGTCCGAGGCAGGAGCACTACACGTAATTACTCTTTCTTTGAGCATATTAACAGGTACTTAATTGCTTGTGTTGGAACAGGCGCAGGCATTGGGAGGGTCTTCTTAAAGCCCTTCGGTGGAAGAAAAAGCACGAGAGCGAAAGCCTTGAGTAAAGAGAGTAAAGTGCAGGGGTTGTGGTGGGGGGGTAGGAGGGTGGATTTGGGCTGCAGGGTGAGTGCTTTGGGGTTTTGTGCAAAATTCGCCACTCCGGAGTTTCTCCAAGAATGTTCTCTCTGAAAATGCAAAGAAAAGGTCTTTTGGAAATGTGAGCACTCGAGGTCCAGCCAGGAACGACTAATGACTGTTTTTCTTTTTCTTTTCTCACAATTTGGTCAAAGGATTTGGTAATTGAAAAAAAACTTTCAAGAAAGACCAAACAGCTTTATTCTGCATCGTCAGGGAGGTAATTCAGAGTCTATTAGCAAACCTTGGACCAAAAGTATCAGAAATTGGGAAATAGTAATTGATTGCAATTATAGATCTTTATCACACAAACAAAATCGATGAAGATTCTGTTCTTTTAATTATATATTCACATGCAATGGTGGCTTGATCATCATCATCATCTTTGATCATCTTTGTTCTAAATTTCTCACCAGACAAGATGTGATGAGATTATCTGAATTAAATCCTTGGCATATTTGCAACTCCATCGATATACAATATACTCTGACATGCTTATTAAAATACAAAAGCTAAGGTGAGAGGGTAAGGCTAAGGCTAAGGTGAGACCTTCAAAAGGTCCTCTCAACATTGTTTTATTTTTTTTATTTAAAAACTTTACATAATTTGATTCAAAAATTATTTTTCAAGCGGATTGTGTAATTTGTCCTCCAGAGATTTTACCAGAGAGGTCTGCTGGTCACCGTTAACGAAAGAGTCTTTATACAGTATACGTCTACCTGTCAAGCGTCAATGACCTGAATGATATCGATTCTGCAACGGAAGGTTCAGGAAAGTCATTCCTCCTTTTGTGTTGTTCAGAAAAATGACTCCCCAAACCCTAACCCCCCTCCCCTCTTCTCCTTCTTCCTCTTTACTGCACCTTAACCCCAACAGTAAAAAGATTGACGTTTATATTTTGCTCACTCATTATATTATTGTATTTGTGTTTGTAACAAATTGCTGCTTCATTCACAATATGATGCACTATTTTCGATTTGGATTGTGCAAATTATTTGGATTCAGTCGTGGTGAAAAATTGTTTACTCATCATCAAAATTAAGGTGGTGGGATAAACAGCTGGTTGCATCAACATCCTGTCTCAGATTGTCTGTTCCAAGGTTTGATTCTTTAAAATTTGAGTTGGCTCAAACTGTCTATTGGTTTAAGGGCAGCAGAGAGGCATTGCTTCTTGGACCAGATATTTCACAGGGGACAGCTGGTTGCCCAGTCTGCTCTCACCTCACACGTTTCTCATTTAGAATTGTTAAAGACCTTGTGGTAATCTTTCTCTTTCAAACACAGACAAAGGGTGACAAACAAAAATAAAGCCCCCTTTTTCTGTAAATGGACTGGTACTCAGCCTGGTCAAAGGCTGGCCCTCGTCGATCTGGTGTTGGGGAGCTTCGTCCGGCTGCGCTGGCAAGCAAAATGGTGCCGTCTCTTGTCGAGCCCAGGAGGAAGGAGCCTCCACCATCCGCGTGCACACGCAGGCAGAATCGCACTTCCAGTGTAGTAGCTTTCCAAACTCTACATGCGCAAATCTGGCCAGCACCCCCTCGATCGGCTCGAGACGTGAACTCCACCCTGCTCGATCTGCTCTCTCCGAAGCCCCCTCGCCAAGCACACACACTTCACCTTCGATCCGCCTCTCTTTTTATCCTGTCTCCTCCGCTCCGGGGCATGGCCTCCTCACCTCCAAACCCAGAAAGACAGGGCTTCTCCTGTTGTTGTTGTTTCAGGGGCTCGTTCCCTAGCTTACGGCCTGGCTTGGAATATAAAAACATTGGGAAAAATCACAGAGGATAATCACGTACAGGGGAACTTATTTTTTACTCATTAAGCTCGTGTGGTGACACGTAACACTTAAGCTGACAAATTCCCTGACTTATGTACATTGAGGTGTTTCCACCCATCCACGGACCATACTACATTATACAACCCTATCTGTACTATTAAATCTGTTCATCTACCCCCATAATCATAACACAGCCCCCTCCCCGGAACCGTAGCTACTGCAAGGTTTGATGCAGGCGTTACCATTCCGGCCTTAGCACTTAGCGACTCACACCTAATTAGCTTATGAAATAAATTAGAAGAGGCTGTGGGAAATGAGCCGTAGCTAACTTACCTATTCCCCTTAATCACAACTCAAATATTTGCAAAACTCTTGGTTCCTCGTTCCTAACTCCTGGGGTGGGTAGAAAATGTCAGAAAACACACACAAAACCCTATGATAATGGACTAAGTCTTTAACCCCCCCCCCGCCCCCAAAACTACTTTAACGCTCTGTACAACCCCCTTCGAAAGACTGTGTTCATCGATGGATGCCACAATACCCAATGTGACCTGTGGAGCCGTCCCAATTTGCCTATCCAAATTTTTGCGAGCCCTGCCTCTCCGGTGTAGGTTAGTGACATGGATTTAGTGAGCCTTCCTCACTACATTCATCCATAAACCCAATGTCAAGCATTCATTCAAACCCCTGCAAGACCATGGCTTAAATGTTGTTACACACATGTGTGATCCTCAACTGAGCAGAGGGGAGGTACCACACAACAAAAATGATGGGAGCTCTTCCAGTTGTGGTTCCCGCAGTCCAAAACCAAGTTTCTGGACTTAGGACTTCTTCGCCCCCCCCTTCAACTATTCGGTCCCTGACAGCCAAACAGCTCCTTTGCTGAACGCCCCGTCGGGGATGGTCTCCACACATCCAGGCTCTCACGACCTCATACGGGTCACCAGTGGTCTCCAACGCTGGTTGCCCAACCAGACCTCCCCATCCAACGGGTCTCCATTTCCAGACACCACCAGCTGCCAGGGACAAATTACCTCAAGAGAGGGGCGAGGGGCGCAGTCACTGCTCCTCCAGAGCTTGATCTATTCCTGCGGTCCCACATATCTTCCCCACCAACACCGTCCAATATCTCATCTCCTCCCTTTTTCTGTAAATGGACTGGTACTCAGCCTGGACAAGGGCTGGCCCTCGTCAATCTGGTGTTGGGGAGCTTCGTCCGGCTGCG
>CM068955.1:104914858-104932414 GCA_035128595.1 Eptatretus atami
ATATATATATATATATACAGTATATACAAATAAATGTCAATGTGTGACTGTGTGTGTATGTGTGTCAGTCTGTGTATCAGTATGTTTCCTCCATAACTCCAAAACCATGAAACCTCGCAGCCTGAAACTTTGCAGGCCCATGAAGAAAACTCCAAGGAAGTGCATGGGTGAAAATTGGCTGTTTGGGTTAATTAAAACACCCCTTTTGAAGATAATTTACGGCGTTATTTAATTACAACCTTTATCAGGCGCATCCTTGGTCACCGCTCTCTATGGGGTCTCAAGGCGTTTCCTGGGTAACCTTATTGGGGTCTGAAGCCACCATGTTTTTGGGCTTGCTCAACCATGCCCTGACTTGGAACAGGCCGCAACAATTTCTTAACGAAAAGTATTTTTTTTCTTCAATTTCCTCACTCTTATTTTCAAATGCCTGTTCATCATCGCCACAAATCGTTGGGTACATTGTAATGCTTATAAATGCCCGGAGACATCAGCATTCGTGGCTTCATTTCATTTCCGAACATGCAATCCATGTATGTGAGTGCGTGTGCATACGTGTGTATGTGTACGTGCAAGTTGCTGTTTTTGCCTGCTATTTTCACATGTGGTGGGTTGGTTTCATGAGTTGAAACAGAAATCTCAAAGTGTGTGTGTGTGTGTGTGTGTGTGTGTGTGTGTGTGTGTGTGTGTGTCATTGATTGGTATCTACATATGCGGGTTTCAGAATGTGGAATGGAGTTCTCACCAGGCGGGCTCAAAATATCTACCTTCATTTCGGTAAGGGGTCACGATTCATGGACCAAGCTGTGAAGTTTTCAATTCTCAGAGTTTTGTGCTGACAACTCTCTTCAGGGTTGTCACTGAGCCCTGGACGGCTTCCAACTGTGGTTTGTTTGTGGTAATATTCCCAGGGATGGTTTTTAATATCTCTGTGAGGTTCTTCGTCATCACTGGTACAACTTTGGCATTCTTTAGCTTCCTGGATCTTTTCACGTATCATTCTTGAGGTCTTGGTGTTTGGTCATTTTCTTGATTTCTGCATCGTTTTATCCAAAATCACTGCTATTAACACCCCAATTAGCAAGGTCTTCTTCTCTTTTTTTGTTCCCAAGTATGATACAGTATCTGGATGCAACGCTTTGTTTTCAATGTTAACACTGGATGGGTTCATGAGGTCGTACGTGAGCGGTACTTTCATGTTTTCACTGATTGCTTTTGATTCATGTTCCCACAAATTCTCTGCAAATGGGATATCAAAGTTCTTGCAGATGTGCCAGCAGATTACTTCACAAACTCTGTTGTATCATTGAGTGTACAGCTGTTCTGACATGAGTTTTTTTTTGTGTTCAGTCATTCAGCAGAACATATCATTCTCTTTGCTAACGGCACCAACACCCCTCACCTTTCTACCTTTTTTTTCCCCCCTCCTCCTCCCCCCTCACTCTCGACTCTCTTTGACTCGCTGTCTGTCTCTCTCCTCCGTCCTCTCCTCTCCTCCACCCTTCCTCCATTCTCTCCTCTCCCCCCTCCGTCCTCTCCTCTCCCCCCTCTGTCCTCTCCTCTCCCTCCCTCTGTCCTCTCCTCTTCCCTCCCCTCCTTTTCCCCTCCGATGTCCTTTCCTCTCCCCTCCCTCCATCCTCTCCTTCCTCTTTTCTCCCCTCTCCTCTCTCCTTTCCTCTCCTCTCCCTCCCTCGGTCCTCTCCTCTCCCTCCCTCCGATGTCCTCTCCTCTCCCCTCCATCCTCTCCTTTCCTCTTTTCTCCCCTCCCCTCTCTCCTTTCCTCTTTTCTCCCACCCCCTCCGCCCTTTCCTCTCCTCTCCCCTCCACCCCCATATGTCCTCTCCTCTCCCTCCGTCCTCTCCTCCCCTCCATCCTCTCCTTTCCTCTTTTCTCCCCTCCCCTCTCTCCTTTCCTCTTTTCTCCCACCCCTCCGCCCTTTCCTCTCCCTCCCCCTCACCCCCAATGTCCTCTCCTCTCCCTCCGTCATCTCCTCCCTCCATCCTCCCTTTCCTCTTTTCTCCTCCCTCCTCTCTATCCTTCCTCTCCCCTCCATCCTCTCTCCTCCCCTCTGCTCCTTTTCTCTCTCCTCCCCTCCATCCTTCTCCTCTCTCCTCCCTTTTCCCCTCCAGATGCCTCTCCTCTCCCCTCCATCCTCTCCTTTCTCTTTTCTCCCCTCCCCTCTCCCCTTCCTCTTTCTCCCTTCCCCTCATCCTCTCCTCTCCTCTCCCCTCCCTCTGTCCTCTCCTCCCCTCCCCTCTGTCCTCTCCTCTCCCCTCCGTCCCTCCTCTCTCCTCCCCTCCTCCTCTCCTCACCCCTCTGTCCTCTCCTCTCCCCTCCGTCCTCTCCTCTCCCTCTTCCTCTCCTCTCTCCTCCCCTCCTCTCCCGTCCTCTCCCTCTCCTCCCCCCGTCCTCTCCTCTCTCCTCCCCTCTGTCCTCTCCTCTCTCTCTCCCCTCCATCCTCTCCCTCCCCTCCGTCTCTCCTCTCCTCTCCCTCCGTCCTCTCTCTCTCTCTCTCTCTCTCTCCTCTCTCTAAGATTGGTCTGCAGCCGATGGGGACGTGTCCTAGACGTCACTTGTGGAAATTGCCAAGTCATTCTGAGGGAACTTTCAATGAAGTCCCAGCCCCACCCTTTATGCGCCCAAAGCCGCCACAAAAGGCCCAGCCCCCCCCCCATCACATGCATGCATGCAAAATGCCCACTTGTACAGCCGTGCACTGCACCACACTCATGAGAAGCACAACATCTCGCAGGTCACGACGAGCACCAAGCGTCATGAACATTGAACACGCATGTGAGAGCACCCGATGGGTTAACAACCACAGATGGGTCGAATGTGCCCAATTAAACAATGCGTTAATGGAGGAAACACGGAGAGAAATTCCGCTGGACCGAGGGATTACCGAATGGCCGCGGGGCCAAAGGCAAGACTGAAGGGTCACCATATATGTCACAAACAAATGTGCAAAACAATCGTCAAAGAATACCGATGTAGAACAAAGCAGATCCTGAAAACGTCACTCTCCCCAACAAATAAAATCAAAGCCATAAACAAACTCGCAGTACCAGTGCTCCAATACAGCTGTGGAATCATAAACTGGCCACAATCAGAAATCAATAAGTTAGACATCAAAACAGGAAAACTTCTTACCAACCTGAAAATGGTCTACAAAAACCAGTGCATCGTGAGAATGTACCTGCCGAGACGAGAGGGAGGGAGCGACCTGAAGGAACTCAGCCAGGTGCACAGTGACGAGTGTAGGACCAGCTGAGTATGTGAAATTCTCAACAGAATATCGGATTAAATTTGTAAACAAACATGAACACAACAAACCTGAAAAATTATACCAAATTCACCTTGCAAGGAATTTCCAAAAATAGGTACGAATATAACATACAGCACAGGAAAATGAAACAGCAACAAATACAGCCCCAACAATTGCAGAAAAGACAAAATAAATTTATAAAAATAAATATCAACAAATATATACCAACAACTGGGAGAATGATGAAAGAGCAAGAAAATACAAAAAAGAATTGGACCAAGTTGGGATCGACAAAGAAGACTCATTGGAATGGCTAAGGAGAGGTCAGCTCAACTAGGACAGAGAACGAATAATAATGAGATGGTATTCATAGAATAATACCCCGTGCAGTCTTGAGAAGGGCTTGGTGTGAGCGAACTCTTTTGTTTTTTAGGTTTTTTTTAAAACATTGATCCAATTTGGCTGCCAGACCACATGACTTATGATGTCATCTTTATCAAACGATATTTCCCATGGGTAGTTGATCAATTAGTTAAATTTTGCATTGATCAGTTAAGCGGTTTCTCCTACAAATATTTGCAAAGATTCTCCCTTATATCCAATACGTGCCGCATGATGGTCATCCTGTTCAAATTTCAAGTCAATCGGATGAAAATTGAGGATTTCAGAAATTTGGCTGAATGTGTTTCAATTTCCTCCACCGAATGTTTCGATGTACGCTCTTAACAAAATGCAGAAACGTACGTATAACATATGCCATCGATTGCTTAACCCAGCTTTTCGCTTCGCGAGCACAGGGTAATAAATGCCCAAGATCAAGGACACTACACCAATGGATTTAAAAAGATGGTGGGATTGAGCCAGGTAGACAAGTGTAGCTTCTGCAAGACAAACAGAAAGTACTAATCACCTGCTTTCAGGATGCAAAAAACTATTATCAGAACAACTTTACACACAACGGCTCGACAAATTATGCAAAGTGATTCATTGGCATATCTGCAAAAAAATTCAACATCCCAGTTCCAGAAAACTCATGGAAACATGAACCAATGGCAATCATTGAAAACAAGGACGTCATGCTCACATATGACCTGATGATCCCATCGAGCGTGAACATAGATAACAAAGCTTTACGATCAGATATCATTCTTCGGAACAAAAAGGAAAAGACAGCATTGCTGATTGGGATATCAGTACCCAGCAATTTTGGCTTAAATAATGCAGAAATCAAGAAAATGACCAAATACCAGCACCTCAAAAACTGAGATCGAGATCTTGGAAGCTGAAGAGCGTCAAAATTGCACCAATGATAATTATTGGAGCAACAGGAACAATAAAGAAGAACCTCACTGAGATTTTGAAAACCATCCCCGGGAATATTACCCCAATTGGAGGCAGTCCAGGGTTCGGTGACTATCCTGAAAAAAGCCATCAGAATAAAACTCTGACAACAACAAAGATGAACAGCTTGGTCCATGAACTGTGATCCCTTACCAAAGTGAGGGTGGATACTTTGAGTTCTGGGAGGATTTTGTTCCATCTCCTCAAACCCGCAAATGGAGATAACAGTCAACGACGCACGCACGCACGCACACACAAACACACACTTGGAAGGGGTTCAAAAGGATAAAAACTGAACGAAGTGAAAGAAAGAAAAGAAGAAAGAAAGAAGAAGAAATGAGTAAAAAAAAAAACGCGAGGAGAGAAAGAATGCAAGTCTCCAAGTAATAATACGTGACTTTCGAAATGACATAATCCACCTCAGAATACTTGGTGCTCATCTGCAGAAACCACAAGGAACAGCGGTGTTCGGAGCACCATAAAGTTATCATGTGAGCGAGATAAGGATTGTTACCTAAAATGGCTCTCAAAGCTTCTAAAAGAAGCCGAAAATACTTGGAAATGTGTCTAAAACATTTTAGACCAGCTGAGTATGTGAAATTTTAGACCAGCGAGAAAGGGCTGTTCCTCTGCACAATGAGAGATTTAGATAACTTTCTCAATTTGCCAAACAGGCAGCTGCCCATATTGTAAACTCCCGACCATGTGGGGCAGCGCAAGGCCCGAGTGGAAGGGCGTGTGCTACATAAACCCCCGACGGATCGCTACCAGTGAATAGACTTTGAACCTTGTGGGGGTGTCTCTGGTGAACATGGGAGGCTTGGTGATTTATTTAATGGACGTTTGCAATTGGAAAGACGATGATGTGCGTCATTATCAAGTAACGGGAATCAATTCTTTGGCAAAAGACATTTTTGCAATGTGAAAATACACAAAGCTTGCACCAGCTACATTTACGTGGGAGCTGGATGTATCAGATAGACTTCCCCGAGAAAGACACCGTATTTGGTTTGGGTGTTTCTGAACACCAATGAACACACATCTGGGGCTTGCGAATATCCAGGGTAAGTTGTAAAAAAAAACAGATGATAACTATATGTTATGTAATAAGCCAATGCCGTCTGTCTATTTGTTCCACCCTGAAACACGGAAACACTCTTGGGAGAGAAAAAGATTATCAAGTAAAAGTTGCTTCAAATTAATCCAAACTTATGGGAAAATTATAATTTTTTCAATCAGACAAAAACAATTAACTCAGGCTGTGTATAGGCAACATGACCTCTCCTCGACCACTCCCAAATTTATTTATTTTTGCTGTGAAGAAATATGCTGCGATATCTTTGCTGTGAAGAAATATCCACCCACAATTTCAACCTGAAACAAATCATATAGCTGCCATGTTGGTGCTATGCAAAGCCATACAAGTCTTCAGAGCTGTTTTATTCACAATCACCATGCCCTCCCTATAAGTTTTCCCCTTCAGTGTTAAACGACCAAATTGACTGTTAAAAGGATCATCAAATATCGAAAGGTTGGAGCCGATAGGCATCACGGGCCTTGTGAAGGCCAAATAAGTATAGGCCTCACGCTTCTGTCCTCAGGCTTCAGACCTCTGGGTAAGTACAATTGGAATAATTCCAAGTTATGTAACCACAATGTATTTTTATATGCACATCGGGCAGTGGGCATGTTATTGCTTCAAACCCGGGTTATTTTTATTTTATTTTCAAGAACCATCAAGGCAGCCGCCTGTTTCCAACTATTTTCTCTTCAAACAACTCAACCAGGAACCAGAAAACCCATGTCATTTTCAAGGTCTTTGTCCAAAGATTTCCAGGAATCTCGTGACATTGTAAAAGAAAACATCCATCATTATTTACTTTTAACAATGTGTATAAATCAAGTAAATTTAGAAAATTAAATAAATTCCAAGACTTGGAGTGGGAAGGGTATTGAAGCCTCAGTAAGGTTGGGAGGTAGAGGTTGAGGACTAGGAGTTTATGAGGTGGGGGGGGGGGGGGGGGAAGGACTTTGAGTCACATTTTTACATTGCATGGAAAAAGAACATTATAATATAAAAAAACAAAGTGTATAAAGTGCAAGCAGGTGGCAACCTTTAGAATCGAGAACTTCCCCGGTAGATGGATTGGACGTGGTGGGCCAGTCCCCCGGTCTCCACAGTCTCCTGGTGTGATGCCCTTACACTTCTTGTGGGCGAATGACAAGGATTGCTTTCCAAACCTCTGTTCCTGACATTGAAACATTTTGTGCAAGGATAACCAATTACATCAGCAGTGTCACCAGCAATATATTGGTCAACATGTGGATTTTCTTTCTCTCTTTCGCATGCAGCCTTATGGCTGCTGGTTGCATCATTGGCGAGGGATGCGGCTATGCCTATGATGCAGTGTCCCTATTACCAGTACACTGGTACTCATTGTGCCGATCTCGGAAGGATGACAGGCTGATTCAACCCCACCTGGTATTAATTCAGTAGCAAACGGGGCTCGAACTCAGGACCCCAGGATCCCAAGTCAGTCACCCTAACCACTAAACCAACACCAGGCTAACATGTGGATTGAAGTGGATTATATCTTGGATATGCCACATGCCACTAAAGATGCCATGTTGAGGTGGACTGAAGAACAATATAAACTATGAATTATGCGACAAAATGCCAAAAAAAACAAAGAAACCTGCATCATTGTATCTCTTTTGCTTTGGTTGAAATAAAATTTTAAAAACAGAACAAGACTTTGCAGACAGCCCGGATTGTCAGACCCTGCTATTTGTGGATTCGCTATTCGAGGACTCCGCACATTCGCGGTTTATAAACTGCAACCTGCTTCGACATTTGCGGTCCTGTGCTGTGTGTATTCACGGTTTTTCATGGGTGGAAAAAAAAACTTCCACAAGTCGTGCACATCACACAGTTCGAAAACACGTCTTCCACGAGCCACGCTGTAAGCGAGCTGCATGTACATGCAGTAATGGACAGTATAGTACTTTACTCAAAAACATACCTTCCACCAGGCATGCTGTAACTGAGCTGTATGTACATACTGTACAGTACTGTACGCAAAAACACCTTCCATGAACCATGCACATAACACAGTTCTGAAACATATCTTCCACCAATCATGCTGTAACTGAGCCGTGCGGCATGTCCCACCATTCACGCTATAAAGACGCTTCACTGCATATATTACGAGCTGCTGAAGATGTGACACAGCTCCCACGAGTTACACAATTAAAACGTTTCACCACATCTACCCCCAGCTGAGTAAAATGTTAGTATCTGCCAATATCCCCCACAAACAATGGGCAGACTACTCCCTCCTCCCACAGCTACCCACAATTCCCGCATGACTACTTATGTGCAGCATGTCCTGGGTCTCAATCATTCTTCTTGTCCTACTGCATTGACCAGTGTTTTGCCTCTCGGTCCGCTTATTTGCTCTCATTAATCAAACATGGCTCCCAAGCACAAAACCAGTGCCGGAGATGTGTCGACTGCCAAGTGGCAGGAGAAAGTGATGAGCCCGAGTCACAAAGTGGATATGCTGGACTGGCTGTCGAGAGGACAGAGTAAGGCCTCTGTGGGCAGATGATTGTATGGAGTAAACAAATCCACCGTTCACTACACACAGAGAGCCTGGTGTTTGCTTTGTGGTTGGAGTGGCTGGCTTGGGATCTTAGGGTCCTGGGATTGAGCCCCTGTCGGCCGTTGACTTAACACCAGGTGGAGTTGACTCAGCCTGTCATCCTTCCGAGGTCGGCAAAATGAGGACCAGTGTACTGGTAATAGGGGCGTTGCATGAGTTGCATTGCCGTGCCCTCAGCCAATGATGCTTCCTGCAGCCTCGAATTGCATGAGAAGGAGGAGGAGGAGGAGCTACATATGGAGGAACGAGAAGGTGATCCGAGAAAGCGTTGTGGTGAGCACTGTTCTGAGCACCAAAGTGGTCACCCACATCCAGGATGTCCACAGAGAAAGGATGGAGAAGGCTCACATTTATGGATTGAGGACAACATGCAGAAGAACATGCCTTTAAGTGGACCTCTCAGTCACACAAAAGCGATGCATATCTATGCACATCTGGATGGCACAGGTGGGGCTAGCACGAGTGACACGGGTACGAGATGAGCGATGCGGGTATGAGCGATGCGGGTACGAGCAATTCAGGTATGAGCAATTCGGGTACGAGCGGCCCCAGTCAATTGCAAGTGAGCAGGGGATGGTTTGATCGCTTCAATAAGCGCTACGGTCTCCGCAAGGTCAAACTGACAGGCGAGTATGCCTCCGCGGACCACGAGTGGCCAAAACGTTCCTCACTCCACTTGCGCAGCTCATCGAGGAGAAGGGGTACCTGCCAGAGCAATTGTTGAATGCTGACAAGACCGGCCTGTTTTGGAAAAAAAAATGCCGACGCGAACTTTTATCTCGAAGCACGAGGGGATGGCATCGGGATTCAAGGCCGCAAAGGGTATGTCTTCTCCTCTGAGCAAATGCAAAAGGGGATTGTATGACGAAGCCCATGATGCTGTACCATTCCCTGAACACGTGTGCTTTCAATGGCAAGAACAAGCACATGCTGCCCATGTTTTGGAGTGCCAACAGGAAGGCATGGGTGACGGCAGCAATTTTCATGGACTGGTTCCATAACCGTTTCGTCTCTCAGCTAGAGAGGTACCTGGCAGAACAAAACATTGCGTTCAAGGTTCTCGTGCTCGTCGACAATACTCCTGGCCACCCCGGGGACCTGAAGTTGGCTCATCCGAACATCGAGGTGATCTTCCTGCTGTCCAACACCACCTCCCTGATCCAGCCACTCGACCAAGGGGTAATCTCCACTTTCAAAACCTATTATACCCACCACACCTTTCACCGCATTTTGGATACGCTGACCCAGAGCTCATCATCAGGCAGTGTTGGAAGGAGCTCAACATAGCCCACTGCATCGGTGCATTCAAAGAGTCGCTGGACGAGGTGAGAGCCTCCACCATCAAAACCTGCTGAGACAACCTGTGGCCACAGGCAGTGAAGAACTTCAGAGGCTTTCCCGCCAACACAGAGGAGAGGCATGAAATTGTCGGGTTAGCATGGCTGGTGGGAGGGGAAGGCTTTGATGACACGGAGCCTGAGGAGTTGGATGCTCTTATCACCTCCAATGCAGAGGAGGAGTTGGGAGCCATTACCAAGGTCTCTGAGGAGGAAGAGGAAGCAGGCAGTGATGAGGAGGAAGAGGTGTCGATGTCCAAACTCACGGTCATCCTGGGTGAGATGCTGCAGGACATGCGGTCAATTACCGAGAGGCTGTGAGACGCCAATCTGGTCATGGAGCATGACCTCAAGTTCAAGAGGGGGTTTGATGACGTGATGCTCCCATACAAGGAGCTTACATCAAAACTTGTGGCAATCAAAAGTGCAACTTGTGGCTTACATCAAAAACTTGTGGCTTACATCAAAACTTTTCTGTAACTGTGATCATGTGCATTCGGGGTCGAAAAGATTTTAAACTTTTAAAAGTTTCCCCGATAACGAAGAACCGTTGGAAACCTATCCTCCTTTTTCTACTGAAACAATGCATGACATCCACAGCTTCGCCATTTGCGGAATTTTACATGAATCAGGAACTGCCGGGAACCTATCCCCTTTTTCCCAATGAAATAATACGCGACATTCACGACTTCGCCATTTGCGGAATTTTTATGAATCAGGAACTGCTGGAACCTATCCCCTTTTTCCCAATGAAATAATACGCGATATTCACGACTTCGCCATTTGCGGATTTTTTTATGAATCAGGAACTGCCGGGAACCTATCCCCTTTTTCCCAATGAAATAATACGCGACATTCACGACTTCGCCATTTGCGGAATTTTTTATGAATCAGGAACTGCTGGGAACCTATCCCCTTTTTCCCAATGAAATAATAGCGATATTCACGACTTCGCCATTTGCGGATTTTTTTATGAATCAGGAACTGCCGGGAACCTATCCCCCTTTTTCCATTGAAAAGATGGCCTGCTATTCGTGGATTCACCATTTGCGGTATTTTACATGAATCAGGAACTGCGGAACCTATCCCCTTTTTCCAATGAAATAATACGCGACATTCACGACTTCGCCATTTGCGGAATTTTTATGAATCAGGAACTGCTGGGAACCTATCCCCCTTTTTCCATTGAAAAGATGGCCTGCTATTCGTGGATTCACCATTTGCGGTATTTTACATGAATCAGGAACTGCCGGGAACTATCCCCTTTTTCCATTGAAAAGATGGCCTGCTGTTCGTGGATTCACCATTTGCGGTATTTTACATGATCAGGAACTGCCGGAACCTATCCCCCTTTTTCCATTGAAAAGATGGCCTGCTATTCGTGGATTCACCATTTGCGGTATTTTACATGAATCAGGAACTGCCGGGAACCTATCCCCCTTTTTCCATTGAAAAGATGGCCTGCTATTCATGGATTCACCATTTGCGGTATTTTACATGAATCAGGAATGCCGGGAACCTATCCCCTTTTTCCAATGAAATAATACGCGACATTCACGACTTCGCCATTTGCGGAATTTTTTTATGAATCAGGAACTGCCGGGAACCTATCCCCTTTTTCCCAATTGAAAAGATGGCCTGCTATTCGTGGATTCACCATTTGCGGTATTTTCCAGGAACGTATCCCCTGTTATGTGAATAGTAGCCTCCGACGGTTATCTTCGTTCCTAAGCCTAAAATTATAATTTTTTATACCATCAAAATTTTTTATACCATTTTTATACCATCATAAGATAATTATCTTCATATAATCCATGGTAAGTTTACCCAATCTAATTTTTTGAAGAAATCAATGTTGTTTAAACTCATTTTACTCTTGTCTTGTATTTTTAAGCACCAGGTGCATACACCATCTCAAGACATTCCTTTTTTTGAACCTACCAGTTTTTAGCTCTTTCAACCAGCACAAGAATATAATGGTTCCTTTTTTTTGCTTTTTCTATCATGGTACTTTTACCATAAGCTTCTTCTAGTTTACTATTAATCATATTGGGAGGGGTGGAGATGGGAGTAATGGGAGTTGTGAGGACTGTTATAAACATATTATTGCGGATTTATAAACCGTGTGCCGAAATTGAAACACACAGCACGTAGACTCTTAGAATAGTTATTTCCTTAATGTACGTTAAGAATAGCATGTTCCCTGTGGGGGTTGTTATGTAATTAAATGCATTGCGCGTTGGATACCTGGCGCCCCCCTCTCAACCCGTTGGGATAATAGCGCCATCAGCACGTGGTGATGTGTGCCGTGACTGCCGTCATCATGTAGGGTGTGCGTTGTTTTACTGCCATGGCTGCTCAGCGTGTGTGAATAACACCAGCGTTCTGGAACCTTTGCTGAAGCCATGGCTTTAGAAGCACACACTGAATTCCCATTTGTTTAAAGCCCCACAAAATCCTTGTTTGTCTGTTTGTCTGTATGGATGGATGTTTGGATGTGTGAGGTTTGTCCTGGGTGCATGGGGGTGGAAGGGATTTCCCCATGTTAAGTATGGAGCTCCGCTCCTCAGAAGTGCATATCCGGGCGGGCAGCAGAATGGTCGGGGCTGCGAGGGGAATCCCCCAATGGCTGGCATGCAACCAGCTCATAAGATCTGAAATGGCCCAATAGTTGATCCCAGGCCACCTCGGAAGATCTGATGTGTGGCACTTTGGCCCCGCTTGCCATCGGGGCTATAAAGCTGTGACTGACGCACCGCTTCTTTCTCTCTCTGCCCTGGTCATCGCTGTGGCTTCTTCCCTGGTCACAGACGCTCTGGTTCTTTTTCTCTCTCTGCCCTGGTCATCGTACTGACTCTCTCTGCCCTGGTCATCACTGTCACTTCCTCCCTCGTCCCGGCAGCTTTGATTCGTGGTTTCAATGGAGCTCGTGGAACCTCAGTTGTGGAGTGCAGTGTCAACGCCTTTCCGGAGAGCGGTACCAAGCTGTGGAGGGCAACAGTTACGTACATACCGGTAGGCTGAGGTCACTCTGCCCCTCCCAATTTGTCTCCCTATGTGTGTGGTCTGATGGGTACCCTGTCTTGTTATCCGGTAGGGAAGGAATAGGTTAAGTCTGCGACTTGTGCATTTTCTTTGCTTTTTGTAAATACACACGTTGATTGCTTTTTATTGCATTTCCCATTTTCCTGCCCTGGTTGCCCTTTGACTCCATTAAAGCCCTTGAATTCCCTTCCCTCCTTTCCTGTACCCCACATTGCTTGTTGCAAATAAATAGCTTGTTCACATTTTCCTTTCAATCTGCCTGTGTCTGTCCTTTCCTTTTATTGGTCCGGCAATGTCCGGACATAGATTATCCGTGAGATTATAATTCCACAACAAATTGGCTCTCAACTCAGTCTGGTGTTGTGCTGACGGTAAGCTTGGCTGCCTTAATCAAGATCCAATAAAGATAAAAGCAGCACAACCGCAGAGAACGCGATTCCTTGATAAGGCGACTGCGTGTTCCCCAGTGAAACGGTAATCAGACGGAGAACACTGGGCCACATGGTTAAATTATTGGCATTCCCCGTTGATTATCGAACCGCAGCGACACGGACTTATTCATGTGCAATGGCCTCGATTCCCGGTGAGTCCAGGGATAACCGGGGATACCCCTACCCTCGTACCCCCATGATTGCGGGTCTGTAACATTTTGGTGTCAGGAGTGTGGATGCGATACCCCCTGACATCAAATGCAACAATATTGTTTGTTTGGGTCCAGGGCCATACGAAAAATTATGCCATTTTTTGCATCTATTGCTAAAAGGAGAAGCGTCCACGTGTGTATTTTATATATCCACTGTGGCTGCTCACTTGTACCAAAAGGAGATGGTATGTGGAACTCGACTCCTCTCATTCAAGGACATACACCATCCCGTATTGTACATCACTCCCTCCCTATTCCATCTCCAGGTGCTGCACGACGTCACCGCCAGGCACCGAAGCAATGCACCGAAGAGCGTACTCAGTTTTCACTACGTTTTGTTTGTTTGTTTGTTTGTCCGGGTGATATCTCAGCCATCCTTTGAGATAAGAAGCTGAAATGTGGGCACAAGAGTGAACAAGTGCTTTGGCAAAAACGATATTTTTTATTTTTTGATTAATCATCGATTTATTAATTACTTATTATAATATTTATAATTACTTATTTATTTTCTTTCTCATCTGGGTAATAGCTCAGGCACTTTTTGAGCTAAAAAGTTGAGATTTGGACATGACAGTGACCAAGTGATTTGGTTATAAAGGGTATTTATGATTTATTGATGAATCAATTAATCAATTAATTATTTAATTTTCGATCAATTACTTAATTTTGAAAAAGTTACAGATTCGAATGAAGTGGTGGTGGTTTCGGTATGCTATTAGCCAATTGATTAAGAAATTTAGTTTACAATTTTTATCTATTTTAAATATGAAATTAATCAATTATTAATCAACCACTCCCTCCCAATTCTGTCTCCATGTGCTGCACGCCAGCATCGCCAGGCATCAAAGGTGCCCCGGCAATGTCTCGTGCTGGAGGATATGTTATTCATTTATTTGGCATGGGGGCGGTGTACTTTGAATGTTTCTCTCCTCGTTTCCGATATTTTTGTGCACCTGATTTGCATCCAGGAACAACAATTATGGTGAAGCATTTTGAAATTGCTCCTCTTTCGTTTAAATGCTGAAAATATTATAAAGACTATTTCACTTACAGATTTTGTGCGAGCAACGGCAGGTTAAAAGTGCCCAGACGATCAGAAACGGGTCACTAAAAACGCACACACACAGCGCATGCACGAAAAGCCTCGCTAGCATTCATATGTCATTTTGAAAGTCGCGTATTGGTTTGGTTAAAGATACTCCAGCAATGTGATATCCACGTGTGCAGAATGTTTTCAGAACATTTGAACCTCAAATATTGTTTCATCCATTATGGTAGCATTAAAATAGTTAATATAACATTCAAGTTAGGTTTTTTTCCTTTCCTGAATAATATTTTTGTGCTTTGTAATTGTTGATTGAATTAATGATAAAATTGCAGGTGTACATTATTATGTAATGTACTTTTATTAGCCTTGCTCGGTGTTCCTCTGAGCAATGAGCTCCTGATGCTTGGACCGCAGGTTAAAATCCCACATAATCTGTTAATTTGTCCATTGTCTGGTCATGTTCTAATTCATGTGAATGCATTTGGGCATCTTGTAATGTCTGTTGTTCATTTTGAAGCAGGTTGATTTCGCCAAATGTCGAATTGCATTCCATGAATATTTACACACAAGCTTTCGTAAGTTCTAAATACTGATGGAGGAAAAAAAAACAAATCCTCAACATACTATAAGCAAAAGAAAAACAACTTTGCTAAATATTGGAAGCCTAAATACTTCAGAATATTTTAATTGGCATTTCCTCTATATAACGGGATACAGTCTGTTGAACATATCTACATCTACAAATGGCATGCAGGTACACCAAAGCAAACATAAAATATCAAAATTATATATTCTGCATTATTTATGCAAAGAAAAATTATGACATGGTTCATTATAGTTCACTCATAATCGGCTATTAATGAAGATCAAGGCTGGAGGGGATAGCTTAGAGGTACCACACTCACCTTCCAGGTGACGAATGTGGGTTCAATGTCTGCCTCGACTTGAAACTGTCACCCCAGGTGCTTCACATGCAGGCTGCTATATCAGTGTCGTCATCCTTTGGAGGGACGCTATGCTGGGTGTCCTGTCTGCTAGAATTTTCCTTGTGGATGACAGCAATTCCCTGGTACATATGTGCCAGCATCCGAGCCCAATTCCAAATCCCTGGCGAAAGTCCAACACCACCAGAGAGCACAGTGTGGTACCTGAGCACAAAGTTGGAACATTCAGGTCTCAAGGGCCAAGGGCAAACAATATTGCAAGATGCAGTTCTGCAATAACGGTCCACAGATTCCTTTTCTTTTTGTTTTTTAACACTCCCATTATTCAAACTTTTTCGGGTTGGTCTGCGAGGTGGGAGGGGGACGATTCTGGCTCAGTCTTTCTTGAAAATGGCTGTTCGATCTGATGTACAGCTGTGGCAGGAATTTTTTTTAATTTGTTCACGGTGCCCATGATAACTGGCATACTCTTCGCGAAAGACAGTATGACTTAACGTCCACCAAAGTCCCAGTGCTGACAGACAGGTACTCGGGTGAAACGTCCGATGGCACACCTGTATGCGAAAACACCAGGCTGACGGTTTATAGCCGAGTCGAGATTCGAACCTGGGCTAGACAGCTCACCCTGACAGTCCACCAACACTTTGCAAGTACACACATAATATGAAAAACAAATCTCTCATCTCTTAATCCTCATAAAGAGATCCAGTTTGCAACAAAACTCAAGACATTCGCACAAACAGATTTCTAGATACAGATGAATGACATCTCAAATGCACCTGCTTCTGATAGCTTATCATCCTCCAACGTTAAAAAATAATAATTATTGTCCACTGCGAATTCCATACTTTATTGAGTGACGTTTAATTCCAGGCAGTGAGTGTGTTTTCACTTAAGGATCATTTCTTCTCGTAGTATTGTCGGCTGCGGCGATTTTCTCAAAGGTTACCAAAACAACGAGACAACACTAGTTCCTTTTGTTTTTGCAAAGAAAACAAGGAGGTTCCCTTGTATTAACATGAGACTGCTGTTTCTAACAGGTGATACCGTCTGGCTCTCGTCTCGGCGGTGTTGTTCTTGGGGGATTAGCTCAGTCCCTTCTTAAGCACGCACCAAGAACCTGACGATGGCCGAAGCTCCGGGGCCTGAAATGGAAGAGAAAAACCATCCACGCCATGCTTCTGCACAGGCTTTCGCCGTCTCCCATGACTTTCAGAGACTCGAGACAAGGTGGTCGGTGAGTGACGGGCAAGGCTAATTAAGAACAGGGAAGTGCGCTTGAGTGGTGCGGAACCTGTTGACAAACACAAGAAGTGTTTTGTTTGTTCTGCTACGAAGAATCGCAGGAAACACTCTCGCTGCCCCTTTTCTGACACACTTCTTGAGCAACCTCGATGGCTTGTGAAACATTTCTTGTGTGGTACCTCATGTAAGAGGAGAGATAGGATGGTAGTAAGGCAGAGAGTAGTTAATGCATGGAAAGGTAGTGTCAGCAGAAACAGAAAAGTGAGGTTCAAACTGGAATTAGATTATGTACCTAGAAGCATTGGGGATAGACTGGTACATTGATATTGACAGGACTGGCTGGTGATACCTTGGGTACGGATGGCTGATACCCTCTTCATTCCCACCAAAAACAAAATTAAAATACTTACCAAGTTATCTGGTTCCATCAAGTCGTGTCCAACTTCTGGTGACATTCCGAATCAGATTTCTCCAAACATCCATAGTTCCAGCAGAGACAGCTTGCTTGCAGCCTTTACGCCATCCATCCAGGCTCCAGCACGTACAAGGTGTGCCTCGTCCTCTTCTTCCCTCAAGCATACCCAGCATGGTTGACTTCTCCAGACCTTTGTTTGATACACGCATGATGTGTCCAGCGTATGACAGTTTCTGTTTTCACATCAGTGCTCGTAATGTACACGGTGGTCTAATTTCTGTAGGCACCGATTTGTTTGTTCTTCTCGCAGTCTGTGGAGATGATTCTTGCACTCTATGAAAAATAAAAATAGAAATAAAATTAAAACACTGGTGATGTTATTGTGCTAGTCTCTTCTCCTCCCCCCAGTGAAATGAAGCAAATAAACCAGCAGATACAATTAATCGGGGCATGGATAAAGCACAGACATGATGGTTCAAACGACCTCCTCCCGCAGTGTCTGAGTTTCCTTGCGTTGGCATACCTTCATCAAATGACAAAGGAATCAAAATAATGACAGAAAACGATTGCACGCAAAACAAAACCTTGCTCACGTTTAACGTTTTACG
>CM068955.1:104967812-104981247 GCA_035128595.1 Eptatretus atami
GGGCTCTGAGCCTTGGTGTTGAGTGCCGCTCTTGGAGTGCCTGGCTTACATTTTTCCTAATATGAGAGAAGTGATGGCACTATTGCACATGTCTGCACGTGCTGGTGGAAGCGCCTCCATTCCAAGTTTCACAAAGACCAGCTCTGGGCCAAGCTAAGTACAAGACTAGTTGAAAGGAGGGGTTTTCTATTTATTTTGTTTTCCCTTTGTCTGTATTTGAGTCTGTGTGAAGAGGTGCTTCCACTTTAGGATTTATTTATTTCATTATTATCATTACCCTTTTGAATTATTGTCCTTTGCAAATATTTGTTTATTTTCATTAAATGTGTTCATTTTAAGAAACTGTATTCTTGTACATGTAGTGGGGTTTGAGTATAAACCCCCCTGTGCTGTACTACTTCATGCTTCCGTCCCTCCGCCATTACTCCCTGCTCCTCCCACATGAGTTATAATCTCCGAGGATCAATGTATCCGCCTCCTATTAATAAAGAATCGCTCGGCCATCCGGGGGCTGGCGGTGTTTCCCCATTATCTCGGGTCTCTCACCTGCATTTGATTTTTCATGTATTTATTTTCATTTAGGGATGTTGTCCGACGATTCTGTGATTTTTCCCAGTGTACCGGCTTCCATGTCCATCGGCACATAATTTCAGCTTTCTACGTCACCCAGAAGGTACCGATCTTTAATATCAGTGAGTGAGTGAGTGAATCAGTGTGTGGTTATAAAGAGATTTATACATTAGATATAAACACACATCATATCTGGCCATGCGTTTGTCTGTCTGTCTATCTATCTCCTGTGTTGCGTTTGAAAAGCCGCTGATTGGTTATTTTGCATTTTAATTTCACTTTTCTTGATGTAATATAGTCAGGCACTTTATTGTCCCTTCCAGTAATCTTTAAAATCAACATGAACATCTGGATTGAAATAGATTTAATTCAGATCTTCTTGGAGTAACACACAACTTAAAATAGTTTTATTTCCCCCTCTTTTTAAACAAATCTAACCTCCGCCACCTGATGTTGCACCACCAGTTTATGGTGGATGGTACAAGTAGTAAAAGTCAATGAAATAATGTGTGTGTGTCTGAGTATAATATACACATGTATTTCCCATAGAAAGTCTACATCCCCTTTCAAAATTTTCACCTTTTTTGCCTTGGAAGAAAGGCAACGCTTTGCTTGACATCACTTCCGGTTCGAGGATCGGCGCACGTGGATGGCGAGCTCTCCTTCTAGTCCTTCTAAAGCTAAGTTTTCAGTCCTAAAGCGTTTTGCGTATTTTGTTATCGTGATTTGTGTCAGGGCCTGCGGAACTGTACTTATTGTTTTTTGTGTTCATAACAGTTTTAGTGGGTATTGGTGCTTAGATTATGAAGAGAAGCAGGGGAAGCCGAGTGTTAGAAGTCAGTTGGGACCTTGGGAGTATGGGGATAGAAAAAGGTTATAAATAGAGACCGAAGGAGAAAGGAAGAGGAGTTCGTAAAATGTGATAGTTGCTCAATGTGACCACGTCAGCAATAGGGGAAGCAGAGGGTTCTTATTGTTGTCGGAAGTGTGAGGAAATCGTCCCCTTGAGGATGGTTATTACGAGGTAGAAGGAACGCATCGATAATTTGCAGCAAAAAGTAGCATAATGTGAGAAATTTGCAGATAATAGTTGGTTAAGGTTGTGGAGTGAGGTTGCTGAGAATATTGGAAGTGGTGGCGGTGCAGCGGGGGCAGTCAGACGGTGATGGTGCAGTGGGGGCAGGTGGCTGGTGACGGTGCGAGCGGGGAGCGGAGGGACGGCCGGTGATGGTTGGCAGTGGGGGCAGGGGAGGCGGTGACGGTGCAGTGGGGGCAGGTGCGGTGACGGTGCAGCGGGGACAGGAGGAGGCGGTGACGGGCAGCGGGGACAGGAGGAGGCGGTGATGGTGCAGTGGGGGCAGGAGGGAGGCGGTGACGGTGCAGTGGGGCAGGTGCGGTGACGGTGCAGCGGGGACAGGAGGGAGGCGTGACGGTGCAGCGGGGACAGGAGGGAGGCGGTGACGGTGGCAGCGGGACAGGAGGGAGGCGGTGACGGTGCAGCGGGGCAGGAGGAGGCGACGGTGCAGCAGGGCAGGTGACGGTGAGTGGCAGGGGGAGGCGGTGACGGTGCAGCGGGGGGAGGAGAGAGGCGGTGACGGTGCAGCGGGGCAGGAGAGAGGCGGTGATGGTGCAGCAGGGGCAGTAGAGCAGTGGGTGACAGTGCAGTGGGTGCAGGCAGTGGTGGACGTGCAGCAATAGAAATTGATAGACATGCGGTGTGGGAGATGTTTTTGTGGGTGATGAGACAATTAAATATGTAGATTCTTCATTCTGCAGGAAGGATCGTAGACAGTTTTGAATTCTGTGCAGTTTTGAAGGAGCAGTACAGGAGTTAGGGACATTGAAAGAAGGGTAAACTATGTTGTATCGGGTCATGGCAGGAAGAAGTTGGTTGTGGTGCACCTCGGTGCGAATGATGTCGGGAAGTTTACTCAGAGGTTTTGAAAAATAGATACAAGACATAGGGAAAGCGGCTGAAAGCAAAGGGTTGTGCCATAGATTTTCGATTGGATTTAGGTCGGGGCTCTGACTGGACCACTCAAGGATATTTATCCTTTTGTTCCTTGGCCACTCCAGTGTAGCTTTGGTTGTGTGGTTTGGGTTGTTGTCATGCTGAAAGGTGAACTTCTGTCCCAATTTCAGCTTTCTCAGAGAGGACAGCAGGTTTTCCTCTTGGATTTTTCTATATTTTGCTCCATCCATTTTCCCTTCTATCCTGACAAGTGCCCCAGTCCCTGCTGATGAGAAACATCCCCATAACATGATGCTGCCACCACCATGCTTCGCAGTAGGGGTGGTGTTCTTTGGGTGATGTGCTGTGTTGGGTTTGCGCCAAACGTAATGTTTTGCATTTAGAACAAAAAGTTCCATCTTGGTTTCGTCAGACCACAAAACTTTTTGCCACATGGCTTCAGAATATTCAGAGTGGGTTTTTTTGCATTCCTCAAATGGGACTCAAAGTGGGATTTTTGAGTCAAAGCCATAACTCCCACTCAAAGTGGGAGTTATGGCTTCCTTCTTGCAAACCTACCGTAAAGGCCAGACTTGTGGAGTGCTTGGAATATTGTTGTCACATGTACACTGTGACCAGTCTTTGCCCTAAAGGCATGCAGCTCTTTCAAAGTTACCATTGGCCTCTAAATGGCCTCACCTCACAAATATCGGCCAATAACATGCACACTTTTTAACAGGAATCATCACAGAAATGATGTACCACCATCTAACGTAACAAGGAGGCTGAGAGGCAGAGCAGAAGGGTTGCAAACGAGGATGATACAGAACAAGAGACCATCTACTTACTAAACAAGACCATACTCGAAAATTGCAATCCGAGAAGAACCAAATTGCCCACAGCCTGGATAGACTCTTAAAAAGCTTTTGATAGCATCCCACATTAAATTGATGATAAAGTGCATGCCAATGTCCAAGATAAATCCCCAAATAATCAAATTGGTTGAGAAAGCAATGGAACTCTGGAATACGACACTAATCCTGCAACATTCGGAAGGAAAGATCGAAATAACATGAGTGAAGATACGACGTGGGGTCTTCCAAGGGAACAATGTTTTCCCCCTCCTGTTTTGTCTTGTCCTGGACCCATTAAGTGACATCAACAAACAAGGACACAAATGCACCCTAACAACCAATGAAAGAATACCCAAAAGCACCAGAAAGGTGACATCGACCGAACATGAATGATTTAAACCTCTTTGCACTGAACGACGAAAAATTGGCAGAACAACTGAAATTAGTGAAATGGTACTCCGACAACATCCAAATAAAATTTGTCCGAGATAAGTGTGCCAAGTGTACATTCGTGCGACATAGAGAAATAAATAAAATAAATATATAAAAAAAAGGGAGAACAAAAAAATTGACAAATACATTACAATACAGGAACTACAAAATAAAGCATCTTTCTCTTGTTCTCTGATCCATGTTCCAAGCCAGCCTGCTTTGCATTTGTCAAGCAGATCAGCCAATGGATCGTCGAAAACAAATCCAACGTGATTTCAAAATCTAACAAATTCCTGATCCGAGAGAGATTCAATTATTGGAGCGTGGCTGTACGCTGATGCTGTGCCTCTCCCAGTATACTGGTACTCATTTCGCCGACCTCGGGAGGATGACAAGCTTTGTCGACCCCAACTGGTGTTAATTCAGCAGCCAACAGGGCTCAAACTCGGACCTGGATCCTAAGCCAGCCACGCTGACCATTAAGCAACACCAGGCTTATAAAACTGTTCAAGCTCAGTCAAGTTGTGGTGGGAGCATTGGTGGACAGCAATCTTCAAGTCCTGACAGATTTCTTTTGGATTTAGGTCAGGGCTCTGACTTGGCCCTCAAGGACATTTATCTTTTTGTTCCTTAGCCATTCCAGTGTAGCTTTGGCTGGGTGCTTCGGTTCGGTGTCATGCTGAAACGTGAACTTCGGTCCCAATTTCAGCTTTCTTGCAGACGGCAGCAAGTTTTCCTCTTGGATTTTTCTGTATTTTGCTCCATCCATTTTCCCTTCTATCCTGACAAGTGCCCAGTCCCTGCTGATGAGAAACATCCTCATAACATGATGCTGCACCACCATGCTTCGCAGTAGGGGTGGTGTTCTTTGGGTGATGTGCTGTGCTGTGTTAGGTTTGCCCCAAACGTAACGTTTTGCATTTAGAACAAAAAGTTCCATCTTGGTTTTGTCAGACCACAAAACTTTTTGCCACATGGCTTCAGAATATCCAGAGTGGGTTTTTTTGCATACCTCAAACGGGACTCAAGGTGGGCTTTTTTGAGTAATGGCTTCCTTCATGCAAACCTACTGTGCAGGCCAGACTTGTGGAGTGCTTGGAATATTGTTGTCATGTACACAGTGACCAGTCTTTGCCCTAAAGGCATGTAGCTCTTTCAAAGTTGCCATTGGCCTCTTGGTGGCCTCTCAGATCAGTCTCCTCCTTGCTTGGTCATCCAGTTTGGAGGGACGACCTGATCTAGGCAGAATCTTGGTGGTACCATACGTCTTTTATTTCTTAATGATTGTCTTGACTGTGCTCCAAGGGATATTCAAGGCCTTTGAAATATTTTTATACCATCCCTGATCTGTGCCTTTCAAAACTTACCCTAACTAGCCAAACCCGCCGAAGTTTCTGAAGTGAGGGTTCGTTCGGGACGTCAATATATCCAGTGTTCACATGTGATTTCCAGAATTTATTTATATACAATGTTTCTTGTTACATTTTTTTATATGTCAAATGCACCTTCTGAGGTAGTCAGCATGTGCAGAGAGGGTTTTACATTGCAGACGCTGTTTTCTAGGAGTGGCATTAGCCTCTCAGCGGTGACGGTCTGTCGACGACAGACGTAATGACGTCAGTGAATGACTGATGATGTCATGACGTCATTACGCCTCTCAGCAATGACGTCACACGTCGCCATGCAAACAAATGTAAAATTAGAAATCGTCAAAAATTCCAAACCTGTCCGTCTGGGGCGATCTCACATAGCCTATGCTGTACATTAGACTACAGAGCACCCGCATGCCGAAAGTGGCGACAATCTGTCCGGCAGTTTCGGAGGAGATACGTCCACAAAATATGGCTTAGCGTATTAATATAATAATGATTGTCTTGACTGTTTCCAAGGGATATTCAAGGCTTTGAAATATTTTTATACCCATCCTGATCTGTGCCTTTCCAAAACTTTATCCTGGAGGTCGTTTGAAAGCTCTTTCATGCTCATGGTTGTCTTTGCTGTTAAATGCACTACCAGCAGAGGAAACCTACAGGAACAGCTCATTTTATTCTGCAATAATCATAATCATGACAATTTAACACAGGTGGAGGCCAATTTCTTGTGGTATGATTTTGAAGGTGATTGGTACACCTGAGCTAATGTACAATTGCTATTATAAAGGGTTGGACACTTATTCAACCAAGGTATTCTCGTTTTCTATTCTTAATAAATTTGTGAAATTTGTAGAATTTGTTTTTTACTTAGATGTTGTAGTTTATGATGTGTAAGTAAAGCTGGAAAAAGTCTGATTTAATGCAATTTAATTCCGGCTATAAGGCAACAAAGGTGAAAAATTTGAAAGGACGTGTAGACTTCTATCGGCACTGTATGTATGTATCTATGTATGTATGTAATTATTTATATATATAATTGCATACATACATACATACATATATTGCTCTAATAAGCATTGCACATGTGGCCATTTTTTGGGCAGGAGAGGGCAGTGTTGAGTTCTTCATGTGGCATGTTTTTGCAGCTTTGCTGAAACGCATTGTTAGTGAGGGAAACTTGACGATGCTTGATCAGGTAGATGGGTGAAATTAACCTGGAAATTGAACACCTTCACACGCCATTCTGCAGAATGGTGTGGGATATTTTGGAATGCAACAGGAACTAATTGGGTACCTCCGCAAATATGTAAACGATAGATACTTGATTGTTCTCGAGTTTTTTTTGTTTGTTTGTTTGTTTTTTTGCTTCCATCTCCTCCATTTGGTGCTTGCCAATTTGGTTCGGTCGTTGCTTGCTTTATAAAGAACTTTAATTTCCAACATTTGTAGATATTGCTATCTTATGGAAGTGTGGAGTACATCCAGCATGAGGCAAAACCGCATGTTCATGCTTTGGTGTCACCCAATCCGATATGCATCGCATGCAGGACATGTGTGATGCATGTATTCGTATGACGTCTCGCTCCTACATGTGGGTGCGCTGGCATCTTTGTGTCTGTTACTTCCAATCATTGATCGATAGGAGGACGATGTATTGATGAAACTCATCCAAGAGGGATTGACCACACATTGAAATGTGAGAGCTTACCCACTCTAAATATGGTTAGAACACATCATTACTTTACTTTGTGAATATTTGCTTAGTTGGTGATTTTACATTGTTTTCCAAAATTTTATTTATTTATTTATTTTATATATATATACACATATACATACATACATACATACACACATTTCTGAAAAGCTGCAACTTGGAAACTTGGGAATCATTTTCCAGTTCTTTGTACAGACTGTAATCACCTCTCTGTGCGAGTGAAACAGTTTATTTCATGTTCGTGCACACTTTTGTGTGCAGGTGTGTTTGCACGTGCATGCTGCATGCCTTTGCACCGTGTATATATTTGTGTGTAGTGCACATTTCAGAAATGTGTGTGTATTATTCGATTTTTTTCTTTCTTTCTTTATAATTGCTGCCATTTTGGGAAAAATTTATCTTGCAAGTTGTTCATCCATAGAATTGTCTTGATTATGCTCTAAATCATACATTTCGTAATCATTTAAATTTGTTTTGTATTTGAGATTTCCAATGAATGTTGGCAGGTATGTAATTTTTTTATTGTTTCGGCTTGATTGAATAGTTGATAACATTGGCACCATTGGTAATACTGGGCACTTCCTCACACTGCTTTCTGCGAACAGGTCATTGGAAACTGTGTGGTCCTTTTAGTGCTCAGCTCTGCCTTGCCTGTTCTCTCACGAACCCTCGGTGAGAATTATTCATGGTTTGTCTGTTTAAAATGCATGGGGCAATCTGCATATTACATCTGCATGAAGTTGTTTTAGGTGGATCAGTAAGAGAGGTGGAGATGCTTTAGTAATTTTTCATGCTTGCATTGATATTCATTGCTATTTCAAATGTATTTGTAAATATACTTTTGGTAATATTCACCCATTAATTAATTAAAGTCCATCATCACCTAACCAGTTACTCTTGGGATAAGGTTTGAGGACTACTCATTCAAAATCCACAGAAGCCTTCTCAGCTGTGCAGGTGACATGCACATCCATCGATATACACACAAAGCTCTTTTAGAACGAAGCAAATGGCATCGCAATGTTGACCAAAACTTTCCAGGCGACAAAACTGCACCCGGGGGTGACTCTGTGACAAGCAGGTGGGACAAGACCCCGCACTGTTTACTCGGTCAAAGGTTGCAGAAAGGCCCTTTGGACTGTCTTATTGTAGGAGGTGGAGGGGGGTTGTTTTTGTTTTACTGCCTTCTTGTGCAAGCTGTATTTTAAGGAAGGATAGAAACATTCCCACACTGCACATAATATGACTTCTAAAATGGCTCCAATTGGATCGCAATTTCTTTATTTAGTGTGACAATTTATGCCTTAAATTGTGATGTCACAAGGAGCATTTCTTTGTGTAAAGTTCAGGTTGACTGTAATGTGTGCTGGCTCTGAGTCCTTGCATTAGTTTGTACAACTCTGCACAATCAATTAATTTTGATGGCACATGTGTTTGTATGAAATACTTTGAAATTTTAAGAATAACATCAAATTTTGCTCTTCTCTTTTTCTCTTCTTTCTCTCTCTCTCTTTTTCTTCGCCTCCCTCTCCGTTGCGTTTTTTATATCGCCTTGCTTTTCCATGAGCTTCAATCTTATCCAGATTAGAATAAATTATAAAGTCACTACTTGGAGTTTCCTCACTGAGGTTTAAAATTAAATCTCAATTAAAAACACTTGTTTGCTGTTTTTTGGGGGGTGGGGGGGGTGTTTATTATTGGGGGGTGGGGTGGTGGTGGGTGGGGGTGGGGGTGTAATATATTATATATTATTATTATTTGCATTCATTAAAATAATCATCTTTTTAATCTTCATTTGCCCATATTTACATCCACAACTTTCAAAATTGAATTATTAAACTACTATGATTACCTCCACGTCTAAAGCTGGATGGAGATTATGTATTCACTCCTGTTTGTTTGTTTGTTTCTTTGTTTATTTGTTTGTCTGTGAGCAGGATATCTTAAAAGTTCGGAATTGACTCGGACAAAATTTGGTGGACGGGTTGGGTGTTGTGTCAAGGACAAATCTATTAGATTTTGGTGAAGATCCGGATCTGGCCTATCAGTGAGATACAAAACGTAAAGTGTTGAGCTTGGTGGAGGTATGCGCTCTACCGAGTCCCGTTCTAGTTTTCATATGTAATGGCTTACATGACTGTTTTTTTTTTAAGTAAATGCTTCTATCAATGCTTTTCTTTATTTTTCATCAAACACAACATTGGAATCTCCGAATTACCCACATGCATCCTCATGCTAATTTTAAGCCGCGTCTCGCATAGCGAACGCTGGCTCTAAGAGAGCTCCACGTTGTTCTTCTTCTTGTTCTTCTTCTTGTTCTTCTTCTTGTTCTGACAAAACTTTAGGACTCGGCTCTTTTATATACAGGATCCGGATCCCTTAAATACTAAACACCTGTACACATCCTCGCATTGACGGTGCTTTTGAGAGCATCTATCATCAACTTTTAAATATATTCGGACATTTGCTTTAAAGTTTCGAAAAGTTCACGTTACTATTAAAGATTATTCATTTAATGTGTTGTAATTTTGTAAATACACGATTTTCTCGTCATGAACAGGAGCCTCCATGACGGGTCTCGCTATTGGCTCCATCAAGGCACGTGATGAAATATCGGAAGTTGTTGTTATTGCCTTTAGGACGTGGCTCTTGGACACATTTGTCCTTGTTTTTTTAGTTCCTCTCAAAAAAAAAAAAAATTTTTTAACATGATGTCATAATGATGAAGGGCAATCAAAACTGATCGGAATTTGAGAACTTTTACTTCCCAAATTAATTGTTTTCTTTCAGGGGCTCAGGGATTTAGAGGAATTGAGGATGAGGGCTGCTAATGAAATCTAATGAATCCAAAAGAGAAAATGTATATCATTATAGGATTTTATTTAATCGCTGCAGATAAGTTTTGAGAAGATGTTGTAGCTCGATCCATTTTTGGTCACGACAACGTGTATATTTTCCAGGTATCACCAACTTTGATCTGCTTGGAAGTTTCGGACAGTTTGACTGGTTGGGGAACTTCCATATTGTATTGCTTTACAACGTCTTTTTGCCGGTCTCAGACGCTTTGTCTTGTACGCACCTTCACGGCAAGTGTGCGACGAGAATTACTGCGTGCACTCGGTGGGTAGTGTGTGCGTGTGTCAATCTGTCAAAATGCAGGTACACTTTAGAATATCCTCCTAACTCGCCTTTTCCACCCCATGATGCTCAGGCCTGGCACGACTGATCCTGGCAACAGTTCCGCTGCCTCGATAAAGGGCTCTGAATTATGTGGCGATCGCAGGACACGCGGTCCAGCTTCCATCGCGCACACACCAGGAGTCAATTCTTTGTTATGGAGAGCAGCAGCAGGACCATGATAGGTCAAGCAATGAGCCTTGGTGGCATTTTTGTTTTTTTACAAAGTACATTGTTTTTTTTTCCTTTCTATGCATGAAATGGCTGTTAAATTGTAAACTGTTTGCACCTGAGTGGGTCTGTTTGCAAAGTCGGGATTTGGTTGAAACACTTGGCTTTGCATCGTGCATCTTCACATCATTATTGTACAGTATTTATGAACCACTCATCTTGGTGGGTGATGCTTTACTACCACGAATGCGTGAGTTGCACTGGCTTTTTAGATCTGTCAATTTTGTTGTTTTTTTGTTTGTTTTTCTCGTCATCGTGCAATTTCTAATACAGTAGGTGGTCACTTGCAGTTTCATTGTGGGATAATTTCTCATGGTGGATTAACAAATTATTATCTTTTATTATTATTATTTTATATTGTTTTTTCATTTTGGTAAGCTGAAATGTGTGCTATATTTTTTTATAAGAAAAAAGTTTTTAATTCTCTTGTTTAAACAGGGTTGTATTCCCTTTTTTTTTTTTTGCACAAACAGCAGAATAAAGTTTTGAGCAAATTCTTGTTGCAATACCATGTCTTCTGTACCAATGTGATTTGGCCAAACTTTTAACACGCATGGTCTTTTTAACCCTGCTCCTATTTTCATCTCGGTGGGTACACAAAATGGACTAAACAAAACTGATATACTTGATTCCTTCAAGTTACCTTTGATTTCAATTTGGTGCAGTTCATCAACGGAAGTTACCTTCTGTGATTCCCTTCCATAATGAAGTCTATTTTTACAATTTATTTTGTGCCTCGATTTGTCTTTTGATGCAATCATGAGTACAATATTAACCCTGTCTGATTGAATTTGGGCTGTTAGGGTTAGTACATTTACATGTACATTTAAAGCGGTTGTTGTTCACTTTTCTTTCTGACAGTTTTTTCCATAATAGGATAGTGAATTAATTGTGCCGTCAATGTCTATTCTGAGTATGTTTATTTCGTTACCTCCACACAGAAGGTGGATGGAGGTTATGTTTTTCTGCTTGTCTGTCTGTCTGTTGGGTGCGCGTAGAGTACCCTTATTTTCACTTTTCCGTCTGTCTCTATGTATGTCTGTCTGTATGTAATGACAGCTCTGGAGGCCAGAGGAGTCAACCGATTTTGATGAAACTTGACAGGTAGGTTCATACCAGGATCTAGTTCTATGCTTTTGAGCACCGTTGCTCTGGACACCACCGTTGCCTAGCAACGGGACTTTGAAATTTTTGGAAATATCCTAAAAAATTATTTTATCGAAAATAAAATCGGCTTCCAGGCTTTTATGCGCACTCTAATCAACCTCTTTGTCAAAAATTTTCAGCCTGATCCATCAAAACTGTATGACTAGTATGCAATTATGTAGCGACCACCCATGTCGCCTACCGGCTTGTATGTTTGTTTGTATGTAATGGACAGCTCTGGAGGCCAGAGGAGTCAACCGATTTGATGAAACTTGACAGGTAGGTTCATACCAGGATCTGTTGTACGCTTTTGAGCACCGTTGCTATGGACAACCGTTGCCTAGCAACGGGACTTTGAAATTTTTGAAAAATCCTAAAAAATTAATTTTTTCGAAATCAAAAATCGGCTTCCAGGCTTTTATGCGCACTATAATCATCCTCTTTGTCAAAAAATTTCAGCCCGATCCGTCAAAACTGTATGACTAGTATGCAATTATGTAGCGACCACCCATGTCGCCTACCGGCTTGTCTGTCTTTTTCTGAACAGGATATCTCAAAAAGTCGTGAATGGATTCGGACGAAATTTGATGGAGAGCTTGGGTATATGACACGGACTAAATGATTAGATTTAGGTGAGATCCGAATCTGGATCTGGATCCAATAATTTTCAAGTGATTTTTCACCATTGAGAGATAAGGCTAAAAATTACATGTATCAGGATTTCTGAAAAAGTTGTGTACGGATTCGGACAAAACTTGGTGGGCAGGTTGGGTATGTAAGAACGAAGAATTGATTCGATTTTGGTGAAGATCTGATCTGGATCCGGTTCCAGAAATTTTTAAAGTGATTCTTCACCATTGAGTGGGCGAAAACGATAAAAGTTGTTGACGGATACGGACAAAACTTGATGAATGAGTTGGTTAGGTGACAACAACAAGCCAATTTAAATTTTAGTTCAGGTCCGAATACATATCCGGCCTATCAGTGGGATACAAAACGTAAACTAATCAGCATGGCAGAGGTATGCGCTCTACCAAGAGGCTGTTGTAGTTATTTCTGTTGGTGGTGGTCGTATGGCAGCTTAGCTGCCGGGGTAGCTATCATTTCTTGAAGCGCGACTGTGTCGCTGATGCAATGCCCTCTACCAGTACACACACTGGAACTGGTACTCATTTCGCCGACTCGGAAGGATGACAGGCTGAGTCAACCCCTGGTGTATTAATTCAGTGGCCGACGGGGCTTGAAACTCAGGACCTAGGATCCCAAGCCGCCACCCTACCACTGAGCCAACACCAGGCTGTTATTTCTGTTAATCTTAGTTGTATATTAGTTTGTTACACTCGTATAAAATAATGTTTATTCGATCTCTTTACTGTTTATCACTTATTTGTTTTATATCCTCTTCATTTATTCAATATGATTGAAGGGGGGGGTGGGGGTGAGTGGTTGGTTCAGTCAGGGTAAGGGTTAATGCATTACTAGTTCAGGAAAGTTTACAATTTGAGAGCCAGATTCTTATTTTGAATCCACTTTTGTTTTGAGGATGCAATAACAAAATTTTCCAAGCATTTGAGTGCGAATAAAAGTTGAAGTTTTAATGTCGCCTTCTTACGAGAGGTGTGCGTTATTTATATGGTTATTATCTCCATATTCAAGTTTTAGAAGGTGGAACCGTGTCTTCCCAGGGAATTGAATTAGCCACCTTCGTCGCTGTAATGTATGTTTGAAGTGCTGCAATTCAGAAAAAACTTTAGTGTTGTTGTTGTTGTTGTTGGTTATCTGAACGGAACTAGAAAAATAAAGAATACACCTCCGCATGGCCCTGGATGGCTGACAAGTTGGAGTCTTGCTTATGTTACATGGTGTCAGAAGTGATCTGCAAATAACTCCGTTCATTCGTGCCATCTGAATCTGGTATCTGACAGACATAAACGTGGCATCCGTTAACTTTAAGCACCCACGATTGATTGGGATTCGGCTTCGTTGT
>CM068955.1:104985343-105001932 GCA_035128595.1 Eptatretus atami
CGAAATGAGTACCAGTTCAGTGTGTGTACTGGTAGAGGGGCATTGCATCAGCGACACAGTCGCGCTTCAAGAAATGATAGCTACCCGGCAGCTAAGCTGCCATACGACACCACAACAGAAATAACTACAACAGCCTCTTGGTAGAGCGCATACCTCTGCCATGCTGATTAGTTTACGTTTTGTATCCACTGATAGGCCGGATATGTATTCGGACCTGAACTAAAATTTAAATTGGCTTGTTGTTGTCACCTAACCAACTCATTCATCAAGTTTTGTCCGTATCCGTCAACAACTTTTTATCGTTTTCGCCCACTCAATGGTGAAGAATCACTTTAAAAATTCTTGGAACCGGATCCAGATTCAGATCTTCACCAAAATCGAATCAATTCTTCGTTCTTACATACCAACCTGCCCACCAAGTTTTGTCCGAATCCGTACACAACTTTTTCAAGAAATCCTGATACATGTAATTTTTAGCCTATCTCTCAATGGTGAAAAATCACTTGAAAATTATTGGATCCAGATCCAGATTCGGATCTTCACCTAATTAATCATTTAGTCCGTGTCATATACCCAAGCTCTCCATCAAATTTCGTCCGAATCCATTCACGACTTTTTGAGATATCCTGTTCAGAAAAAGACAGACAAGCCGGTAGGCGACATGGGTGGTCGCTACATAATTGCATACTAGTCATACAGTTTTTGACGGATCGGGCTGAAATTTTTTGACAAAGAGGATGATTATGTGCGCATAAAAGCCTGGAAGCCGATTTTGATTTTCGAAAAAATTAATTTTTTGGATTTTTCAAAAATTTCAAAGTCCCGTTGCTAGGCAACGGGGTGTCCATAGCAACGGTGCTCAAAAGCGTACAACTAGATCCTGGTATGACCTACCTGTCAAGTTTCATCAAATCGTTGACTCCTCTGGCCTCCAGAGCTGTCCATTACATACAAACAAACATACAAGCCGGTAGGCGACATGGGTGGTCGCTACATAATTGCATACTAGTCATACAGTTTTGATGGATCAGGCTGAAAATTTTTGACAAAGAGGTTGATTAGAGTGCGCATAAACCTGGAAGCCGTTTTTTATTTTCGATAAAAATAATTTTTTTAGGATTTTCCAAAAATTTCAAAGTCCCGTTGCTAGGCAACGGTGTGTCCAGAGCAACGGTGCTCAAAAGCTAGAACTAGATCCTGGTATGAACCTACCTGTCAAGTTTCATCAAAATCGGTTGACTCCTCTGGCCTCCAGAGCTGTCCATTACATACAGACAGACATACATAGAGACAGACGGAAAAAGTGAAAATAAGGGTACTCTAGCGCCACCCAACAGACAGACAGACAAGCAGAAAAACATAACCTCATCCACCTTCTGTGGTGGAGGTAACGAAATAAACATACTCAGAATAGACATTGACGGCACAATTAATTCACTATCCTATTATGGAAAAAAACTGTCAGAAAGAAAAGTGAACAACAACCGCTTTAAATGTACATGTAAATGTACTAACCCTAACAGCCCAAATTCAATCAGACAGGGTTAATATTGTACTCATGATTGCATCAAAAGACAAATCGAGGCACAAAATATAAATTGTAAAAATAGACTTCATTATGGAAGGGAATCACAGAAGGTAACTTCCGTTGATGAACTGCACCAAATTGAAATCAAAGGTAACTTGAAGGAATCAGTTATATCAGTTTTGTTTAGTGCCATTTTGTGTACCCACCGAGTGAAAATAGGAGCAGGGTTAAAAAGACCATGCGTGTTAAAAGTTTGGGCAAATCACATTGGTACAGAAGACATGGTATTGCAACAAGAATTTGCTCAAAACTTTATTCTGCTGTTTGTGCAAAAAAAAAAAAGGGGAATACAACCCTGTTTAAACAAGAGAATTAAAAACTTTTTTTCTTATAAAAAAATATAGCACACATTTCAGCTTACCAAAATGTATGAACAAACAATATAAAATAATAATAATAAAAGATAATAATTTTGTTAATCCACCATGAGAAATTATCCCACAATGAAACTGCAAGTGACCACCTACTGTATTAGAAATTGCACGATGACGAGAAAAACAAACAAAAAAACAACAAAATTGACAGATCTAAAAAGCCAGTGCAACTCACGCATTCGTGGTAGTAAAGCATCACCCACCAAGATGAGTGGTTCATAATATTGTACAATAATGATGTGAAGATGCACGATGCAAAGCCAAGTGTTTCAACCAAATCCCGACTTTGCAAACAGACCCACTCAGAGTGCAACAGTTTACAATTTAACAGCCATTTCATGCATAGAAAGGAAAAAAAACAATGTACTTTGTAAAAAAACAAAAATGCCACCAAGGCTCATTGCTTGACCTATCATGGTCCTGCTGCTGCTCTCCATAACAAAGAATTGACTCCTGGTGTGTGCGCGATGGAAGCTGGACCGGCTGTCCTGCGATCGCCACATAATTCAGAGCCTTTATCGAGGCAGCGGGAACTGTTGCCAGAGTCAGTCGTGCCAGGCCTGAGCATCATGGGGTGGAAAAGGCGAGTTGGAGGATATTCTAAAGTGTACCTGCATTTTGACAGATTGACACACGCACACACTACCCACCGAGTGCACGCAGTAATCTCGTCGCACACTTGCCGTGAAGGTGCGTACAAGACAAAGCGTGCTGAGACCGGCAAAAAGGACGTTGTAAGGCAATACAATATGGAAGTTCCCCAACAGTCAAAGTCCGAAACTTCCAAGCAGATCAAAGTTGGTGATACCTGGAAAATATACACGTTGTCGTGACCAAAAATGTATCGAGCTACAACATCTTCTCAAAACTTATCTGCAGCGATTAAAATCCTATAATGATATACATTTTCTCTTTTGGATTCATTAGATTTCATTAGCAGCCCTCATCCTCAATTCCTCTAAATCCCTGAGCCCTGAAAGAAAACAATTAATTTGGGAAGTAAAGTTCTCAAATTCCGATCAGTTTTTGATTGCCCTTCATCATTATGACATCATGTTAAAAATTTTTTTTTTTTTTTTGAGAGGAACTAAAAAAAACAAGGACAAATGTGTCCAAGAGCCACGTCCTAAAGGCAATAACAACAACTTCCGATATTTCATCACGTGCCTTGATGGAGCCAATAGCGAGACCCGTCATGGAGGCTCCTGTTCATGACGAGAAAATCGTGTATTTACAAAATTACAACACATTAAATGGAATAATCTTTAAATAGTAACGTGAACTTTTCGAAACTTTAAAGCAAATGTCCGAATATATTTAAAAGTGATGATAGATGCTCTCAAAAGGCACCGTCAATGCGAGGATTGGTACAGGTGTTTAGTATTAAGGGATCCGGATCCTGTATATAAAAGAGCGAGTCCTAAAGGTTTTGTCAGAACAAGAAGAAGAACAAGAAGAAGAACAAGAAGAAGAACAACGTGGAGCTCTCTTAGACCAGCGTTCGCTATGCGAGACGCGGCTTAAATTAGCATGAGGATGCATGTGGGTAATTGGAGATTCCAATGTGTTGTTTGATGAAAAATAAAGAAAAGCATTGATAGAAGCATTTACTTAAAAAAAAAACAGTCATGTAAGCCATTACATATGAAAACTAGAACGGGCTCGGTAGAGCGCATACCTCCACCAAGCTCAACACTTTACGTTTTGTATCTCACTGATAGGCCAGATCCGGATCTTCACCAAAATCTAATAGATTTGTCCTTGACACACACCCAACCCGTCACCAAATTTTTTCCGAGTCAATTCCGAACTTTTTAAGATATCCTGCTCACAGACAAACAAATAAACAAAAACAAACAAACAACAGGAGTGATACATAATCTCCATCCAGCTTTAGACGTGGAGGTAATCATAGTAGTTTAAATATCAATTTTGAAAGTTGTGGATGTAAATATGGGCAAATGAAGATTAAAAGATGATTATTTTAATGAATGCAAATAATAATAATAATAATAATATATACACCCCCACCCCCCACCACCACCACCCACCCCCAAATAATAACACACCCCCCCCCCCCAAAAACAGCAAACAAGTGTTTTTAATTGGAGATTAATTTTAACCTCAGTGAGGAAACTCCAAGTAGTGACTTTATAATTTATTCTAATCTGGATAGATTGAAGCTCATGGAAAAGCAAGGCGATATAAAAAACGCAACGGAGAGGGAGGCGAAGAAAAAGAGAGAGAGAGAAAGAAGAGAAAAAGAGAAGAGCAAAATTTGATGTTATTCTTAAAATTTCAAAGTATTTCATAACACATGTGCCATCAAAATTAATTGATTGTGCAGAGTTGTACAAACTAATGCAAGGACTCAGAGCCAGCACACATTACAGTCAACCTGAACTTTACACAAAGAAATGCTCCTTGTGACATCACAATTTAGGCATAAATTGTCACACTAAAATAAGAAATTGCGATCCAATTGGAGCCATTTTAGAAGTCATATTATGTGCAGTGTGGAATGTTCTATCCTTCCTTAAAATACAGCTTGCACAAAAGGCAGTAAAACAAAAACAACCCCTCCACCTCCTCACAATAAGACAGTCCAAAGGGCCTTTCTGCAACCTTTGACCGAGTAAACAGTGCGGGGTCTTGTCCCACCTGCTTGTCTACAGAGTCACCCCCGGGTGCAGTTTTGTCGCCTGGAAAGTTTTTGGTCAACATTGCGATGCCATTTGCTTCGTTCTAAAAGAGCTTGTGTGTATATCGATGGGATGTGCATGTCACCTGCACAGCTGAGAAGGCTTCTGTGGATTTTGAATGAGTAGTCCTCAAACCTTATCCCAAGAGTAACTGGTTAGGTGATGATGGACTTTAATTAATTAATGGGTGAATATTTACCAAAAGTATATTTACAAATACATTTGAAATAGCAATGAATATCAATGCAAGCATGATAAAATTACTAAAGCATCTCCACCTCCTTACTGATCCACCTAAAACAACTTCATGCAGATGTAATATGCAGATTGCCCCATGCATTTAAACAGACAAACCATGAATAATTCTCACCGAGGGTTCGTGAGAGAACAGGCAAGGCAGAGCTGAGCACTAAAAGGACCAACAGTTTCAATGACCTGTTCGCAGAAAGCAGTGTGAGGAGTGCCCAGTATTACCAATGGTCGCAATGTTATCACTATTCAATAAGCCCAGCGACACAGTCGCGCTTCAAGAAATGATAGCTACCCCGGCAGCTAAGCTGCCATACGACCACCACCAACAGAAATAACTACAACAGCCTCTTGGTAGAGCGCATACCTCTGCCATGCTGATTAGTTTACGTTTTGTATCCCACTGATAGGCCGGATATGTATTCGGACCTGAACTAAAATTTAAATTGGCTTGTTGTTGTCACCTAACCAACTCATTCATCAAGTTTTGTCCGTATCCGTCAACAACTTTTTATCGTTTTCGCCCACTCAATGGTGAAGAATCACTTTAAAAATTCTTGGAACCGGATCCAGATTCAGATCTTCACCAAAATCGAATCAATTCTTCGTTCTTACATACCCAACCTGCCCACCAAGTTTTGTCCGAATCCGTACACAACTTTTTCAGAAATCCTGATACATGTAATTTTTAGCCTTATCTCTCAATGGTGAAAAATCACTTGAAAATTATTGGATCCAGATCCAGATTCGGATCTTCACCTAAATCTAATCATTTAGTCCGTGTCATATACCCAAGCTCTCCATCAAATTTCGTCCGAATCCATTCACGACTTTTTGAGATATCCTGTTCAGAAAAAGACAGACAAGCCGGTAGGCGACATGGGTGGTCGCTACATAATTGCATACTAGTCATACCAGTTTTTGACGGATCGGGCTGAAATTTTTTGACAAAGAGGATGATTATAGTGCGCATAAAAGCCTGGAAGCCGATTTTGATTTCGAAAAAATTAATTTTTTAGGATTTTCAAAAATTTCAAAGTCCCGTTGCTAGGCCACCTGGTGTCCATAGCAACGTGCTCAAAAGCGTACAACTAGATCCTGGTATGAACCTACCTGTCAAGTTTCATCAAATCGGTTGACTCCTCTGGCCTCCAGAGCTGTCCATTACATACAAACAACATACAAGCCGGTAGGCGACATGGGTGGTCGCTACATAATTGCATACTAGTCATACAGTTTTGATGGATCAGGCTGAAAATTTTGACAAAGAGGTTGATTAGAGTGCGCATAAAAGCCTGGAAGCCGATTTTTATTTTCGATAAAAATAATTTTTTTAGGATTTTCCAAAAATTCAAAGTCCCGTTGCTAGGCAACGGTGGTGTCCAGAGCAACGGTGCTCAAAAGCATAGAACTAGATCCTGGTATGAACCTACCTGTCAAGTTTCATCAAAATCGGTTGACTCCTCTGGCACCAGAGCTGTCCATTACATACAGACAGACATACATAGAGACAGACGGAAAAAGTGAAAATAAGGGTACTCTAGCGCGCACCCAACAGACAGACAGACAAGCAGAAAAACATAACCTCCATCCACCTTCTGTGGTGGAGGTAACGAAATAAACATACTCAGAATAGACATTGACGGCACAATTAATTCACTATCCTATTATGGAAAAAACTGTCAGAAAGAAAAGTGAACAACAACCGCTTTAAATGTACATGTAAATGTACTAACCCTAACAGCCCAAATTCAATCAGACAGGGTTAATATTGTACTCATGATTGCATCAAAAGACAAATCGAGGCACAAAATATAAATTGTAAAAATAGACTTCATTATGGAAGGGAATCACAGAAGGTAACTTCCGTTGATGAACTGCACCAAATTGAAATTAAAGGTAACTTGAAGGAATCAAGTTATATCAGTTTTGTTTAGTGCCATTTGTGTACCACCGAGATGAAAATAGGAGCAGGGTTAAAAAGACCATGCGTGTTAAAAGTTTGGGCCAAATCACATTGGTACAGAAGACATGGTATTGCAACAAGAATTTGCTCAAAACTTTATTCTGCTGTTTGTGCAAAAAAAAAAAGGGGAATACAACCCTGTTTAAACAAGAGAATTAAAAACTTTTTTTTCTTATAAAAAAATATAGCACACATTTCAGCTTACCAAAATGTATGAACAAACAATATAAAATAATAATAATAAAAGATAATAATTTTGTTAATCCACCATGAGAAATTATCCCACAATGAAACTGCAAGTGACCACCTACTGTATTAGAAATTGCACGATGACGAGAAAAACAAACAAAAAAACAACAAAATTGACAGATCTAAAAAGCCAGTGCAACTCACGCATTCGTGGTAGTAAAGCATCACCCACCAAGATGAGTGGTTCATAAATACTGTACAATAATGATGTGAAGATGCACGATGCAAAGCCAAGTGTTTCAACCAAATCCCGACTTTGCAAACAGACCCACTCAGAGTGCAAACAGTTTACAATTTAACAGCCATTTCATGCATAGAAAGGAAAAAAAACAATGTACTTTGTAAAAAAACAAAAATGCCACCAAGGCTCATTGCTTGACCTATCATGGTCCTGCTGCTGCTCTCCATAACAAAGAATTGACTCCTGGTGTGTGCGCGATGGAAGCTGGACCGCGTGTCCTGCGATCGCCACATAATTCAGAGCCCTTTATCGAGGCAGCGGGAACTGTTGCCAGAGTCAGTCGTGCCAGGCCTGAGCATCATGGGGTGGAAAAGGCGAGTTAGGAGGATATTCTAAAGTGTACCTGCATTTTGACAGATTGACACACGCACACACTACCCACCGAGTGCACGCAGTAATTCTCGTCGCACACTTGCCGTGAAGGTGCGTACAAGACAAAGCGTGCTGAGACCGGCAAAAAGGACGTTGTAAAGCAATACAATATGGAAGTTCCCCAACCAGTCAAACTGTCCGAAACTTCCAAGCAGATCAAAGTTGGTGATACCTGGAAAATATACACGTTGTCGTGACCAAAAATGTATCGAGCTACAACATCTTCTCAAAACTTATCTGCAGCGATTAAATAAAATCCTATAATGATATACATTTTCTCTTTTGGATTCATTAGATTTCATTAGCAGCCCTCATCCTCAATTCCTCTAAATCCCTGAGCCCCTGAAAGAAAACAATTAATTTGGGAAGTAAAAGTTCTCAAATTCCGATCAGTTTTTGATTGGCCCTTCATCATTATGACATCATGTTAAAAAATTTTTATTTTTTTTTTGAGGAGGAACTAAAAAAAACAAGGACAAATGTGTCCAAGAGCCACGTCCTAAAGGCAATAACAACAACTTCCGATATTTCATCACGTGCCTTGATGGAGCCAATAGCGAGACCCGTCATGGAGGCTCCTGTTCATGACGAGAAAATCGTGTATTTACAAAATTACAACACATTAAATGGAATAATCTTTAAATAGTAACGTGAACTTTTCGAAACTTTAAAGCAAATGTCCGAATATATTTAAAAGTTGATGATAGATGCTCTCAAAAGGCACCGTCAATGCGAGGATGTGTACAGGTGTTTAGTATTTAAGGGGATCCGGATCCTGTATATAAAAGAGCCGAGTCCTAAAGGTTTTGTCAGAACAAGAAGAAGAACAAGAAGAAGAACAAGAAGAAGAACAACGTGGAGCTCTCTTAGAGCCAGCGTTCGCTATGCGAGACGCGGCTTAAAATTAGCATGAGGATGCATGTGGGTAATTCGGAGATTCCAATGTGTTGTTTGATGAAAAATAAAGAAAAGCATTGATAGAAGCATTTACTTAAAAAAAAAACAGTCATGTAAGCCATTACATATGAAAACTAGAACGGGACTCGGTAGAGCGCATACCTCCACCAAGCTCAACACTTTACGTTTTGTATCTCACTGATAGGCCAGATCCGGATCTTCACCAAAATCTAATAGATTTGTCCTTGACACACACCCAACCCGTCCACCAAATTTTGTCCGAGTCAATTCCGAACTTTTTAAGATATCCTGCTCACAGACAAACAAATAAACAAACAAACAAACAAACAAACAGGAGTGAATACATAATCTCCATCCAGCTTTAGACGTGGAGGTAATCATAGTAGTTTAAATATCAATTTTGAAAGTTGTGGATGTAAATATGGGCAAATGAAGATTAAAAAGATGATTATTTTAATGAATGCAAATAATAATAATAATAATAATAATATTACACCCCCCACCCCCCACCACCACCACCCCACCCCCCAATAATAAACACCCCCCCCACCCCCCAAAAAACAGCAAACAAGTGTTTTTAATTGGAGATTTAATTTTAACCTCAGTGAGGAAACTCCAAGTAGTGACTTTATAATTTATTCTAATCTGGATAAGATTGAAGCTCATGGAAAAGCAAGGCGATATAAAAAACGCAACGGAGAGGGAGGCGAAGAAAAGAGAGAGGAGAGAAAGAAGAGAAAAAGAGAAGAGCAAAATTTGATGTTATTCTTAAAATTTCAAAGTATTTCATACAAACACATGTGCCATCAAAATTAATTGATTGTGCAGAGTTGTACAAACTAATGCAAGGACTCAGAGCCAGCACACATTACAGTCAACCTGAACTTTACACAAAGAAATGCTCCTTGTGACATCACAATTTAAGGCATAAATTGTCACACTAAATAAAGAAATTGCGATCCAATTGGAGCCATTTTAGAAGTCATATTATGTGCAGTGTGGGAATGTTTCTATCCTTCCTTAAAATACAGCTTGCACAAGAAGGCAGTAAAACAAAAACAACCCCCCTCCACCTCCTCACAATAAGACAGTCCAAAGGGCCTTTCTGCAACCTTTGACCGAGTAAACAGTGCGGGGGTCTTGTCCCACCTGCTTGTCTACAGAGTCACCCCCGGGTGCAGTTTTGTCGCCTGGAAAGTTTTTGGTCAACATTGCGATGCCATTTGCTTCGTTCTAAAAGAGCTTTGTGTGTATATCGATGGGATGTGCATGTCACCTGCACAGCTGAGAAGGCTTCTGTGGGATTTTGAATGAGTAGTCCTCAAACCTTATCCCAAGAGTAACTGGTTAGGTGATGATGGACTTTAATTAATTAATGGGTGAATATTTACCAAAAGTATATTTACAAATACATTTGAAATAGCAATGAATATCAATGCAAGCATGATAAAATTACTAAAGCATCTCCACCTCTCTTACTGATCCACCTAAAACAACTTCATGCAGATGTAATATGCAGATTGCCCCATGCATTTTAAACAGACAAACCATGAATAATTCTCACCGAGGGTTCGTGAGAGAACAGGCAAGGCAGAGCTGAGCACTAAAAGGACCACACAGTTTCCAATGACCTGTTCGCAGAAAGCAGTGTGAGGAAGTGCCCAGTATTACCAATGGTGCCAATGTTATCAACTATTCAATCAAGCCGAAACAATAAAAAAATTACATACCTGCCAACATTCATTGGAAATCTCAAATACAAATCAAATTTAAATGATTACGAAATGTATGATTTTAGAGCATAATCAAGACAATTCTATGGATGAACAACTTGCAAGATAAATTATTTTCCCAAAATGGCAGCAATTATAAAGAAAGAAAGAAAAAAATCGAATAATACACACACATTTCTGAAATGTGCACTACACACAAATATATACACGTGCAAAGGCATGCAGCATGCACGTGCAAACACACCTGCACACAAAAGTGTGCACGAACATGAAATAAACTGTTTCACCTGCACAGAGAGGGTGATTACAGTCTGTACAAAGAACTGGAAAATGATTCCCAAGTTTCCAAGTTGCAGCTTTTCAGAAATGTGTGTATGTATGTATGTATGTATGTATGTGTATATATATATAAAATAAATAAATAAATAAAATTTTGGAAAACAATGTAAAATCACCAACTAAGCAAATATTCACAAAGTAAAGGTAATGATGTGTTCTAACCATATTTAGAGTGGGTAAGCTCTCACATTTCAATGTGTGGTCAATCCCTCTTGGATGAGTTTCATCAATACATCGTCCTCCTATCGATCAATGATTGGCAAGTAACAGACTACAAAGATGCCAGCGCACCCACATGTAGGAGCGAGACGTCATACGAATACATGCATCACACATGTCCTGCATGCGATGCATATCGGATTGGGGGTGACACCAAAGCATGAACATGCGGTTTTTGCCTCATGCTGGATGTACTCCACACTTCCATAAGCATAGCAATATCTACAAATGTTGGAAATTAAAGTTCTTTATAAAGCAAGCAACGACCGAACCAAATTGGCAAGCACCAAATGGAGGAGATGGAAGCAAAAAAACAAACAAACAAACAAAAAAAACTCGAGAACAATCAAGTATCTATCGTTTACATATTTGCGGAGGTACCCAATTAGTTCCTGTTGCATTCCAAAATATCCCACACCATTCTGCAGAATGGCGTGTGAAGGTGTTCAAATTTCCAGGTTAATTTCACCCATCTACCTGATCAAGCATCGTCAAGTTTCCCTCACTAACAATGCGTTTTCAGCAAAGCTGCAATAGAACATTGCCACATGAAGAACTCAACACTGCCCTCTCCTGCCCAAAAATGGCCACATGTGCAATGCTTATTAGAGCAATATATGTATGTATGTATGTATGCATATATATATATAAATAATTACATACATACATAGATACATACATACAGTGCCGATAGAAGGTCTACACGTCCTTTCAAATTTTTCACCTTTTGTTGCCTTATAGCCTGGAATTAAATTGCATTAAATCAGACTTTTTCCAGCTTTACTTACACATCATAAACTACAACATCTAAGTAAAAAACAAATTCTACAAATTTCACAAAATTTATTAAGAATAGAAAACGAGAATACCTTGGTTGAATAAGTGTCCAACCCCCTTATAATAGCAATTGTACATTAGCTCAGGTGTAACCAATCACCTTCAAAATCATACACCAAGGAAATTGGCCTCCACCTGTGTTAAATTGTCATGATTATGATTATTGCAGAATAAAATGAGCTGTTCCTGTAGGTTTCCTCTGCTGGGTAGTGCATTTAACAGCAAAGACAACCATGAGCATGAAAGAGCTTTCAAACGACCTCCAGGATAAAGTTTTGGAAAGGCACAGATCAGGGGATGGGTATAAAAATATTTCAAAGGCCTTGAATATCCCTTGGAAAACAGTCAAGACAATCATTATTATATTAATACGCTAAGCCATATTTTGTGGACGTATCTCCTCCGAAACTGCCGGACAGATTGTCGCCACTTTCGGCATGCGGGTGCTCTGTAGTCTAATGTACAGCATAGGCTATGTGAGATCGCCCCAGACGGACAGGTTTGGGAATTTTTGACGATTTTCTAATTTTTACATTTGTTTGCATGGCGACGTGTGACGTCATTGCTGAGAGGCGTAATGACGTCATGACATCATCAGTCATTCACTGACGTCATTACGTCTGTCGTCGACAGACCGTCACCGCTGAGAGGCGTAATGCCACTCCTAGAAAACAGCGTCTGCAATGTAAAACCCTCTTCTGCACATGCTGACTACCTCAGAAGGTGCATTTGACATATAAAAAAATGTAACAAGAAACATTGTATATAAATAAATTCTGGAAATCACATTGTGAACACTGGATATATTGACGTCCGAACGAACCCTCACTTCAGAAACTTCGCGCGGGTTTGGCTAGTTAGGGTAAGTTTTGGAAAGGCACAGATCAGGGGATGGGTATAAAAATATTTCAAAGGCCTTGAATATCCCTTGGAGCACAGTCAAGACAATCATTAAGAAATAAAAGACGTATGGTACCACCAAGATTCTGCCTAGATCAGGTCGTCCCTCCAAACTGGATGACCAAGCAAGGAGGAGACTGATCTGAGAGGCCACCAAGAGGCCAATGGCAACTTTGAAAGAGCTACATGCCTTTAGGGCAAAGACTGGTCACTGTGTACATGTGACAACAATATTCCAAGCACTCCACAAGTCTGGCCTGCACAGTAGGTTTGCATGAAGGAAGCCATTACTCAAAAAAGCCCACCTTGAGTCCCGTTTGAGGTATGCAAAAAAACCCACTCTGGATATTCTGAAGCCATGTGGCAAAAAGTTTTGTGGTCTGACAAAACCAAGATGGAACTTTTTGTTCTAAATGCAAAACGTTACGTTTGGTGCAAACCTAACACAGCACAGCACATCACCCAAAGAACACCACCCCTACTGCGAAGCATGGTGGTGGCAGCATCATGTTATGAGGATGTTTCTCATCAGCAGGGACTGGGGCACTTGTCAGGATAGAAGGGAAAATGGATGGAGCAAAATACAGAAAAATCCAAGAGGAAAACTTGCTGCCGTCTGCAAGAAAGCTGAAATTGGGACCGAAGTTCACGTTTCAGCATGACACCGAACCGAAGCACCCAGCCAAAGCTACACTGGAATGGCTAAGGAACAAAAAGATAAATGTCCTTGAGTGGCCAAGTCAGAGCCCTGACCTAAATCCAAAAGATAATCTGTCAGGACTTGAAGATTGCTGTCCACCAATGCTCCCCACACAACTTGACTGAGCTTGAACAGTTTTATAAGCCTGGTGTTGGCTTAATGGTCAGCGTGGCTGGCTTAGGATCCCAGGGTCCCGAGTTTGAGCCCTGTTGGCTGCTGAATTAACACCAGTTGGGGTCGACAAAGCTTGTCATCCTCCCGAGGTCGGCGAAATGAGTACCAGTATACTGGGAGAGGGCACAGCATCAGCGGTACAGCCACGCTCCAATAATTGATAGCTACCTGGCAGCCAAGCTGTCATATGCAAGAACAGAAGAACAGTTATATGCAAAAGAATGGGCAAATATTGCCCAATCAAGGTGTGTAAAGTATGTCGAGACCCATCCCAACAGATTCACAGCTGTAATGGCTGTCAACGGTGGTTCCACCAAGTATGAACTCAGGGGGTGGACACCTATCCAACCAAGATATTCTAGTTTTGCATTTTTAATTATTTTTTTGAAATTTGTAGAATTTCTCTCGTGTTCCTGCTGGTGGGTTTGTGGTGTGCTGGGCAGGGTGCTGGCCGTTGGCTGTCCGATTCAAAGATTGTCTCATCGTGAGGACCATTGATGTGAACAGACTAAGTGTGGGAGCGGAGTATCGGCATATTCACATGCCTCTGGAGAATAAACTGCAGCGTGGTTCGTGAGCCATGACGTCGAGTGCCATCTCTGCGCTGCCTGACGAACGGCTTGTCGCCATTTTGTTGGGCGCGTCTGCAGGGCACCTCGATTCGGGGATCCCTTGGGACCGTCTCTGGGCGCGCAGTTGGTGCCGGGATGGGGGAGGGATTTTTCTTTGGCTCGTTTTCCCCTTGTCTGTGTTTGGATCTGTGTGGAGGTGCCTCAATTGGAGTTAGATTTAGGTTAACTCACGTTTTTCTTTCATTATTATAATTTGAATTACTAGTACGTGCCGTAAAAAAAAAAAAAATAAAAAAATAAAAAATTCAAACCACGAGCAACAAACAACAACCACACAGGCCGTTTCTTCGCTCTCGCGTGCCCGTACGTGCGTGGCGCGGAAGTTCGCATATCAGTTACGATTATTCGCAATTTAGGTTTTAATGGCCAATTATTCAATTAGCGCCAACGTATTTTGCCTTTTCGCAATGTCATCGCAAGGAAAAACAAAAGAGAAGAGAAGAGAGAAAAAAAATTCCTTCCTGGTTCAGAGCATACCAGCACTCTGATGTTACCGAAATTTATGCACCGTCTAATATGAAAACGATCATAACTTGCGGCATTGTGTTTATCTATAAATGCGCATAAGAAATCGAGAAATTATTAGAATACACGAAGTCATCACTCTCCGGAAGCCCGTACGTTGTAACCCGTAATGGGGAACGCGGCTGAGCTTCCCTCCCCATCGGCCACGCCCACGCAACAACGTGTCTTGTCATTGGTTTGGTAAATAAATGGCCATAACTTGGGAAGCACTTGTCCGATTAATATCAAACCTGAAAAGGCACATCCTCAGGTCCCAGCAATATACCTGGCAAGTTTCAATTAGATCGGACCAGCGGTTGTCGAGAAACAGCGGTCACAGACACACAGACACACAGACACACAGACACACAGACACACACAGAGAGATTGCTGGAATTATAGATAGATTGTCATTGTACATGTTTGATTATTGTTATGAAATAATTATTTAGTTAATTCAATTTGCTCATGTCCGTGTATTTGTGCCGTTTTGGTACATCGCAAATTAACTGTTTTCCAGTGTGCGCATTAATCTCTGAGTCTCGGCTGCAGGTCTCCATGGGAGAAGTTTGGCCATCCGTCCAGGTCGGGGTTAAAACCCCCTGGACACGACAATATATACAGCATAGTCGGACCCTGACATTCACCGTTATGAAGTGAGACCTGCTTCTCCACTACTTAAAAAAAAACTCTTTCGGACTGGTCTCCTATATCCACCACTGCTGATAATAATTCAACCTGGGAATTCTTCCACAGAAACTTGCTCTCTCTCTTATGCACAGTTTCATCCCATCTCATCTTCAATTATAGGACCCATCCTTCCGCTCTTGGTACTCTGAATCCAGTGTTGAGGCAGTTGCTTTACGATAACTTGCATTCTCCTCTTGGATGGCAAATCCGACCGAAGACAACGAAAGATCATCCCACAGAGCCCGCAACAAGTGTGTGTCTACCCTCAAGAGAACCAGAAAACAACATGTGTCCAATCTCAAGAATGAACATTCAAACTTGTCTCCTTCCTCTAAAACCTTGTGGCATCTTCCATTTGCTTGGAAATCAGCTAACATCACAGCATTACATAAAAAGGTGTAAAAACAGATCCCCTTGACGACAGCCCAATTGGCTTACTGTACTATGCTTCCAATCATCAGCAAGGTCATGGAATCCATAATCACAGTAAACATAAATCATTCCTTTTCTCCAACAGCCTTATCTCAGATCAAATCGGATTCAGACCTGGTGGAGGCACTCAATATTAGACATGAGATCAGGGCCATCTCTCTGGACATATCTCAGGCTTTTGATACAGTCTGGCATCTTGTCATGCTCTCCAAACTGTCTGCTTATGGAATCCAAGGCCAACTCCACTCTTGGATCCTGACTTCCTCCAATCTCGTAACCAACGTGTAGCTCTCACGGAACCCTTTAATCTTCTCTTCCCGTCAAGGCTGGAGTACCCCAGAGCAGTGTTCTAGACCCCATCTTATACCTAGTCTTCATCAATGATCTCACTGACTCTCTAGAAAATCCTCTTTATCACTTTACCGATGACTCCACTCTCTGCCGTGACATCTCTCGTACTTCTGACAGACAGGTAGCAGCCTCTCACCTCTCCTCAGACCTTGACAAAAATCATAAACCTAACATTTTTGTTTCAACCACCGGGTTATATCTAAAACCAGGCGGAACATTTAAAACACATGCTGTGTACCTGGCAAAGGCCTGCCTGCATGCGTGCATGCATACTCGCACATGCAGTGACCTTTTCACCCCTCTGGTCGGCTCACTCCGAATCCGATTCGTACATGCTACACTTAGGTGAAGCAGTTTTTATTTAAAAACTGAACCATCAATCCTTAACCATCCCCTTAACAGAGGGAGAGGGATGGGGG
>CM068955.1:105026592-105037551 GCA_035128595.1 Eptatretus atami
TAGTCGAAACCGCGTGGTTAATTAGGTAAATGGATTCTTGACAAAAAGACCCTACGCTATGCGGTGGAGGTATTTGCGTCCACGGTCGGTTCAGCGACCCACCACATCACGGAATTATCTGTGAGCGACGGCCTACAATTCCGGGAGTCTGGTGGGAGACGACATAACTTCCCCCACCTAGTGGTCGTTCTCGCCACCCGACCCGGCCCGCAACAGTTTGGTGTCAGGGGTTCGGATCTCGAACCCCTCCGCCTCATCGAGAAGTTTACGGGTTCGGATCAGGAGGTGCTGCCCCCCCCCTTCCCCTACGAAATTAAGAGCAGGACTTCTACAGGACTACAAAATATAGTGAATTCTCGGTACGGACCATGGCGGACTAAGACGAACTGGTACAGGTGGGGTCTGAAATAATCTTAGAGGAATCCGTGGCTCAGGACATAGCAATCTCCATGGGATCCATACCCGATCATAGAGGATCTGTTTCATCAGGGCAACCGATAAGGCAGCAGTTTATGGAGATGATGGAGATGTTAACATGAATGAAAAAACAAGCAGTCATAGACTGGTACTTACGAAATCGTCAACTTGACCTCTGACCTTGTCTAATAAAAGCTGTCTCTAGAGAGGTAGCGACGCAAACCAGAAGTTTCTACGATGATTCTGTACCAAACCATCAAAATCGAATGTTTGACCTCACTGTGACCTTGACCTTTGACCGATTTTGACCAAAATCTAATCAGCACTAGCCATCACCTCCTGAATCACGTGGTGTAATTTGACATTGGTAGCTTCTTCCTGTTCTCGAGTTATCGTGCCTACAAACAAACAAACACACAAACAGATGACGGAAGTCATCAATATAAGATTTCGTAAGTAACAAATGGATGCGAATACGCAAGCAATGAAAGGGGATTTACAAAACATACAAAATCAAATGGAGGCGAATACGCAAGCACAGAGGAGTGATGTGCAAGCACTGAAAGGGGATTTACAAAACCAAATGGATGCGAATAGGCAAGCAATGAAGGGCGAAATGAAAAACGTGGTCCGGAATTTTTCAAATGGGATCAGGACTGAACATGGAGAAAAGACCGAGTCGAGGGGAGGTGTGGAGGTTGTTTGGGCCGTGATAACGACGAGCAAGGTCGAGGTGACGAGTGACGCCACGATAATTAAGGGAGAAACCTGTAAACTCGGACAGGGGATGACGGAAATAATAAAAGAGACGCAGGAATTAGAAGAGGTGGATAAATTGTACGAAATTAAAGAGGAGCACACACACATAGAACTGGTAAGGGATATTGAGGTTGAGCATGTGGAATGTTCTGAGACCCAGTGCGAGGGTCGGATTAACCTCCCACAGGAACAAGCGGAGACGGTATGCTCCCTCGAGGCAGGCCGTGACGAGGTAAGTCCGGTAAGGCTGTACGAGGTAGAGTGGTTGCATGGTGCGAAAGAGCGCATGCCGAGTTTTGGGGGGATAGAAACCCCGGGGTCTCTTGGGCAAACCCAAGCACCCAGTATGATTGTCTCGGAGTGTGTGTCAGAGCGTAAGTGTAGTGCAAATGACATGGAATGTATGAGTGCCCGTGAGGAAATGGGACATGGACCGACCCAGACGGGAGTCGTGGGTCGTGTAACGGACGGAGTTATTTCGGAAACCGTGCCGGCTCCACGGGACGCCGCGTGTGAGGTCCGTTCCGTGTTTTGCGAGCGGCCCAAGCGCACACGTTTGCGCGATCGGGAGCCGGCGCTAAAACGTTCCGTGTCTGGTACAAGATGAGAGCACGGACGGCTAAAATGGAGGCGAATTGGATCGAGTAAATTTGGAAAGCATGAGTCCCCATGTGAGCACGTGCACGGGGCCGACGTGCTGCACGCCACGAATGATATTCGCGGGACGAGTCCCGACGACACCTCCGGGCCCGCCTGCGTGGCAAGCCTCGCAGAACGATCCGTGTGCGAGTGACGTCATCGGCAGGGACGCGCAGCATGAAGGCCAGGTGAGTAGCGCACGGTGGCTCACATGGAGGATGGTCCAAAAGCGAGCGTGTGGTGCAGTTAACGGGCCGCCGTTACGCTCGTATGTATCAGCCAAATGGAGGGGACGAGCGAGTTGTAAACTGCCGCCCTGGAGGCATAAGGCTCGTCGAGTCTTGCCACGAGTACACGATGCCCGGCCAGGATGTAGCAAACATCCTCGCGGGGGAAAACGAGCATTAGTTAGGGGAAGGGTTTCGCGTTAGATAGACCGGCCTCATGGGGGCATGAGTCGTCCTCCATGGGGCCTGGTAATACGAGTTTGGGTAATTTAGGTTAGAATTTAGAATTGATTGGAGACATGGACAGACATGGAACGTGTAGTGGGGACGTAGATTAGCTTAGCGATATAATGAAATGGAACGTGCATTTGAGCAAGGGATGACGGGGAGCACGAGCTAGTTAGGGGAACGTAGTTAGCGTCAGTATTGGTGTGAAAAAAGGAAAAAAAGAGACAAAGGAACATAATGAGTAAACGTGGGTCAGCGGACCCGAGTGTGAATGGAGTGAATGTGGAATGCATGGCGCGAACGAATGATTGGGGGGAGGAGTGAATTCCACCCAAGGGAACCCGGGGTTAGTGTAATGTTAGTTAGTGGGTTAGTCAAATTAACCACAAACGGATGTCGGTTTGTTGTTGGTGTCGAACGAAGGCACGAACCCTTTTGAAGGGTGCAGGAGTCTATTGACCGGCTGGGAGCATGGCTGTTGAAATATGCGTACTGAGTAGAGGGCACCCCGGGAACCAAAGTAGTCGGCCAGAGTAGGCCATGGGTCCAAGGGACCGAGTTAGTTAGTGTAATGGGCACGGGTAGCCCACGGAAATGGGACCCGGAGCACCAAAATGCCACGTGGGCATCGACGGGGAAGATGCCAGGAAGGGCATCCCCCACGTTCATAAGGAGTAGGGAGGCTCGGAGACAGCCTCAGCGACCCGAGGGTGCCGAAGATCGAGTTCGGCAGATGGGTAAACCTGCCAGTTGAGACACGCTGCCCAGCCACAAAATTGTGCAAGAGCACGAGAGAAAATTTCGGGCCAGGCCCAAATTAATAACGAACACCAACACAGGCGACGGGAATCGTGGTTGCTAGAACCAATAGTTCAAAGAGACAGGCCGTGTTTTGAAAAGCCCTGGGATAGAGTCACGTTTAATATATGCTAGATAGATAGGAAACATGTACCCCTTCGCCTGCTGGACTCACCTTGGAAATTTCTGAGGCCTGTGGGAGTTATTCTGAGGCCGTATTGGGCCTCAAGACAGATTCACTTGTCTCTTCCTTAATCCTTTCCAAAGGGATCTTGGGGATTGGGGATGGACAGTCAGGACAGGTTAGCCAAACAAAGACGATAAGGGGGTTAGGGACACACGAAATTGTTTATTTAAAAAAAAAAAAAAAGTCTACATTTCGTGTTTTTCTTGTTGCAAACTAATGTGGGTGGGTATGGACAGTGACAGGCAAAGGCGATAGGTTGGGAGGGAGACCGTAGGGTAGGTCCGAGCCCGCCTTCCGAGTGGCCAGCACCACCGCACTCCCTCCACCAACCTGCACTGCACGGCAAGAGCGGCCAACTTCATCGGCTGTTGTTTTGCTGCGAAGCCTGTACGGCCGGATCGTCTGCAGCTGTTTTCTGCAAGGCCTGTGCCGGTCATCATCACTGCCGGCTGTTTTGCTTCAAGGCCTGTGCCGGCCAGTTCATCTGCCGGCGTTTTTGCTACAGCGGCCCTGTTTTGCCATGCCTTGCCTGCCTGCCTTTGCTTTGTTCCATGCCCACTGCCCCTGTTCACCAGCCCCATTCAATTTTGCTTTACCCCCTTGTTCATTGCCATGTGCGCCAGGATCAACAAGCAACAGTTTGCAAGCTGCAAGAACTGTCCTGTTGGCAGGTACAACACGGGCCTGCAGTGGCGGCCCGTGCGCCGGTTCACCGTTAACTTTGTTTTGCTCCCTGCAGAGTCCATTGATCCTGGGCCATGGTTTAGTGTAAATTTTGTAAGTTAAGTTGTATTGTAAATATGAGTGCGCCCCGGCATGTCTGTCTTAGCGCCGGCAATTTTATTTAAGTAGTCCGTGTGAGTGGGTTTGTTTAGTTAGTTACTCAGCCCTCAGGTTATTTATTTTGGGGACACGAATACCATGAATGTCGCACTCAGGGATCCGTAGGTAAACGTACTAGGGGAGAACTACACATGATGGCACACGAGAATTTGACGACTCGGACGAGTCTGTAAAAAGGGGAGGGGTAGTGTTACGGCTGTGGAAATTCGCATTGCACCATGAAGGGCCCGTAGGTGAGATATCTCTAAGTACATGTGCAGTTAGCCCAAACCCGTTGTTTAGAGGGAATTTATGTGATTCATTCGGGCTGCGACGCTTTGAGATAGCCGTTTTTCTGTTCTATCTTTATTTTGAACCAGCCACGTCCCAACCGCCATCACACAACAACCACCGCAACCACCACGCCAGCCATCGTCACCAACTGCAACCACGCTCCAACCCTCAGACAACAACGCCAACAGCCACGACCTTTACCGTCACAACTCGCTCCCACATCATCGCATCATGCCATTCCCAAACGGCACCATGACCATCAAAGCACCACCTGTGAGCACTGAGCGTCGGGCTGTCCTGGGCTTCAGCGATACGCACCGAGCGCGAGTGCAAATAGCGGCCTTTCCGAGGGAAAATTCGGATCAGGAATGCTACACGCCCACTTCTGATCCGTCCAATTGAAGCGCGGGGCGGCTTGGCCCCGCCTCCAGGCGCGTCTGTATGGAATCGAAATATGCAAATTCTAGGATCAGGGGAGGTTCACGTCCACTTTACCTCCGTCCAATGGGCGAGCGTGGCTCCGCCCCGAGCTCATCCTGATCCGGAAATTTGCATATGGGTTCTCCTGCCGGCCTATAAAACGCGAGCGCACGGCAGAGAAGGGCGCAGAGAGTTTCGGCAGTCAAGTCGGGTTGGAGAGCAGAGAGTGGAGCAGTCAAGTCGGGTTGGAGAACGGAGTCGAGTCGGGTGGCGAAGGCATCGAGTGGTTTCTGCAATCGGCTGAGGAGAATTGGGGGAAGAGGCCAAGGAGCTCGGGTCCGAGGCAGGGAAGACGGCGGTCGGCGACGAGGTCGTGGTGGGATCGCTCGTCGCGGGACCAAGCAGCCAGCCTCCTCCCTAGGGCATCAACATCCCCTCTTCCCCCACGGAGGTGGAGGTCAAAAGGGGCCCCCCCCCCTCCAACGCGTGCAACGAAACCCGCGAAGGAGCACGAAGTTGGGGCACGCGCCGCAGCGGACATTTGCGGCTTGTCACGTGGACGCGGGTAGGACCCCCCCGGTCTCGCGGGCCTGGCCGCTCCTTCAGGTCACGCGCACATATTGGCCCACGGGCCCCGTCTGCCCCCTTGTCTTTGAGGGTGGCCTTTTCTTTTGCTTTTGAGTAAATGTTGGCGGCGCCGTCTGTAAAGTAGAACTGTATAAGTGTTGCCGAGTGTTCGCGTATTCGGTAGTATCTCTGCGTCATTGTTTCTTTTTTGTACTTGATATATGTGCATTCTGATTCTGTTTGGCTGTATATGTGTGCTTTGTGTCTGTGTCTGTGTGTGAAATAAATGTGCATTATGTTGAATTGTTCCCCGTTTCGCTGCGTCCTTTCCTTCGTTTGAATCTCCATCTTGCTTCACGTAAAAGGTTCGTAGTGGGCTTGATACGCCCGATAATTAATTGGAACCGTCGAGGCCGACGATAACACCGCTCGGTTATCCCGATAGCATGGAACGGACCGCTTAAGCGGCCCGTGTCCGGAGTCGACCTGCGGCGAGGTGCGATCGCCCGGTTTACCATCCGCGTGGGTACTTAGGTAGGTCGAGTTTGGCGAACAACCCTATCCCACGCGGGTGGCCGATTGGCACGATCGTGGTGAGGTCGAAAGGCCCACCCGTGACTGGCTCCGGGCGATAGTTCCCGGAGGTCACGACAGAATTGTCCGTCCGGTGGGCGAGGCGGCCGCCATTCGAGTCACGTGGCCGTTCGCACGCCGGCGGGCGCGAATTCGCAACAATATATATATATATATATCACTGCATAGCACACGTAATTGTCTTGTACATTGAAGATTTTCTTTGTGCTCTTGAATACGATCCGATAAATGATTAAAATAAATAAATAAGTAAATCTCAATGGCTATCAAATGCTTCATCATTACATGACAACACTTCAAATCTCAAAACAATGAAAGCAGTTTTCCATTTTGTTCAAGATATTGCTCTTTATAAGCAAGGAAGACTTGTGCCCTCAGGAACAAACAATGATCATAAAAAAAAAAGAAGGCCGACAGGTTTCTCATAAAACTGACGAGTATATGTCGTATGTTATGCACAAAGTATCACAATCTTACCGTAAACAGCAGAAGCAACAGCATTACCAAGGGAAAGCACAGATTGCGCTGCCAGCCAGATGCCCGCATTCGCCGTTCTGTAGATGCACGACACCCGGATCGCAACAAAATTCTTGCGAATCAAGGAGGTTGACATTTTAAAGATACTTTATAGCCGTATAATTAAAAAAAACAGTAAACAGGTAAAATAACAAAAAAATAATTGCCATCATTGCTTTTTGCAAACCTTGAGAACAATGATTTGTTATTGAAAAACTCCAAAACAAGGCAGCAGGTTGGAGTACCACATTCATTTGTGGATTTTTGTTCATCTTAACCACCATTATTAGTGAACATGTGATGCAACTCTGGATCGCTTTTCACTTTTCCACTTCAGAAATTTTTTTTCCCTGCTGCTCCACACTTATGCAGATTCTTCTCAATGCATGCAGTTTTCTTAACTGAAGAAATAATCAACATCCATTTTATTCCCCCATAGAAGTTTATCATCAACTATAATACAAATAGCAAGTAAAGTCACAACAAGCAATCTGCCATAACCACAATTCTCCAAAACCCTTCAGATTAGAACACGCATTTGCTTAAATACTGATGTTCGTGCTGAGCTTCTGTTGATTACCAAGAAGGCCAATCAGCTATTTTGATACCAATCAACCGATAAGCTGAGCTACACATTTCTTGCAAGAGGCGGTTATTTTAATCCAATGTTTGTATAGTTTCAAAATGGACTGGCAGGATAGCCGAGAGGTATGTGGCCTTTAAGCTGTCGAGCCTAGATTTGAAGATCAGTCCAGCTATAAACCGTTATCCTAATGTTGCGAGGCAGGGCAAGGCATCAATGCGGGTGCTGCCCCTCAGATGAACGTTAAACTGGGCGTCCCATCTGTTAGCATTAGTTGATGGATGATAAAGATCCCACGGTGTCCTTTGCGAAGAGCAAGAGAGCAATTGCTAGCACCCTGAACAAATTCCAAATTGCTGCCAGAATCTACAAATGGCACTGGATGAGCAGCACAGCTGTGCTCCCAGCAATGATGGTATGTATGAAAATAAAATAGTTCTCAAGGCAGAAATCCTCTCTTTTCACACAAATGGTGGGATGGAGACAACACAGTGGATACAATTGTATCCATATACAAGTGAAATATATATATATATATATATGTAATATGTGTATACAACTATACATATATATACATGTATATATATATACATATATATACATATGCATATACATATATATACATATATATACATATACATATATATATATATATATATATATATCTTCTTTCGGTTGCTCCTGTTAGGGGTCGCCACAGCGGATCATCTGTATGATCCGCATAGTGATTTGGCTTAGTTTTTACGCCGGATGCCCTTCCTGACGCAACCCTGGTTGCCTCTTAAGAACACAGGGATATGGTACACCATTTTAACCGGGGCATACACCGGGCCCAGTACACTGGTACTCACTTCGCCGACCTCAGAAGGATGACAGGCGATGACAGCTGAAGTCAACCTCCTGGTGTGTATTAATTTCAAGCGCCAATGGGGCTTGAACTCAGGACCTTTTGGATCCCAAGCCGCTACCCTAACCACTACGCCAACACCAGGCCTATACATATATATATATATATATATATATATATATATATATGTACATACATATATATACCGGGCGTAGTGGCGTGCGCCTGTAATCCGGCTACTCGGAGGCTTGGGTTGGATGATCGCTTCAGGACGGGTGCTCTGTGCTGGGCCGCGCTATGAGAGGGTGTAGGGCAGCCCGAATCATGGCGAAACCCAATCCTTATCCCTGTGTCGTAAGAGGCGACCAGGGTTGCGTAGAAGGGCATCCGGCGTAAAACCTGTGCCAAATCAGTATGCGGATCATAACGGAAGATCCGCTGTGGCGACCCCTAACGGAGCAGACCGAAAGAAGAACACTACTATATATATATAATATAATATATATATACATAAATATATAATATATAATATATCATATATATCTCGTCCCTTGCTATAACGCGGTTCACCTATCGCACCCCCGGTTCATCGCGGGTTTTCCCTTGGAACCTAACTAATTTTTTTCGTGCGCGGTCCCCCGGTATATCGCGGTAATAATATATAAAATAAAATTATTTAAGCAATAAATTATAACGCGTGGCGCTCGACCAGTCACACAACGCACGAGACAAAACATAGAGCGCTCTATTCATTTCTCCTTGGCGCTGATTGGTGCTGCCCACGAGGCGCACTCTCAGGTAGAAGCAAGCAGCATCCGCCAGCATCCTCAGTTCATCGCGTGTCACTGTCTTGAGTGTTTCGCTTGTGAACTTCGAATATTTTCTACGTTTTTTCTCAAGACGACGACGACGAAGGCCTATCACTGCAACGCTTAGCAACAATCGCGAGAACGGCCAAAGAACTGCAGGGGATGGCTGAAGCATGGGATCCCTCTATGGTTCGGGCGTTGCAATTCAAGAACGCTATTGATGTCGCAATGGAAACCTTCAAACCCTCCTCACCACCATGAGAAACAACGCCAGCAACTTCCATCACAATGTTTTTCCAACGTTACTGAGTTTACCATACTGAGTTTAAAATGTGTTTTCACTGTTTTTTATTCCATTATTATTTTTTCTGTACATTTTATGCTGCAATGTTTTCTTTATTGTTTAATTGAGTTTAAAATGTGTTTAAAGAGTGTGTGGGGGGTATTTAGGCTTTAAACTATAAAAAAAAATAGGCATTTTTGGGAGCATCATTCATCGCGGATTTCACTATCGTGGGGGGGGGGGGGGGGGGGGGTGGAACATAACCGCCGCGATAAACGGGGGACGACTGTATATTATGTTGCAGCAACGCCCATCACAAGTTTTTCCAACTTACTGAGTTTACCATACTGAGTTTATGTGTTTCATTTTTTTATTCATTATTTCATTTATTCCATCGTGTGTATATAACACGCACGACACACCCAGCCAATGGAGAAATGAACGACGAGCTGAGTACATTTAACAAATTGGTATATTTATTTACCAATGTGGGGACTATGGGAGCCGCAGAGGAGAGCTATACCGAATATCAAGCAATGCACGTATGTACAGGCAAAACACTTATACAATTCACGACTTGTCAGACTGGCGCCACAAAACAGACACACGCACACCCAGACAGAAGTGGACTCAACGGCCTTTATTGCGACTCTCCAGCCGAAGGGGACAGACCGGCTGTGAGTCAGGCGTGGCTGGTACCTGGCCGAGCATAAACTATCAATAACGATTAGTTATATACACACACATATATATATATATATAATATATATATATATATATATATATATAATATATATGTTGCGGATTAGAAAGCTATCGCACTCAAATTCAGGTTCCTATAGATTAGTTATATCGGTAAGTATATGTTATATAGATAGCTCCCGTCCCTGGTCTAATGGGTAAATCAAATGTGAATGCGCTACGATTGTATTAGAGTTTCAACAATGCCACAACGGCGCATTCTGGAACTGGAATGTTCAACATGGAACTGGCGCTGCTGCGTTCTTCAGGCGCGCGTGGGCGGAGTCCCAACATAGACATGCCGTCCCTCCGTGGCCATCGGCGGGGAGCCGGCATCTTCCGCGCTCCGCCTCGACAGGCACCGTCACCATTAAACATGCGGTCTGAGGTGAAGCCATAGGCGGAGCCACAAATGCCCCCGCTGGAGACTCCGCCCAAGGGATGGAGTGCCCCGCCCACCGCGTGCCTGTCCAATTGGAGCGGGACGAGGAGTACAGGGGCTCCCGTCCAATGGAGGGCGAGTGGGGAGGAGAGAAGCGTTCGTGAGCGGTAGGGGCCGATTAAGGTGTGTCCTGAGGAGATTTTGGGGGTCGGCTCTCTTGGAGTTGTTCTGGTCTTTTCCTGCTTCTCTTCTCCCGCTTCTTCTCTGCCCGGCTCATCACCTTTAGCTTCTCCTGCAACGACTCGTCCCGGCTCCAGAGCGTCGTATCGTCGCTTCCGCCTGGCTGGTACGGCGACACCAGTCCCAAGACCAGGGGACGTCCAGCGCGCCGCTCGTGGCCAGGTAGCCAGCCACGCCTGGCTCACAGCCGGTCTGTCCTCCTCGGCTGGAGAGTCGCAATAAAGGCCGTTGAGGTCCACTTCTGTCCTGGGTGTCGTGTGTCTGTTTGTGGCGCCAGTCTGACAAGTCGTGAATTGTATAAGTGTTTTGCCTGTACATATGTGCATTGCTTGATATTCGGTATAGCTCTCCTCTTGCGTGGCCTACCCCATAGTCCCCCATCATTGGTAAATAAATATACCATTGTTTAAATGTACTCAGCTCGTCGTGTCATTTCTCCATTGGCTGGGTGTGTCGTGCGTGTGGGAAAGTGAGCAGTCATTGCCGCTATATACGGAGTAACAGGATAATCGGCCGGCGGAATTCGGCGATAATAAAACCGCTCGGCATCGCACACGGAACGGGCTCGCTTAAGCGCTCGCTTCCGTACGAGTCTCCGTCGAGGGA
>CM068955.1:105041650-105054631 GCA_035128595.1 Eptatretus atami
GTGGAGAACCCATCCGGTCCAAATCCATTGTCCAGCCTACCCTTTGTCCGTCCGCGGGATCGGCAACATCCACCGCTGGCATTTCCGGACCGGGTTTCACTCCCGTAGGCGCGCACGCGGCGGCCTCGTGCGCTGCACGGCACGAACCTCGCTCTTGCTGCAGTGTAAACCCGGCGCGGTGCTCAAAATAGCTACGGCCGCTACCCGGCCCTTGTCCCTCATTTGTCGCAGTCGTCGTCGCCATTCGACCCACGCACTCCTGTGTGTCACGACGCTCACACATCTTTCCATTACACCCACGCCGGGAGACGCGGCTGCGTGCTCCCGCATGCCGACCGTCATCTCCCTTACATATCGCTCTCTCACACACACGGTCTCTCTTGCACTCGGCCGTTCACTCACGCATGCCATTTCCCTTGCACCCGTGGTTCCATTCACACACGGCCGTTCACTTGCACACGTGGCTCCTTCCACACACGGTGCCTCATCCACACACGGTGTGCTGGGAGGCCCGCACCTCGGCTCACGCGTAACCACACCAGTCACACACGGGGGCGCACTCACACCTTGCACCACACACACCGGGACAATCACACTGGGAATTAGTGCCACCACAAGGGGTTCCGGGGCCTCTATACCCCCCAAGCTCCTCGTGCACCCGTCCGCAGCACTCGCCCCCTCGAACCCGCTTGACACGACCGAACTCACCTGGTCGAGATCAGCTTCAAGGGAGAATAGTGTCTCCCTCTGTTCCCGAAGGAGGCTATCCGGCTGCTCGCACCGGGTCTCGAGACATTCCCCGAGCTCGCCCCCATTATCCTCCACTACCTCCGTGTGTGTGTGTTCGTCCTTAACCCCGTCTTTATCGTGCAGTTTCTCCTCTATTTTTTCTATCTCCCGCGTCTCTATACATTTTCTCTCCTTGTTCCTTATTTCTGTTTCTTCCTGTTCCTTTTTCCCTTCGCATTTGAGTCGTTCTTCTTTCGGAGCTTTGGGCTGTTCGTTCTCTTCCGGAGTTTTTCGATTCTCGTGACTCAAATTTTGCTCTCCCTCGAGCTGGTTATTTCAAACTCGTATAGTTTTTGTTTCTCTCCACTGTTCCTCAGGCTTTTCAGCCTCCAATCTCATCGTTTCTTTCACTTGGCTTAGTTTCTTTTTCCTGTTTCGTTCGTTGTTCTTTCATTATCTCTGCGTACTTCAACCTTGCTTTCTTTTTTAATTGTTCTCGTCTTTCTTTTAATTTCTTTCACCCCTGTCCCTCATTCTCCAATCCATAGTTTCCTTCAATTGGTTAACCTCAAATTCATGTTCTTTTTGTTTTCTATTCCACGTTCCTCTCGTTTTTCGCCTCTCCAATCTCGTTGTTCTTTCAATTGACTGATTTATTTCCTGCTTCATTCCTTGCTCCTTCACTTTCTCCTCGTACTCCAACCTATTTTTTCCTTTTGTCGTTCAGTTCAAATTCATACTCTTTCAGTTTTCTATTTCACTGTTTTTCTTGTTCTCATTCTGCAATCTCGTTATTTCCTTCAATTGGCTAATTTCCTTCTCCTGTCTCATTCGTTCTTCTTTCATTACTCTTTCTTGTATTCATTCTTTAGTCTGGCCTGGTCTTCCAGCTGTTCGATCTGTACAGTGTGGTTCCTTAACGTTTCATTCTCCGTTTCGTTCTTTCTTCTCTCACCATCCTCAACTCGTTTGGTAATTCTGTCTCTTTGTTTGGTGTTTCTGTAACACAGAAGCTTTTTTTTCTAATTCCGTCCTCATCTCCACACACTCCAACGTTGCTTTGGCTTCTAACTGTTCGATTTGCTCAGTGTGGTCCTCAACGTTTCATTCTCTGATTCCGTTCTTTCCTTTTTCAACGTCCTCAGCTCGTCTTGTAATTCCCTCTCTTTGGTTCGTGTTTCATTATCTCATCGTTTTTTTTTTCCATTTTTCCTCTCTCTGCTCTGTCTCCTTACTTATTTCATCCCTTTTCTCGCTCATCTCATCCCTTTCTTTCTCATTCTCGCATACTCAACTTTGCTTTTTCCCTCTGTTGTTCCTGATATTCTGTTCTCTTTTTACCTTCTCTTCTAGTTTCCTCCTGCCATTTCTTATTTCTTCTATTGTTCTTTCCAGGCTTTCTGTCCTAATTGCCTGACTTACCTCTCTCTTAGTGCTCTACTTCAAATTGTGTTTCGTTTTTGCTCTTCTAACTTTTTTTCCATTCTTCCTCCAATTGTTTCCGAAGCCCGCCAACGTCCGCCCTGCCTCGCCTGCCATGCCCACGTGTTTTGAAACGGTTGTTGGAGCGCTCGCCTCGTGTCGTGCCGTTCGTACGATTAATAGCGGCCCGCTCACCGCTCGTGCCGCGCTGAAGTGCGATCGCGCCGCCATTGTGCGACTCCATTTGCCGGCAAAGTCCGTGCTCATAAATGAGGGTGAGCTCCCCAGGATTAAAATTACAAGAAGTACCATCCCGGGCTATGGATTCTATTTACTACCATATACATTTCTACCCCGGCACCGTTCGCCTTGAGACTCCATCTTATTTTCATAAGAGATTAAAATTTGCCTGCTCGTAATTTGGGGGGGAACGGGGGGGGTTGCTTCGCACACCCCTGATCCGATCCCGTAAATTTAGTTGGAGACCGAGGTGGATTTGAATCCCACACTCCGTACACCAATGTTAGGAATCTCGCCCGCCGGCGTGCGATCGCCACGTAACTCAAATCGCGACGCGTCGCCCACCGGAACGGACAATTCAGTCGTGACCTCTTGAACTATCGCCAAGGAGCTAGTCACGGGTGGGGGTTTAACCTCACACAACCCAGTCCGCATTCTACCCGCGCGAAATAGGGTGAATCGCCGAAAGTCGATATACCTAAGTACCGATGGTACCTACCGAGGGTTGTACCAGCCACAGGTCGACTCCGGACACAAACCGCTTAAGCGGCTCGTTCCGTGCTACGATAACCGAGCGGAGTATCGTCGACCTTGACGGTTCAGATTGGTTACCGGTGTTTTAAACCCACTATCAATCCCTTACGTGATGCAAGATGGAGATTCAACAAAGGAAAGGACGAAGCGAAACGGGGAACAGTTCAACAAGCAGCATTTATTTCACACATGTAAGCAGGCAAATAGGAACAAAAGCAGGCAAAATAGGAACAAAGGAAGCACTACGACCGAATAAAGGCAATTATTTACAGCACAGTCACTTATACAGGTTTACTTGTCGGACTGGCGCCACAAACACACATACAAAAGCCCGAAAATAAAAGAAAAAGAAGTGACTTCCTCATGGACCGTCGAGTCTCCTCTCCTACTACCGTCAGCACGTCGCGCCTGGTTCCGGCCTCCCACGCGGCCGGCGAACCCTCTCCGGCACCCCTCGTCCGGACGCGCAGGTCACACAAGGCCGCACTGCGGCGCCTCCCGTCCGCGTCTCCACCAACAGGCCACGCCGGGCCACGGTGCGGAAACGAGAGAGGAGGAAGGGAAGCTTTGGAGAGTGAGACCCAAGGAGAGACCGAGCCTTTTTGGAGAGAGAGCTGGTGCTTTTTTCGGAGAGAGCTACAGCCAACATGAGCCACGATCAGAGAGAGTGACCTCGCGTCGTTTGCCATTTGTAAGGCGGGTCCGCCCTTCGCCACGCGGGCTCCGCCCTGTTCGCGGCTCCACCTCCCTTCGAGGCGTTTCCAGAAGGCTCTCGAAGGGGGCGTGCCCCCACTTCCGACCGCCTCACGCCGGGCCTCCACCAATGGGGAGGGAGCTGCCTGCCCCCTTCCCGTGCCAGCCTTGGCACCGCAGAGGGGTGCGCAAACGTGCACTAGCGGGTTTCTTTTTTGCCGTTGTCGTTGGTTGGTTTGAGGTTGTTGGATCCAAAATAACGATAGAGAAAAGAAAAATGGCTAACTCAAAGCGTCGCAGCCCGGATGAATCACACATATTCCTCTAAACAACGGGTGTGGACTAACTACACATGAACTTACGATATATCTGATCTAAGGACCCTTTATGGTATTGCGAATTTCCACAGCCGTAAAATATATATTATATATATATATTAATATATATATATATATATATATATATATATACATACATACACACACACACACACACACAATGGTTATTCCCTTAAATTTCCCCCATTCAACTCTTATCATCCATGGTTACATCCATTAAGGCTAGATAATAAGGTTTTATTCCCACATGTACATGCCGCAAAACTAAATGCGAATTATATATTAATACTGGCAATGCACAATTGTAATGGTGACTAAGACAACATTTTGATCAGTTGGCCACAAAATAAGGGGTTAGATAAGTTAAAGGTCATTTCAAGTGGATTATCCCACCGACACTATGGTCGGGTCTCACCCAGCCCACAGCACACCGAGGATCGGGTCTTACCCAGCTTTTGCCTGCATGAAGTAATGTACACAAGATGTTCCAAGAGAACTTGTTTGGTAAGGTATGTCCAGCAGAGGGTGTAGCCTAAAGCACAACCACAAGTCAGTGTTTTACATTCCAAGAGATTTTCAGTCAGGTCAATATTATGCTCAAAAGTGGCCATCACAACACACACAACCGTATGTGCTACAAACCCCTGGTAGAATACCAAACTTTCCATCGCGATCAAAAATTGAGGTACGACCCCATTATTACTTCCTGAAGACCTTTTTTCAGTCAGTAATCACATTGAGTATCTGGAGCCCATTAAAAATATTTGTATAGCAAGCTGTTGTCTTCCCTCCCTCATGTTTATTTTGAAAACCACTTTTCCATGTTCTTTCCCTTGTAATATGTCTTATGTGTGCTTTTATTGTGGAGATTCGCCCTCACAATGCCACAAAGACACAGGTTTTGGTGCTTAGGGTGACCCAGATATTTGAGAGGCTCAAGGGAGGGATTCGCTTTGATCAATGACTGAAATGCCAATTGGTGTGGGGTGAACAGGGCAGGGCATTGCAGGAGCAGATAATGGTCACAGGAGCAAGTCCAGTCATTCATTCAGTTCCCGAGTGACGGTGTTCAGTTCCTTGCCCTCGTTCGTTCGTTGCCGGTCCAGCTCAGGCCGGTTCAGCTGTTGACTAGATGGATTGGAGCAGGAGCTGCATGGGCCCAGAAAGAACTGCCGAGGTCCTAACCTACTGCTGCAGACACCTGTTCAATTCCCGCAATTTAAGCCATACTGCGGCTCATGCATTGGGGTCGGCTCAGGCCGGTCATGAGACCCACATCTGGGTTGTGACTGGTATTCCATTGTCTTGTCGATATCTCTCTGGTCTTTCTCCTATCACGTGATTGGGGCCCGATAAGGCTTATTTGACAAGGTGAGGACCTTCTGCATGTACTTCGTTGTAAATAGCACTGTGAAATAGAATGCTCCAGTGTCCTTTTTTCTCTCTTCCTCGTCCATTATATACACCGTGTACATCAAGTCACACTGGGTTTCCTTTGAGTTATTCGAGCCAATATGATCAGTAAATCCAGTTAGTTTTATCAGTCCTTTGAAGGACAGATTTGGCGGGACAGTTAGCATCCATTTCAAACTCTCCCCAATCGGGTGTGATGAACTGCTGTTGTCACCATTTTGGTGGAGGAGGATTTTGGCGCGTCACTCGATCAACCCCGGACATATCAATTTGAGCAATGCAAAGGTGCACATCGGCCCTCGATCCGGCTAGGCTGATCATCTGGGCTGATTGGTCGACACGGCCGCGGTAACAATGTATAATTTAAACAAATAAATTGCTGCAATTATTAGATTATCTGCACCATGCTCTAACAAATTTAATAAAGGGGCAACGGAGGTTCAATTTATATTTTAAAATAATATGGACAATATAGTCGTTCTAAGACTGCGACAATACCTGTATTTCTTGGCAGGAGTACCGATCCAAATCTCCGACCTGTATTTGCATACCAAATAAATAGATGGGACCCTATCTAAAATACCAAATAATTTAAATAAGCAAACTGAAGTTAAACATTTTCCTCCAAATCTAGTCATGTGTCGCAATAGCATGCTAAATGTGCATCTCATTGTCCCTTCTCAAAGCAAAAGCATGGCTTTTATGATCTAAGATGTGTCCAAATTCCTTCATGACTCATTCTACTGTGAGACAAAATGTATGTCATTATTTGATTGTCATCAAACGCACAAAGGGGCATTGTTCCAAAGTCAGGGCAGGGGATCACAGTAACTTACGACAGTGTTGGCTTTTCACAACCTGGCACACATCGATCGTCAAGCACATTCTCAAAATGAGAAAGTCATGAAACTTATCAAACTACCCAACGTTACTGTCTGATAAGCATCCTGATTCAGCTTTCAACCCAAACCTTTGAGGTTGTTCTGTGCATCAACAAATGGAAAAATATGCTACTAATTACCTCCGTAACCAAAGGTGGACAGAGGTTATGTATTCACCGGTCTTCGTGAGCAGGATATCTCAAAAGGTTATGGACAGATCCTGACGAAACTTGGTGGAGAGGTTGGGTATGTGACAAAGCCAAATTTATTTGATTTTGGTGAAAATTCAGATGCGAGAATTTTATAGCGGTTTTTTCACAAATTCAGTGATAGGGCCAAAAACGATATTTCAAATGGTTGTGGAAAGATTATGACAAAACTCAGAGGATGAGTTGGTTAAGTGACAAGAACAAGCTGACTAGATTTTGGTTAAGGTCCGGATGCATATCTGAGCTCTTAGTGGGATACAAAACGTAAACTGTTCAACCTGGCAGAGGTATGCGCTCTACCAAAAATGTATGTAGTTTATCACAAGTTACGGATAAAGAGTAAATAAATGAGAGAAGCAAATATTTAACGGCTAACCAATTAACAAATGAGAACAGCACTCGGTAGTGCGCATACCTCTACCAAGCTGAACAGTTTACGTTTTTCAGCCCACTGATAGGCCAAGATCTGCATCCGGACCTTCACCAAAATCTAATCAGTTTGTTCTTGTCACCTACCAAACTCATTCACCAAGTTTTGTCATAATCCATCCACAACCTTTTGAAATATCATGCTACACTATATAGTTTTGGCCCCATCTCCTAATGGTGACAAATCACTTGGAAAATTAAAAAATTCTCAGATCCGGATCTTCACCAAAATCAAATAAATTCTTCCTCGTCACATACCCAACCTGTCCACCAAATTTCATCCAAAACCATCCACAACTCTGAGATTTCCTGCTCACAAAGGCACAGACAGACATGGATTACGTTAAAAAACAGGAATCGGCAGACACGACAGTATGGCACCAGAATACTGTACGACATTTTGTGCACAAATCGGCAAAATAAAAATATTGGCACATGAGCTGCAACAATGAATAATGACAACATCTCTTCATGCCATCATATCCAGACAGCAACACAGATGGGCCCACATAAAATGATGCTACCTGCAGCGATGTTCTACATACGAAAGAAGATGATCGTGAAAAACTATCATTTAAATGAGGTATACACAACAGTGGTGTAAGGTAGTAATGAAGGCTCGCCTTGCTGCTGCCGCTGGGTTGCTGCCTCATCGAGCCTGCAGCAATAGATCTGTTCTGTCACATTCTCAAGGAGCTGCAAAGTCCACAACAATCATGGCCTTCAAATAATTCAAGATTAATAACCTATCTTGATAACCAACAAGAAGTAAACTGCTTCTTGGCAGGTAACGCAACGAACAAATTCCAACTGGATAACATACAAATAAATTTCAATCATTAACTGCACTTAGCAATGCAACATGCAGGCTTTGATAGGCCTTTCTCCACCTGGGTGTGGTTGGTTGGTGTTGGGTGGATGGAAACCAGCTCCACATACTCTTAAATCTCAATCTTCCCTCCAGGTCTTCAAGACAGCTGTTCACCACCATCTCAGATCTTCCCCAATGAAAAACCATGATATTTTCTACCTTTGTTAACACACACACACACACACACACACACCACACACACACACACACACACACACACACACACACACACACACACACACACACACACACACACACACACACACACACACACACACACACACACACACAACCCATCCCAAAATCCCTCCTCTTTCCAAATTTTCAGTTTTCTCTCTGGAGAGTTTCCTCTGTATCCATCTTGTCCATCCCATGCATCCTCTCCTGTCCCCCATTCCTCTCCACACCCATTGTTTGTCCAAGTCTGCTTCTACCTTGTCCTTCAACTCTGCTGTTGGTATTTCCCCCCCCCCTCTCCCTGCTGCTATTTTTGGCCTGTTGTGTCCTGATCCATTCAGTGTATTAATACTAGCCCTTCCTTGAGCCTCAAATATGTATAAAAAACACCAAACAAACAAACAACAACGTCAAGATCGGGTAAAACTGTCCATGAAATTAGTGCTTTTAACAGTTTGCAAAAGAAAGGTTAAACTCATTTTAAGCAATAAACTTCACATTTGAAGCAAAATCGGTTTATTATAGTGTTTAACGTATCAGTGACAGCTCAAGGTTCATGCAGTTGCTTGAAAGTTTGTGGTTTGTGAGTTAACGGAGAGGATACATTTCAAATTAAATAAATAAATAAATAAAGGACAGCACGTCCTGAAGCTCACCTGGATCAGGAGCAACAGTCACTAAAACCCCCCGCAGACCCTGATTTTTATTTTTTATGCCGTAAACAAACTTTAGTACATCACAGGTGATGAAGGTTGTGGTCAAGTTTCATTGAAATCATGTGTGTAGATTCAGAAGAGATCAAATACCTATTTTGGGGGGCTCAATCCCCCCATAGACTCCCTTAATGAGCGCAGATTTTGATGTGGTCAATACACCTTCGTTAGGCATCAGAGATGAAGCTTGTGGCCAAGTTTAATCAAAATCGTGTTTTTGGTTCAAGCGATAATGAGTGAAGTGTTTACGGACTGATTGACTCACTCACTCACCTACGGACAGACCTCGATCGCATAAGCTCACTGGACGAAACTCCAGGTGAGCTAAAAATGAAAACATAAAAACCCCATAATGGCTGCCTTCAATGGTGAAAAACCCACATTTATCATCAGTAATCAATCATCCTTCAAAAGGCAAGTGGCAGCAACTTACTGTTGGTTTCACAAGCAATTTTCCAGTAACACCGAACATCTTGGCCAAGCCGAGAGGAGTGCACACTGCAAAATGAGAAGGTACGTCACACACAATTGGTAATGTTCGTTGGTGGATGGGCTGTGTTATACAAAGAGCAAATGATAGATAGGATGCATGCATGTTCAATAGTTGGGAAACAGTAAAAAGGTGCAATTTGCTTTGAGACTTCTACAAGTGGTCGATCCACAATTGGCTAGTAGGAGAACTTAGATGTAGGCACACTTGCCTTTCAAGCAAGGGTTAAAATCTTGACCCAGCTATAAACCGTCACCCTGGGGTTTCGCAAGCAGGGTGATGGATCAATACGTGCGCCATCCATCGAAAGGACATTGAGCCGGAGGATCTGTTTGCCAGCAATGATTGTTGGTGGATGCTAAAGATACCATGGTGTTCTTCGCAAAGAGTAGGCGAGTTATTGTCAGCATCCTGAACAAATTACAAATGATTTCCACCTTCAGTGGAACATCTGGTCTGGCCAGCCAATTCGTGAAAGACTTGGGTCAAAAGCCTTCCCTGGCCAATGCCTCTGGGAGGTGCGAATAATTAGGGCTGTTAAAGTAGTAGTGGTGGTGGTGGTGGTAGTTGCAGTACATGGATGATTATCTACAGCTTAATGAAGCCATTAATTTAAGATTAGAAGAAGAAAGCAAGCAACACGATTCAAGCATATGAAGTGAGATCAGAAAGTTGCTGACCATATTTTATGGTAAATTTTGACAAAGATCAGTAGTGTATTAAATTATGGTACTGTGGTATACAAAATGATGCAAACATCCAATACAAATACTGCATCTCTGCTCTGTGACATATTGCTCCACATTCATCAAAATGCTATTCATTGCATTTGAGGGGGTTATCATGACCTTCGTGAATATTTGAAACTTCGTGGGGAGGGCAAAAAAAACCAAACGTTCATGTTGTTGTAGTTAGAGCATCCATTCCGGGTCTGGGAGGTCGGCTGAGTCATACCAAAGACTTTTAAAATGCTAAATGCTGCTTCCTTGCTTGATGCTCAGCATTTTAAAAGGATAGAGAAGAGAGAAACAAACATAAGTGGTAATAGTGCAGGCTTTGATGAGCCTAACGGCCTCTTCCTGCATCAAAGTTCCTTGAAAGGGAACTCCTATTAAAAAGTGAGTGAGCATCAAAAACATTTAAATTGAGAAAAAGTGAAGATGTTAATGGCATTCAACAACAAAAAAGGAAAACAAGTTGTGAGCCCTTGTAATCATCAGTCAGTTCTTGTCCACTGCTGGACGAAGACCTCTCCAAACTCGGGGTGATATTTACAGACTCGCTATGCTCATCAATATGCGTTGGCAAGAGAGTCAGGGTAGGGATTTGTAATTTGTTCAAAGTGCCGGCAATAACTCACCCACTTTCATGACCAACAAAAAGTGCTGATGGATGGGTTCTGCGGCCTAACGTCATTCTGATCGACGGCACACACACTGATGCCTCATCAGGCATGTAAAACACCAGGGTGACAGTTTATAGGTGGGTCAGCATTCAAACCCAGGCTAGACAGCCTAAAAGAGGGTGCGCATACCTCTGCACGACACAGCCAGCGCACTCATAATCACGATCACACAAGAAAGTTCAACAAACCAAATGAAACTAGAAGGGCAATCGGTAGAGCGCATTCCTCCACCACGTAATGCCTGATCCACGAGAACATATTGGGCCCAAAACGTTTTTGAAATATCATGTTATATATCGTTTTTGGCCCTGTCTCTCAATGGTGAAGAATCACTTCAAAAATTAAATAAATCTCGTATCCAGATCCGGATTCAGATATTCACCAAAAATTGAATCAATTTGTCATGGTCACACACCCAACCTGTCCACCAAGTTTCATTTGAATCCATCCACAACTTTTTGAGATATTCTGCACACAAAGACAGACAGACAGTCAGACAGAGAGGGAGGAAAACATAACCTCCTTCACCTTCGGTGGTGGAGGTAAACACGATTTATGGAAAGGAATCGACAGGAATTTCACAGAGCATTACTCTCAATTCATACTCTACGCACTATAGTGCTGAGACTCAGTGGCAAAAACTTGGCTTGGATCCAGCTCAGCTCAGGTCAGGTATGGGAGCATTCACCGGAGCAGCGCGTCGCTGTGTCTACTTTCAGCCGGTACTCCAGGGGGCTCCATCTGGTCATCCCCCAGGCAGATGCCTGGCCCATCCCCATCTCCTTGAGATGCTGATCAAACTGCTGCAACCACGAGGCACGTGGTCAGCCCAATGGCATCCTCTACTCACAGACTCCCTCACTGAGAGAATTTGGTGAGCAGGATCAGTGTCAGAGAATGAGCCACATGTCAATATAGCCGTAGTCGATGCTCATGGACTATGCAGATAACAAATCTCAGTTGAGTTTCTCTCAGCAACTGCTCGTTGGACACAAAGTTCGACCAGCGATAGCCAGGATTCTCCAAGAGACCTGGTACCAAAGGAATTAAGTCTCTGTCTCAGATCCCTGGTCAGAGTCCAAGTCTCACATCATAGAGCAAGACTGGAAGCACGAAGGACCTGAAGACTGAGACTTTCGTCCTCCTGCACAGGTACGACAGCGCCACACCCCATAATCCAGTGAATCCACAACTCCCCAGGCCCGACCAAGACCTCTATTGACCTCTGGCTCACAGCCAGCAGAGACATGAATATCACTGCCAAGGTAAGTGAATCTGTCCGTGACCTCAACATCCTCACCACAAACAGATACAGACAAGGTAGCAGCATCCAAGATGTCACTGAAAGCCTGGATCTTAGTTTTGACTCAGGAAACCCATAATCACAGCAGCTCTGACTCCTCATTCAGCACCTCGAGGGCCCCCAAAAGGATCTCCAGTCTCCGCAAAGATGACTGCATCATCTGCGAAATCAAGGTCAGAGATCTTGACAATCCCAAACTACGAACCACAAGTTGATCTCTCCGACATCCCCCCCAGATTCCAGTCCATGCAAGCACTGAAAAGTGTGGGAGCCAGTACACACCCCTAATTAACTCCAGTAACAACTGGAAATAAGTCAGAGATGCTATCACCACATCTCACAGCCCTCTCAGTGCCAGAGTACAGATCAGACATCAGATTGATCCGTTTTGGTGGCACCCCACGAAGAATAAGAATCCTCCAGAGGGCATCCTGATTCACTAAATCGAGCGCTTTGCAGAGATCAACATAAGCTGTAAGCAGCCCCTGGCAAAGCTCTTGTCTGTGTTCAGTGAGGACCCGAAGGGCAAGGATACGGTCAATCGTTGACCTCTTTGGTGTGAAGCCTGACTACTCTGGGAACTGGTGCTCATGCAGATGGTGGTGAACACGATCAAGAATTATCCGAGCAAATACCTTTCCTGGCACTGTAAGCAACGTCACCCCTCGATCATTGTTGCAGTCCTGGCGATCACCCATCCCTTTCCAGAGATAGACAACAAAGCCCCTCTTCCAGTCAGTTAGGATGATGCCTGTGTTCCAGGCAGAGCACAGAATTTCATGCAGCAACATCAGTACAGCTTTTCCACCAGCCTTGAGAAGTTAAGCGTGGATGCCACAGATCCCAGGAGCTTTACCCCCATTTCAACCGGTTCACCACAGCCTGTGTTGCCACAAACAAAGGTGGATCACAGTTGTTTGGAGGATCAGCAATAGGGATAGTAACACCCCTGACATCCAACTCAACAGCTGGTGGATCAGCCTGGTACAGCTGCTCAAAGTAACTGGCCCAGCGGGCCTTCACTTCAGCTGCTCTGTCAAGAGCCCTCCACCTTCCGCTCCAACTGCAGTACACCAAGGGACGGACTTGGACGAACGCAATGCACGAATTCCCCTGTAAGCAGGATGAGAATCA
>CM068955.1:105062343-105072763 GCA_035128595.1 Eptatretus atami
TGTCTTGATAAATTCCCTGTCTTATTTCCATTGGATTCCTTGTACTTCCAATCTGTATGAATGATTTGACTTACAATCTATATGATTGTGTCATTTTATATTTTGATCCATTGAACTGCACCTTATGCTGTATCATTTGGGCAGTTTTCATGAGCATGTGCCTGTACTGATCCACCAGAATTGTGCAGAGGTAACTTTGAGTTGTCTCGTCTGGGTTTAATTCATGAACCTACTATCGTAACTGTCCAATTGATATTTCACAGGCAGGAGGCAGAGTATTTCATCACAAAATGCACCATCCCATCAGCAAGGGTGTCCTACTTGCCTGCTTAAGTTAGCAGACATAATATATCCTCCTGTGTCTTTAGCAAAGAGGAGTGAAACACTGAAAAAAAAACACAAAATGCTGTCCCAATTACCAGTAGAAAGGTAAAGGCAAACCACCCAGTGTAATCCTTGGCATGGTACTTTAGGCAGCACTGAACCTGCCTTCGAGCATAGCACTGCAGAGAGATGGAGAAAGGGAGAATGGCATTTAGCAGTTGCGCTTTCTCAAACTGTTAAATCATGTTCATCTTGTGATTCGTTTGGAGGTCATATTATCAACAAGACAAAACAAGTTAAAGAGTCCATTTGATTGCCAGGGCAGGTGCGACTCCTCTTGGCGTATTCTCTATTTACAATGGGTCACATGATATTCCACGTCATGAAGCAGGTGTGTATAAAGAGGGAGCATGATAGTTGGAGCCAGCATAGTTTGGCAAACAAGGAAATGGCACAAGCTGATGAATTTATCCATCAAGCAAATCTCTCATATCTACTTGCATTGTAAGAACACAACCAAGTGCAACTCTGTGCAAATAAAGAACCGCTGATGGGAAATTGGCAATGGATTGGTCAACATGCCAAAGTTGAAAGACTAAAGTCACGCAAATCATGAAAATGTTGAAGTCAAGAAGCTCACGACATCTACTCCACAAAAAGAATGCGTTCATTTGTAAAAAGATAGTTTCTTCTTCTTTGCATATGCAGCACAAGGCTGTGGGGTAGCTTCATTGGGTGAGTGTAGTGGTATAATTTTGCCTTTAGTTTCATAATATGTAAATATGCTTTAGCTTTGGTTGAATGGGGTTTCCTTCAGGGGTTTTGAGAGCTTTTACCGGGGAAGTTTAATAAAGAATTGACTCAGAATCCAAAAGCTTTGGAGATGTCTTTTCTTCCACGCTAAATTGGTGACCCCGACGTGATCGAAATGGACGGACAAGGAGTTGCAAGCCCACAACCAGTCTCTGGAATGACCAAGCAGCCATGCCTTTTCCAGATGCTCAACCAGCTTCATTGGTGGCAGCGGTTTCGATAAAGCTGCCGTCATTCTGGCCTAATGACCCGCAGCAGTGCTTTAGGCAAGTCGAAGCCCAATTTCACTCCCGAGTTGATGTGATTCAAATACATTTCTGGCACCTTGTCACCTGAGTATGTGATGGAGGTGAGAGATATTTTACTATAACTTCAAATGAACGCTCCTTCCACAACTTTGACAGCCATGCTCATAAAGCGTATGGCTCTCTGGACGCCGACGCTTTCAACAACTCTACAGCTGAGGATTTAGGAGATCGAAGACAAACACAACCACTGCGTCATATGCAGCAGCTTTTTGGTGACCGCCATGCCACCTTCAATCAGTTGCTCCTTCATAAGTTTTTCTTGCAACGTTTACCACCACACTCCGCATGATACTTGCAGCGAACACAGAGTTGGCACTACCTTCCGCTGTGAATCTGGCTAACCGTCTCATTGACACCGTTACACAGACCATGGCTAATGTGACACCTCCAACACTACATCTACACAGGTACAATCTGAAATGGCAGACCTTAAGAAACTCGTCTTGAGCTCCATGCTCTGAAATATCAGTTGTGTCCATCTTTGTGTACCCCTTGTAGAGATGGAGAGAAATGCCGTAGCTCGCATTTCAGTTCTTCGTCACCTTCCGTGAACACTCCAGATTGGTGTTGGTACTGCGTGACCTTCATTGCTTATGTTCGTCAGTGTAGATAGAGTACTATGCTTGAACCGAACGCAGGCAAACGACGAGGCCCACAACTAATAGTGACGAGTTCATCTGGGCCATATGTCAGTCGCCTTTCCTTCCTCGTGGATCGTACTAGTGGACTTTTTTCTTGTGAATACAGAGGCAGAGGTCAGTATTGTGTCGCAGTCTGTCGCCGACTGTTTATTAAATAATTGACTCAGATTCCGAAAGTCTCAGACATCTTTTCTTCCATGCTAAATGAGGATACGCAATTGGCTGTGCCACTGATGCCGCCCTCTGTAGGTCAGAATGGAATTTGACCACGGTGCCGGCAATAGTTCACTTGCTCTTTATGAAGGACACCGTGGGATCTTTAATGTCCACCAACTAATACCAGCAGATGGGACACCCATTTTCACGTCCATCTGAGGGACGGCACACCCACTGATGAATCACCCTGCATGTGAAACACCTGAATGACATTTTATAGTTGTGCTGAGATTCGAACCCAGGCCAAGATTCGAACAAGCTCAGAAGCGAGTTTGCAGACCTTGAGGCCATCCTACCAGCCCATGAGATATCTGAACACCATGTATTTCATATCGGATTTGGCCATGCAGTGGATTATTTTCCTTCCTCGTACTTTAGTAGCTTATGAAAGAACTTTTACGTCACATGCAAGGCAAAGGCATTGGGACATAATTGTACGTTTACGCTGCCTTTGATTGAAGGCATGGACACCCTGTTTGCAGTGTTATTGCCTTACATCACTGTGGATTTGCCTGTTTGGCGTTTTCATCTTAATGCATGACTCGTGAATCTGTGATTACGGGTTGAAATCCCTTATCGTGTGTTAATTTGTACATTGTCTTGTAATCCATATAAAAGTGTCACTGATGACTCAAAATGACCTCGTCCTGCATGTTATACATATACATATATATATATATATATATATATTTACACACACACACACACACACACAAGCTCTTCTTGAGCCTTAAACACTGTAAAGCATAATAAACAGGTCAAGAATAATTATATTCAGGAAGCGTTTAAACGTGCAATTAAATGCCGTTTAAACAATCAATGAGTTAAACATGAACTCTCAGTTGGAACTAATATAAACATACCATTGTATAAACAAAGATTTATTGGATGATATGGATTTTTTTTTATTATGAGTCACAATAGTTAAAACCACTTCTGCTATAATCTTTTATTTAGAGAATCAAGTGAAGCCCACTGTTACTTTTGAAAATTAAAATGATTACAACACAACTAGAAAACACTTTCCCGTTCATCTCTCAATGTTTCGATTAGTGGGGTTTATTCAAACTAAAAAAAATACAGTTCTGGCCGGCGTTTTGTCAATAATGTATGTAGGTGTAAAGTATCTCGTAATATCTTAAATAAGTGTATGCCCTATTTGGCCGGTTCCATATAAGCCACCTTACCTTTGGGTTATAGGTTCGGAAAGACCCAGGCCTCATGGGTTGAATTCTGTACGACAGTACAACAGTGTATCGCAGTACAATTTGGTACCTAAGGATATGTGGAAGGAAGAAAGTTGTTAAGATTGTAAAATGCATCATGGAATTAAATACAGATACATTAGCAGTTTTTCTGAAATCCACCAACGCCGGAGGCAAAGTTTGCGGTATTGAACCAGCAGTATTAAAATGCTTCCAGAACAGTTGGCTCATGATGGCGACAGGTCGTCACAGGCTTAAAAATAAGTTACACAGTGTGAATATCCGATTCTTGAAAAACGAAAATATGACGGGAATCTAAGCATTTGGGGGAAGTGTGAAAGTTCAAAAAAAATAACATTTTCAACGAAGTTGGAGGGAATACAATTTATAAATTCTGGCAGCCAAATGAGGATTTTAGGGTGAACCTTCAAAAGTGGTCTATAGCTTTGTCCTTGGTGTCGTTTGAAAGCTCAGAACCTCCAAATTAAGAATCTGCCAGATGACATCTTGTCACCCTTGAACATTTTCAGTAATTCAATATGGCATCCCAAGATGGCTTTATTAACATGATTTTATAATTAATGATATTCAAACATCTATGTATTTTTGCAATGTAATACTGTAGTTAAAATCATTAATGGTTCAACAGTACTTTGGGTAATCCATTGACCAGCAGGAGGTACTGTCAGAAACTACATTGCCAACTTCAGAGGTCTTATTGAGAAAAGACTGATGACAGAAGATGTGTACCTCATATTTGACCGATACCATCCATACAGTACCAAGAGTGCAACAAGGTCAATGAGAGCAAGAGAAGCAAGCATATTACATAAACTTGGATTTGATATGGAATTGCCACCACAGAAAGTTGTCCTCAGGGTCAAAGAAAACAAAGTGCAACTGATTGAGATGATTTGCACAGAGCTTACAAAAGATACTTTGTTTCAAAATAAATGGCTGCAAGGTCACATTCTTGTGATAACTGGCCAAGGGAAGACTCCTGTAGAGATCAGTAATGGTGGATTGGTCATTTACAGACATGACTTGAACACAACCCATGAGGAGGCAGATGTGATTGTAGTTCAGCAACTTCTCCTGGTTTCCAAAAACCAACCCCAGGGAATCACTTTTTTTCAGAGGTCACAGATGTATTCATACTACTCTTGCATTATTACCTTGCTGAGAACATTCAAACCTTGGTAACTATGGAGTCCCCAATAAAAGAGAGTCGATATTGATATTTGGAAAAATACTGACAAGCATAGAGCAATAATTGATGAGCTAATGGCAGCTCATGCATTGTCTGGGTGTAACACTTGCATGCTGCTTTGGCATCGGTAAAGGTACATCCTTTGAAGTTCTTCACTCTTGTTATTCATTGTCTCTTATTTGAAGAATGGATGCTCCAATATCAGATGTAGGGAAGCAAGTTCCTGAATTCATGACTACTTGTTACGGAGTAACAGCTTGTGATACCATATCAGAAGGGCAAATGGTGGTTTGGGCTTCCAAAACTGGTAAAGGTTGTACATTACCTCCAACACAGAGTTCACTGCCACTCATGACTGAAGCACTTCTTGAAAATGGGAAGTGGGCACATTATCAAGCATGTATATGGTGATCCATGGAATAGACCCACCAGACCATGATGTTGCGATGTATGGCTGGAAAAAGAATGAGAGTACCAAATATTTTGTGCCTGTAGAAGTACAAGACAACATTCCTCTTGCACCTGATTCTGGCTTGCGATTAATCAAGTGCAACTGTAAAAGTGATGACAGTTCATGCCGCACTTTAAGATGTGGTTACAAAAGTATGTATATATATATATATATATATATATATATATATATACACACAGTATTTCTTATTTTGTTTTGCATACATAGACAAGGCTCGTGGAAAAGCTAAAAGTTTCTTGTGGAGCACTCGCCAAGTTGATTAAACACTGAAACAAGCAGTCAACCAAGTGGCTTAAGCACTTTCCCCCTGATGGATGTTGAACATGCTGTGTATTTATGTATTGAAATAAAAGCTTATTGGTGTCTCTTTCTGGAGGGGGATGTGAGTTATGTCATGCTGTACCACATTGAACCGCATCCCTGTTGGAAATGAGATTTAACCATATAATAACTAATTTGTGTTGGTCATTGCTTGTACTTTAACGTTTGTAGCAGGCTATACACTTTTGTTGAGGTTTGCATTCCCATGACTGACAGAGTGACAATAATGTTGTGTTCTTCAGTTTGGTCATGTAAAATTATTTGCACTCTGCATTTCTGTGGTTTTAGCTTGGCCTTAATTGCAAAATTACTTCTTTCACAGTGATTCCAGACATCTTGCTTACCATGTGGACATTTTAATCTGTTTCGGTAAAGTGACACAGCCTGTTCATGCTGTAAACATTTCTCCCACCAAATCGGGCCCAAAGTGTTTGCAGGTGTACCTAAAAGCCACAGCGATTCACTCATCGGTGCTGTAATTCGGCTCGACTGCCTTAACCTCACAAAGGCAATGACATGGTCTTTGCCTTTAATATGCCGTGAAAATTGGGTGACAATCCAGAATGAAATAGGTAGAGAGGTCACGATGGCATGTTTGTATGCAATGACAAGCCAATTTTTTTTGGGGGGGGGGGGATTTACAGCCGTTTTATTTTACCAGATTATGAAAGTTGATTAATGTTCAGTTTGTGAACAATAAACAAAGGAAAGTGACCCACAAAAAGGTTGTTAGGCTCCACTGTTTCTACAGTGGATAGCTGTTCCACATATCAACCCTCAATAATGGCCGTGTAAATTTTGCATTCGGAATCAATCTGCCTCAAACACACTTTGAAATTACAATGGAATGTTAAGGACATTATAATGGTTTATATATTTGCGTAATTTGGTGGGGCATAGACTTTAAGGTGTAGACTACATTTCCTCAAAAAAAAGGAAAGCATATGCAGCCATTTGTGCAAATTAACTCGATTTACTCTCACTGAAGCAACACCAACAATCGCATCTCACATACCCCCGAAAGGTAATATAATGAGTTTCCTTCTCTCACTGAAGAACAACCAACAACCGCATTTCACATGCCACCTAAAGGTAATATAATGAGTTTCCTGAGTTGCATTGACGTGAAGCAAGGAAAATGTTCAAAAAGTCAAATTTATTACATCTGATCGTGACGTTTTTGTTTTTTTCACAACACATCCTTGTATACAAAATACCTCCTTATATACCATTAAACTGCAAATACAATAGCAGTAAATTTTCACAATGTTTTGCAAATGTTGCCTGATTGTCTATAAATTGCTTACTTTATTGAAATATGACTTGTGACTCACCAGCTAGATTATTTTGGCACGTTCAGTATTTGTTAATATACCAAGGCATTGCCCAATTCCTTTTGAAGGGAATTTAAACGACCCTCATTTCCAAAACTCTAATTAAAGGCTGTTTGGCATTCTATTTTTTTCAGTTTCTTTCTGAATGCTTTCATTTTCTGTAGTAGTAAAACAATAAAAATAAATTCCTCTTATTGCAAGATACTTGAAGAAGTGAAATATATTCCTCCAGGGCAGTTTGATGCATTCACTTAGAAGGGTTCCCAGCTGCCATAGTGATGTTGGACCAACATCGATTTGTTAGACCAATGCAGAAAACTATTATTGGAGTAATGTGCTGTCTGAGTTGGTCTGGAGTAAATCCGAAGTTTCGAGAGCTGATGTCTGTCTGAACATGTGTTGATACATTGAAACTTTGGAGGATTTTTGTCTGTCCAGGACTATTAATTAGTTGTACAGACTAGTTATGTGTGAATACGGCACAAGCATTTGCTGTGGCGTAACTCACATTTGGAGGGTGCGACACTATCTTTTGGCATGAATCTCTATCTGAGGGTAATGCGGTATAGCAATTATCGCGTGGTTTTAAAAATGCTTTCTCAGAACCCAGTTTGTCATAACTTGATTGCTTCTCACCACTGCAAAACATATGGGTAGCCTGAATTATTTGCAGGCTAGAGTACATTTGAAACATGCACATTAAAAGAATGGATGCAATCACAACATTAATCTCTAGGTCCTCCGATTACTCTCATACATTAGCCTCGGGATAGACAATTGGCACCTTCTCCTGATGCCAACTAGTTTGCTCCCTGCCACCTATCCCATATTAATTATTTGATCTAAAAGTCAAAACCCTTGTGAATTTCACTTTGAACCACCAATGATTTTATGCTTAATTCTGGATTTGTAAAATCGTTCATAAATGTGAATGGGAAACGACACAACATGGAGATGGTTTCCCTTCATCTACCCAAATACACTTTGATTTTACAAAATGGACTTGATATAGACATGGTAACATTTATCCTACAGGGTTAGCAGGATAGCTTTTAGGTATGCACACTTGCTTTGAGCTGACAAGTCTGAGGTCATATATAGGCCCAGTCATAAACTGTCATCCTCACATGCAGAACGAAGCATCAATGTGTATTTTCCCCAGGATCGACGTTAAACTGGGTGCCCCATCTGTTAGCATTAGTTGGTGGACGTTCAGAATAAAAAAAAACAAAAAAGTGCAATTCAATGCTCTCAAAATTAATGGAAACTCTGGTGATGAGACCGAAGTACAGGGTCTATTGCTCTTACATTGCAAACAGGTCAGTGGTCTCTCTGTTTCTACTGGCTATTCTCAGATATTGCTCCCTCTGCTGTCAGTCCTCTGACCCTCGCTATCTGCTATAGGATGCATGCATTCTTCCAGTAACCCCCTCCTGGTTAAACTCCAAAATCCAGGCTGACTGCACATCTGAACTTCTTTATTTCTCGTTTCTCCCATCTATAGAATTGCCTTCCAGAGGCTGTTCTGTCTCACTCTTCCTTCCAGGGCTTCAAGCAAGCAGTGCACTGCCACTGCAAGTCATCCCCAATTCTGACCCATGATCTTTATTACCCCATTAACCTTTTCTAACTTGATCATTTTATTTGCTAGTTTCAGTTTCCTCCCTTCCTCCTTCTCCTCTCTCCCTGCTCATTTGTTCATGTATTGCCTTCATATTTGTCCCACTGTCAATTCCACCTTTCCCCTCCATGAGCCTCACTCCTGCAAAAAATTAAGATGGCAGTTTTCGGTTGATGTGGGCTTTTTATTGCAGAACACATAAAAATTATAGTTGAATGGTCAAATATTGTCCAATTATATTTTGTACCTGTGATGAGACATGTGTCCATAATTTATGCCACAGTCAAAGCTGTGATGAAGACATCAAAGCACCTGTCCTGGAATGGTTGCGTACTCCTCCTAAAATATTTATAAGCATTTGGCATCCAGGTTTGACCACTGCTGTATATAGAGCAACCCTCTCCATGTATCAGGGAAATACCAAGAGAAACAAGAGCGAGAATTGCTTTGCAATACATGTCCCCTTCCGATGTGATATTTTCAAAGTCCAAAAAGGACATAACTCTGTGAAAAATTGACGAAACACCCTGAAACTTGAACTTGTTCTGTAACTTATCTTAATAAAGATGTGCACCAAGTTTCAGTTGCATATGTCAAAGGGTATGGGGAAAACGTCTGAAAAACCACAAGTGGGATGGACGGATGGACTGACAGAGGCAGAACAAACCTATAGTCCCCTCCAGTGAAGCTGGGAGGGGACTAATAACTGCAGTTTCTCCAACCCCACTATTTTTAAAGTTTTTTTCCAGAACAAAACATTAACATCTACTTTGATCTGTCCTCATTTATTTCTCATTTGTTTAACCAATTTTGGGTGCCTGCTGTTGAAGCATTTAAGCAAAAGATGAGCTCACAGATGAGTCTCGTAGCCTGTGTCCTGCCTAGTTGTTTTTTTATTTATCACTAATTGAGTAAGATTCGATTTTTTAAACTTTGCTTTTTGAATGTGGGGCAAGTACATTATGCCAAATTGTCAGACATGTTATCTTTGAGAGAAAGAGTGTTAAGCTGTCTGCTCTATTTGCTCAGCTTTCCTTTTCATTCTGGCATCGGATCCTCCACTCTTCAATTCATCCAGAAGTGATGCTTTTTGTTTCCCTCTCTGTCATTTCCCTTCCATTATTCCTGTAACCTCTTTCAGTAGACCTTAATCTTTCAAAAGATGTGCAAAACTCCTGATGTACTTTTGTTCAACACTTAATTATAAATCACATTATTGCTTCTGCTTAAATCCTACATTCTGTGCAATTAAGTTTATGGATCCAGATGCAAGTGCCGGGATGATCCAAATGCCCTTGAGCTATTAGGTTCAAACCAATATATATATATATATATATATATATATAATATAAATAATATATATATATATATAATTATATATTATATAATATATATATATATATATATATATACTGTATGAATATATATATATACATATATATATATATTGTTACGGTACTCGGAACGCATGCATCCAACAGATAGTGGTCCCAAGACAGTTATTCCATTAATGTACGTGTAATAGTCCCTTCCCTTTTGTCTAGCGGGACAACAGGGGCATGCGTTGCGAGGATCTCATAGCTAGGTTTGCGTACATCTTTCTTCTTCATTTCATTTCTACGTCATTTCTACTCTTCTTTTCTGATTATTCCTGAGGTAAATCTGAGCCACGTGCGCCTTCATTGTGAGATGGGCCATCAGGTATTACGCTGGACACCCTCCGTAGAAAGCACACTCAACACGATGCCCGCTGCACGAATGGTGTTTTTGACAACACAGGAAACACACTCAGCACGACGCCCAGCTGCACGGAACGCGTACCGAGGCCGATAATAGAAAGGCAACCCCACGCCATGTTGCGTGGGATGCTAGTGTGCAAGGCGCAAGCGGCGCATTACTTTCAACCCATTTCTGGACCAATTATATTGTTGTGGATTTGGAAAGCTATCGCACTC
>CM068955.1:105072773-105084365 GCA_035128595.1 Eptatretus atami
TCCTTTAGCTCAGTTATATCGGTAAGTACATGTTGTCAGTTAGGGTCCCGAGCCTAGTCTAGTGGGTAATTTAATGTTCATGCGCTGCGATTTGTATTAGGAAAATCAACAACAACAACAACTGCCTCATGTCTTGATTAATTCCCTGTCTTATTTCCATTGGATTCCTTTACTTCCAATCTGTATGAAATGATTGGACGTACATCTATATGATTGTGTCATTTTTTTTTTTTTTTTTATTTTTTTTTTTTTTTTTTTTTTTTTTTTGTCTTTTTTTTTTTTTTTTTTTTTTTTTTTTTTTTTTTTTTTTTTTTATTTTTTTTTTTTTTTTTTTTTTTTTATTTTTTTTTTTTTTTTTTTTTATTTTTTTTTTTTTTTTTTTTTTTTTATTTTTATTTTTTTTTTTTTTTTTTTTTTTTTTTTTTTTTTTATTTTTAAATTTTTACATTTTTTTTTATTTTTTTTTATACTTTTGATCCATTGAACTTGCACCTTATAGTGTTCATTTGGCAGTTTTTCATGAGCATGTGCTGTACTGATCACCAGAATTGTGCAGAGGTAACATTGAGTTGTCTCGTCTGGGTTAATTCATGCAACTACTATCGTAACGTCCAATTGATATTTCACAGGCAAAGCAGAGCTATTTTCAATCACAAACATGCCATTCCATCAGCAAGGGTGTCTACGCGTGCTTAAGTGTAGAGACTATAACCCTCCTGGTTTTAGCAAAAGGAGTGATGAACACCTGAAAAAAACAACACAAAATATGCTGTTCCAATATTACCAGTAGAAGTAAAGGCAAATCACCAGTTAATCTTGGCATGGTTACTTTAGCAGACTGAACCCTGCCTTCGAGCATGAGCACTGCAGAGATATGGAGAAAGGGGAATGGCATTATACAGTTGCGCTTTCTCAACTGTTAAAGCATGTTCTTTGTGATTTCGAATTGGAGTCATATATCAACAAGACAAAACAAGTTAAAGAGTCCATTGTTCCGCAGGGAGGTGCGGACTCCTCTTGGGTATTTCCTATTTACAATGGGTCAATGATATTCACGTAGAGCAGGTGTGTATAAAGGGGAGATGGATAGTTGGAGCAGCATAGTTTGGCGAAACAAGGAAATGGCACAGAGCATGATGAATTTATCCATCACAGGCAAAATCTCTCATATCTACTTGCATTAGAAGAACCAACAAGTGCAACTCTGTGCAATAAAGAACGCTGATGGGAATTGGGCAATGGATTTGTCAACCATCCAAAGTTGGAAAGACTTAAAGCACGCAAATATGAAAATGTTAAGGTCAAGAAAGTACGACATCTACTCCCAAAAAAAGAATGCGTTCATTATGAAAAGATAGTTTCTTCTTCCTTTGATATGCGACAAGAGCTGTGGGTAGCTTATTGTGAGTGATAGTGGTTTAATTTGGCCTTTAGTTTCATAATATTTAAATAATGCTTAGCTTTGGTAATGGGTTTCCTTCAGGGTTATTGAGAGTTTTTTTTTACGGGAGAAGTTTAATAAAAGAATTGACACAGAATCCAAAAGCTTTGGAGATCTGTGTCTTTCTCACGCTAAATTGGTGACCCCGACGGGATCGACAATGGCGACAAGGAGTTGCAAGCCACAACAAGTCTCGGAATGACAAGCAGCCCATGCCTTTTCCAGATGCTCAACCCAGCTTCATTTGGTGCAGCGGCTTTCCGATAAAGCTGCGTCATTCTGGCCTAATGACCCGCAGCAGTGCTTTAGGACAAGTCGAAGCCCAATTTCACTCCCGAGTGATGTGATTCAATACATTTTCTGGCACCTTTCACCTGAGTATTGATGGAGGTAGAAGATATTTTACTATAACTTCAAATAAGCCTCCTCACAACTTTGACAGCAGTGCTCATAAAGCAGTATGGCTCTCTTGGACGCCGACGTTTCAACAACTCCTATCAGTGATGGATTTAGGAGATCGAAGACAAACACACCACTGCGTCATATGCAGCAGCTTTTGGTGACCGCCATGCACCTTCAATCAGTTGCTCCTTCATAAGTTTTTCTTGCAACGTTTACCACCACACTCCGATGATACTTGCAGCGACACAGAGTTGGCACTACCTTCCGCTGTGAATCTGGCTAACCGTCTCATTGACACCGTTACACAGACCATGGCTAATGTGACACCTCCAACACACATCTACACCAGGTACAATCTGAAATGGCAGGACCTTAAGAAACTCGTCTTGAGCTCTCATGCTCTGAAATATCAGTTGTGTCATCTTTGTGTACCCCTTGTAGAGATGGAGAGAAATGCCGTAGCTCGCATTTCAGTTCTTCGTCACCTTCCGTGAACACTCCAGATTGGTGTTGTACTGCGTGACCTTCATTGATTATGTTCGTCAGTGTAGATAGAGTACTATGCTTGAACCGAACGCAGGCAAACACGAGGCCCACAACGAATAGTGACGAGTTCATCTGGGCCATATGTCAGTCGCCTTTCTTCCTCGTGGATCGTACTAGTGGACTTTTTTCTTGTGAATACAGAGGCAGAGGTCAGTATTGTGTCGCAGTCTGCGCCGACTGTTTATATTAAATAATTGACTCAGATTCCGAAGTCTCAGACATCTTTTCTTCCATGCTAAATGAGGATACGCAATTGGCTGTGCACTGATGCCGCCTCTGTAGGTCAGAATGGAATTTGACCACGGTGCCGGCAATAGTTCACTTGCTCTTTATGACACCGTGGGATCCTTTAATGTCCACAACTAATACAGCAGATGGGACACCCATTTTCACGTCCATCTGAGGACGGCACACCCACTGATGAATCACCTGCATGTGAAACACCTGAATGACATTTTATAGTTGTGCTGAGATTCGAACCCATGCAAGATTCGAACAAAGCTCAGAAGCGAGTTTGCAGACCTTGAGGCCATCCTACAGCCCATGAGATATCGAACCCATGTATTTCATATCGGATTTGCCATGCAGTGGATTATTTTTGCTTCTCGTCTTTAGTAGCTTATGAAAGACTTTTACGTCACATGCAAGGCAAAGGCATTGGGACATAATTGTACGTTACGCTGCTTTGATTGAAGGCATGGACACCCTGTTTGCAGTGTTATTGCCTTACATCACTGTGATTTGCCTGTTGGCGTTTTCATCTTAATGCATGACTCGTGAATCTGTGATTACGGTTGAAATCCCTATCGTGTGTTAATTTGTACATGTTCTTGTAATCATATAAAGTGTCACTGATGACTCAAAATGACTCGTCCTGCATGTTATACATATACATATATATATATATATATATAATATATATTATTCACAACACACACACCACACACACACAAGCTCTTCTTGAGCCTTAACACTGTAAGCATAATAAACAGGTCAAGAATAATTACATTCAGGAAGCGTTTAAACGTGAATTAAATGCGTGTTAAACAATCAATGAGTTAAACATGACTCTCAGTTGGAACTAATATAAACATTACCATTGTATAAACAAAAGATTTATTGGATGATATGGATTTTTTTTATTATGAGTCACAATAGTTAAAACCACTTCTGCTATAATCTTTTATTTAGAGAATTCAAGTGAAGCCCACTGTTACTTTTGAAAATTAAAATGAGTACAACACAACTAGAAAACACTTTCCCGTTCATCTCTCAATGTTTCGATTAGTGGGGTTTATTCAAATAAAAAAATACAGTTCTGGCCGGCGTTTTGTCATATGTATGTAGTGTAAAGTATCTCGTAAATCTTAATAAGTGTATGCCTATTTGGCCGGTTCATATAAGCCACCTACCTTTGGGTTATAGGTCGGAAAGACCCAGGCTCATGGGTGAATTCTGTACGACAGTACAACAGTGTATCGAGTACAATTTGGTACTAAGGATATGTGGAAGGAAGAAAGTTTTAAGATTGTAAAATGCATCATGGAATTAAATACAAGTACTTAGCAGTTTTTCTGAAACCACCAACGCCGGAGGCAAAGTTTGCGGTATTGAACCAGCAGTTATAAAATGCTTCCAGAACAGTTGGCTCATGATGGCGACAGGTCGTACAGGCTTAAAAATAAGTTACACAGTGTGAATATCCGATTCTGAAACGAAAATATGACGGAATCTAAGCATTTGGGGGAAGTGTGAAAGTTCAAAAAAAATAACATTTCAACGAAGTTGGGGGGAATACAATTTATAAATTCTGGCAGCCAAATGAGGATTTTAGGGTGAACCTTCAAAAGTGGTCTATAGCTTTGTCCTTGTGTCGTTTGAAGACTCAGAACTCCAAATTAAAGAATCTGCCAGATGACATCTTGTCACCCTTGAACATTTTCAGTAATTCAATTGGCATCCAAGATGGCTTTATTAACATGATTTTATAATTAATGATATTCAAACATCTATGTATTTTTGCAATGTAATACTGTAGTTAAAATCATTAATGGTTCAACAGTACTTTGGGTAATCCATTGACCAAGCAGGAGGTTACTGTCAGAAACTACATTGCCAACTTCAGAGGTCTTATTGAGAAAAGACTGATGACAGAAGATGTGTACCTCATATTTGACCGATACCATCCATCAGTACCAGAGATGCAAAAGGTCAATGAGAGCAAGAGAAGCAAGCATATTACATAACTGGGATTTGATATGGAATTGCCACCACAGAAAGTTGTCCTCAGGGTCAAAAAACAAAGTGCAACTGATTGAGATGATTTGCACAGAGTTACAAAAGATACTTTGTTTCAAAATAAATGGCTGCAAGGTCACATTCTTTGTAACTGGCCAAGGAAGACTCCTGTAGAGATCAGTAATGGTGGATTGGTCATTTACAGACATGACTTGAACACAACCATGAGGAGGCAGATGTGATTGTAGTTCAGCAACTTCTCCTGTTCCAAACCAACCCCAGGGAATCACTTTTTTTCAGAGGTCACAGATGTATTCATACTACTCTTGCATTATTACCTTGCTGAGAACATTCAAACCTTGGTAACTATGGAGTCCCCAAAAAAGGAGTCGATATTGATATTTGGAAAAATACTGACAGACATAGAGCAATAATTGATGAGCTAATGGCAGCTCATGCATTGTCTGGGTGTAACACTGCATGCTGCTTTGGCATCGGTAAAGATAATCCTTTGAAGTTCTTCACTCTTGTTATTCATTGTCTCTTATTTGAAGAATGGATGCTCCCATAATCAATGTAGGGAAGCAAGTTCCTGAATTCATGACTCTTGTTACGGAAGTAACAGCTTGTACCATATCAGAAGGGCAAATGGTGGTTTGGGCTTCCAAAACTGGTAAAGGTTGTACATTACCTCCAACACAGAGTTCACTGCCACTCATGACTGAAGCACTTCTTGAAAATGGGAAGTGGGCACATTATCAAGCATGTATATGGTGATCCATGGGATAGACCCACCAGACCATGATGTTGCGATGTATGGCTGGGAAAAGAATGAGAGTACCAAATATTTTGTGCCTGTAGAAGTACAAGACAACATTCCCTTGCACCTGATTCTGGCTTGCGTATATCAAGTGCAACTGTAAAAGTGATGACAGTCATGCCGCACTTTAAGATGTTTACAAAAGTTGGTATATATATATATATATATATATATATATATATATATATATATATACACAGTATTTCTTATGTTTTGCATACATAGACAAGGTCGTGAAAAGCTAAAAGTTTCTGTGAGCACTCGCCAAGTTGATAAAACTGAAACAAGCAGTCAACCAAGTGGCTTAACACTTCCCCTGATGGATGTTGAACATGCTGTGTATTTATGTATTGAAATAAAAGCTTATTGGTGTCTCTTTCTGGAGGGGGATGTGAGTTATGTCATGCTGTACCACATTGAAACCGCATCCCGTTGGAAATGAGATTTAACCATATAATAACTAATTGTGTGGTCATTGCTTGTACTTTAACGTTTGTAGCAGGCTATACACTTTTGTTGAGGTTTGCATCCCATGACTGACAGAGTGACAATAATGTGTTCTTCAGTTTGGTCATGTAAAATTATTTGCACTCTGCATTTCTGTGGTTTTGCTTGGCTTAATTGCAAAATTACTTCTTTCACAGTGATTCCAGACATCTTGCTTACCATGTGGACATTATCTGTTTCGGTAAAGTGACACACTGTTCATGCTGAAACATTTCTCCCACAAATCGGCCCAAAGTGTTTGCAGTTTACCTAAAAGCCACACGATTCACTCTCGGTGCTGTAATTCGGCTCGACTGCCTTAACCTCACAAAGGCAATGACATGGTCTTTGCTTTATATTCCGTGAAAAATTGGGTGACAATCCAGAATGAATAGGTAGAGAGTCACGAGGCATGTTTGTAGGCAATGACAAGCCAATTTTTTTGGGGGGATTTACAGCCGTTTATATTTACCAGATATGAAAGTTGATTAATGTTCAGTTTGTGAACAATAAACAAAGAAAGTGACCACAAAAAGGTTGTTAGGCTCCACTGTTTCTACAGTGGATAGCTGTTCCACATATCAACCCTCAATAATGGCCGTGTAAATTTTTCATTCGAATCAATCTGCCTCAAACACACTTTGAAATTACAATGAATGTTAAGGACATTATAATGGTTTATATATTTGCGTAATTTGGTGGGGCATAGACTTTAAGGTTGTAGACTACATTTCCTCAAAAAAAAAGAAAGCATATGCAGCCATTTGTGCAAATTAACTCGATTTACTCTCACTGAAGCAACACCAACAATCGCATCTCACATTACCCCCGAAAGTAATATAAGAGTTTCCTTCTCTCACTGAAGAACAACCAACACCGCATTTCACATGCCACCTAAAGGTAATATAATGAGTTTCCTGAGTTGCATTGACGTGAAGCAAGGGAAATGTTCAAAAGTCAAATTTAATTACATCTGACATGTGAGCGTTTTTTTTTTTTTCACAACACATCCTTGTATACAAAATACCATCCTTATATACCATTAAACTGCAAATACAATAGCAGTAAATTTTCACAATGTTTTGCAAATGTGCCTGATTGTCTATAAATTGCTTACTTTATTGAAATATGACTTGTGACTCACCAGCTAGATTATTTTGGCACGTTCAGTATTTGTTAATATACCAAGCATTGCCCAATTCCTTTTGAAGGGATTAAACGACCCTCATTTCCAAAACTCTAATTAAAGGCGTTTGCATTCTATTTTTTTCATTTCTTCTGAATGCTTTCAATTCTGTAGTAGTAAAACAATAAAAATAAATTCTCTTATTGCAAGATACTTGAAGAAGTGAATAATTCCTCCAGGGCAGTTTGTGCATTCACTTAGAAGGTTCCCAGCTGCCATAGATGTTGTGGACCAACATCGATTTGTTAGACCAATGCAGAAAACTATTATTGAGTAATGTGCTGTCTGAGTTGGTCTGGAGTAAATCCGAAGTTTCGAAAGTCGATGTCTGTCTGACATGGTTGATACATTGAAAACTTTGGAGATTTTTGTCTGTCCAGGACTATTAATTAGTTGTACAGACTAGTTATGTGGTGAATACGGCACAGCATTTGCTGTGGCGTAACTCACATTTGGAGGTGCGACACTATCTTTTGCATTGAACTCTCATCTGAGGGAATGCGGTATAGCAATTATCGCGTGGTTTAAAATGCTTTCTCAGAAACCAGTTTGTCATAACTTGATTGCTTCTCACCACTGCAAAACATATGGTAGCCTGAATTATTTGCAGGCTAGAGTACATTTGAAACATGCACATTAAAAGAATGATGCAATCACAACATTAATCTCTAGGTCCTCCGATTACTCTCATACATTAGCCTCGGGATAGACAATTGGCACCTTCTCTGATGCCAACTAGTTTGCTCCCTGCCACCTATCCCATATTAATTATTTGATCTAAAAGTCAAAACCCTTGTGAATTTCACTTTGAACCACCAATGATTTTATGCTAAATTCTGGATTTGTAAAATCGTTCATAAATGTGAATGGAACGACACAACATGGAGATGGTTTCCCTCATCTACCAAATACAACTTTGATTTTACAAAATGGACTTGATATAGACATGTAACATTTATCCTACAGGGTTAGCAGGATAGCTTTTAGGTATGCACACTTGCTTTGAGCTGACAAGTCTGAGGTCATATATAGGCCCAGTCATAAACTGTCATCCTCACATGCAGAACGAAGCATCAATGTGTATTTTCCCAAGATCGACGTAAAATGGGTGCCCATCTGTTAGCATTAAGTTGGTGGACGTTCAGAATAAAAAAAAAACAAAAAAGTGCAATTCAATGCCTTCAAAATTAATGGAAACTCTGGTGATGAGACCGAAGTACAGGTCTATTGCTCTTACATTGCAAACAGTCATGGTCTCTCTGTTTCTACGGCTATTCTCAGATATTGCTCCCTCTGCTGTCAGTCCTCTGACCCTCGCTATGCTATAGGATGCATGCATCTTCCAGTAACCCCCTCCTGGTTAAACTCCAAAATCCAGGCTGACTGCACACTGAACTTCTTTATTTCTCGTTTCTCCCATCTATAGAATTGCTTCCAGAGGCTGTTCTGTCTCACTCTTTCCTTCCAGGGCTTCAAGCAAGCAGTGCAACTGCCACTGCAAGTCATCCCCAATTCGACCCATGATCTTTATTACCCATTAACCTTTTCTAACTTGACTCATTATTGCTAGTTTCAGTTTCCTCCTTCCTCCTTTTCCTCTCTCCTCTCATTGTTCATGTATTGCTTCAATTTTCCCACTGTCATTCCACCTTTCCCCTCCATGAGCCTCACTCCTGAAAAAATTAAGATGCAGTTTTCGGTGATGTGGCTTTTTATGCAGAACACATAAAAATTATAGTTGAATGGTCAAATATTGTCCAATTATATTTTGTACTGTGATGAGACATGTGTCCATAATTATTCCACAGTCAAAGCTGTGATAAGACATCAAAGCACCTGTCCTGAATGTTGCCGTACTCCTCCAAAATATTTATAAGCATTGGCATCCAGTTGACCACTGCTGTAATAGAGCAACCTCTCCATGTATCAGGAAATACAAGAGAAAACAAAGAGCGAGAATTGCTTTGCAATACATGTCCCTTCCGATGTGATATTTTCAAAGCCAAAAAGGACATAACTCTGTGAAAATTGAACGAACACCCTAAACTTGAACTTGTTCTGTAACTTATCTTAATAAAGATGTGCACCAAGTTTCAGTTGCATATGTCAAAGGGTATGGGGAAACGTCTGAAAAACACAAGTGGGATGGACGGATGGACTGACAGAGCAGAACAAAACTATAGTCCCCTCCAGTGAAGCTGGGAGGGGACTAATAACTGCAGTTTCTCCAACCCCACTATTTTTTAGTTTTTTCTCAGAACAAAACATTAACATCTACTTTGATCTGTCCTCATTTATTTCTCATTTGTTTAACCAATTGGTGCCTGCTGCTGAAGCATTTAAGCAAAAGATGAGCTCACAGATGAGTCTCGTAGCCTGTGTCCTGCCTAGTTGTTTTTTATTTATCACTAATTGAGTAAGATTCGATTTTTTAAACTTTGCTTTTGAATGTGGGGCAAGTACATTATGCCAAATTGTCAGACATGTTATCTTTGAGAGAAAGAGTGTTAAGCTGTCTGCTCTATTTGCTCAGCTTTCCTTTTCATTCTGGCATCAGATCCTCCACTCTTCAATTCATCCAGCAAGTGATGCTTTTTGTTTCCCTCTCTGTCATTCCCTTCCATTATTCTGACCTCTTTCAGTAGACCTTAATCTTTCAAAAGAATTGCTGCAAAACTCCGATGTATTTTGTTCAACACTTAATTATAAATCACATTATTGCTCTGCTTAAATCCTACATTCTGTGCAATTAGTTTATGATCCAGATGCATTGCTGGGTGATCCAAATCCTTGTGAGCTATTAGGTTCAAACATATATATATATATATATATAATATATAAGTATATATATATATATAATATATATATATATTTAAGTAACTGTATTACATTATTACAATATATACATCTTACTATTACATATATACTATACATATATAAGCCTGGTGTTGGCTAGTGGCTTAGGGTAGCGGCTTGGATCCAAAAGGTCCTGAGTTCACCCCGGACGCTTGAATTAATAAACACCAGCGAGGTTGACTCAAGCCTGACATCCTTCCGAGGCGGCGAAGTGGAGTACCAGTGTATTGGGCCGGTGTTATGCCCCGGTCTAGAATGGTTACCATATTCCCTGTGTTCGTAAGAGGCGACCAGGGTTGCGTCAGGGAGCATCCGGCAGTTAAAAACTAGCCAACACTTGCGGATCATACGGATATCCGCTGTGGCGAACCCCTACCGGAGTAGCAGCCGAAAAGAGAGAGATAAGAAGAAGATATAATATATATTGTTACGGTACTCGACCGCACTGCAAATCCAACGATAGTGGTCCCAAGGCAGTTATTCCATTAATGTACATGTAATAGTCCCTTCCCTTTTTGTCTAGCGGACACAGGGGCATGCGTTCGAGGATCTCATAGCTAGTTGGCGACATCATTCTTCTTCATTTCATTCTAACTCATTTCTATCCGTTGCTTTCTGATTATTCCTGAGGTAAACTGCAGCCACGTGGCGCCCTTCATGTGAGATGGTTCCTTTAGCAAAGGCCATCAGGATTACGCTGAACACCCCGCCCGTAAAAGCACACTCAACACGATGCCACGCTGACAGAATGCGTCGTTTTTGACAACACAGGAAAACACTCAGCACGACGCCCATGCTGCACGGAACGCGTACCGAGGCCAATAATAGAAGCAAACCCACGCCATGTGCGTGGGATGGCTATGTGTGCAGGCGCAAGCGCGCATTACTTTCAACCATTCTGGACCAATATATTGTTGTGTGATTGGAAAGCTATCGCACTCACATCAGGTCCTTTAGCTCAGTTATAGGTAAGTACATTTGTCAGTTAGGTGCCCGAGCCTAGTCTAGTGGGTAATTTAATGTCATGCGCTGCGATTGTCATAGGAAAATCAACAACAACACAACAACAACAACAAAACAACAGCCACCAAAATGCCTGCTGGATGCAGCGGACGTGCTGTGCAGACCAGCGAGCAATCCCTGTGCCTCGCTGGAATGCGGGTGTTTCAGATGCATCCGAGCAAGATTCCGTACTTGTATGGGGCATTAAAAGCAACTCGGGGGAAGGAATCGGGGAGCCCCCACCGACAGCGAAGAGTCACCGGAGCCGAGGCGCGCCCTTGATAAATATAAATGGAGAGAGAGACAATAACACACAGGGGAGGAGGAGAGGAGGAGAATATCATATCGTCGGTACGCGACAGTTAAACAAGTACCGATGGAACCGTAGCCTCAACTCCTCTCCTGTCTTGCTTCAATCCTCGTCATCGGGTTTTCTGTGTGTGGAGTGTGAGGTGTGTGTGGTGGTGGTGTGGGTGTGTTGGTAACGATGTGTGTGTTGTGTGTGTGTTGTGTCGTGTGTTGTGTGTGTTGTGTGTGGTGTGTGTCCTGGCGATGTCTAATTATATTGTAAGCCTTGGCAGCAGGGGGAAAAGGGGATCACCCCCCCTTTTTATT
>CM068955.1:105098532-105104998 GCA_035128595.1 Eptatretus atami
AAAGCAGGAACAATCGACAATTTTTTCATATACAGAGTAGGCTCATCGACAAACCTATGTTGTTTTGCTTTGAAAAAGTTACATATTACTGTACGTGTAATTGTTTTATTTTCAGTATTAAGTTTACATTGTTTTTGAGCCAAGCTGTGTCATATAAAATCAAACTAAATGCTGAGTATTTGTCTCCGTATGTGTACTCGACATTTGATCCGCTTGATACTCCACAACTCGGTGAACTCGGATATTAGAATCACCCGCTTATTAGAATCAAATTTGTCCGGTGCCCAAAGTAATTCTATTAAGAGGGTCCCACTGTAATATTATTATATTATATAAATCTATATATTGTGCGGTTCCTCGAACCACATGCATACAACAGAGAGGTTCCCAAGACAGCTATATACCATTATTATTATTATACGATGTAGTATAGTCCCTTTCCTTTTGTTTAGCAGAACAACAAGGGAGTGCGTTCGATAATCTAATAGCAAGGATCTGCTTAATATTTTTTTCTTCATTTCGTCCCCCTCTCTTTTCGTTGATGATTCCTGAGGTTAAATCAAGCCACAGTCGCCTATCGCTGTAAGGTGAGCCTCATGCTAGGCCAGCGCAATGCCGGTGCCGCCGGTTGAGGAAACTGTGCACAGAGATCCTCATTCGCCGGGCGGCCTATACACGCGGGTGCGGCGAGTCATTGTCGTGGTGACTTGGCAGATGCAGGGTTGCTCGACTCCAACTTCCGATGATCTGGGAGGATTTGCAGTTGCATTAACAAGGCATGCAGAAATTAAATTACCTCTTAAGGAGGCTTGCGCGAACGTGTGTTTTCACGGCACGGGAAACATGGCCAGCAGCGACGCCCACGCTGCCAGGAAACAGCTTACGGAGCGCCGATAAAGCCGACATCCACGCCATGTGGGCGGGTATACGAGTGTAGCGCGTAGAAGCTGCTTGTTTCCTTTTCAACCTCGAATATCCGAACACCATTTGGTGTTCGCCCCGGCACATGCTTAGGGCGAGTCGTGTTGAACGCGAGCGTCTGGGCCACGTCGTAATGTTGGGAACGCATGCACTCTATGATGTGCTCGAAAGCAGACACGTACGCCGCTCGTGAAACCGTTGCATGGATTATCCATGGCGTTTACTACTGCCCCTTGCTGGCAGCAGATAAGGATAGCTCCACAGATGCGTGAAAGCTTCTCGTCTCTACGGCCAGCGAGCTCCGAATCGATGCTTGATGGAATGTACCGCCCCCCCCCCCCCCCCGCTGCGGGCCACATTGGCACGCCACGGGCTGACGCGCGTGATCGACGCTGGTCGGAACGCCCGATCGGCATGCGGGGGACCTTGACCGGTCGCCCGGGCACGGCCCCGGCAGGTTTTTCGCAGGACATTAGCTGTGACCAATTTCGTGTGAGGCGATTATGTCATCTCGGGCGGAGGTTGAGCGGAATATCCACGCTGTCTGGGATGGCCTTTGCCCGGGAACGAAGTGAGGCGGCTTCCGCCAAATTTTGGCGGGGCCACGTGATGGGTCAGGGTCAATGGGGAAAGCGCAAAAAAAACCGATTTGGGTGATGACGTATTTGATTGGCATTCCCCTCCCCCCGAGGCTCTGGGTCTTAAAGGTCGGAGCAATCTCTCTTGCATCTTTCTCTTTCTTCCGCCTCGCCTCGTCGACACCAGTCCACGACCCCGCGTCCTGCTACCCGGACTCCGCTCCTCGTCTCCGCCCACACGACGTCGAACCCCACCCGCCTACCTAGGCCCGACATACTACTCATTCCACGCACTCTGAACTCCGCCCTTTCTCAACTCAAGCTCCCTCCTTTCACGACACGTGTCGCACATCATGCGAGCGTGAAGCCAGAGACAGCACCCATGTCGGGTACCGCACCACAGCGAGCCATCCCCCCCGAAACGTATTGTTGGTGCGTCGTGCTATCGGGCGCAAAGGTACGGAGATCATTAGCACTTCAACCCCCTCCCTTCCTGGTTGGCAACACTCCCTCTTCATCGGTTTTCTGTGCCTGCTGTGATGTGTGTGTGTGTGTGTGTGTGTATGTGATGTGTGTGTTGTGTGTGTGTGTGTAGTGCGTGTGCAGTGTGTGTGCTGGCTCTGTCTTCTTAGTAAGGACTGCGAGAGATTGGTTTATTCATTATTTTGTTATTGATTTCGCGTTAAGTCTATGCTCTGCGTTCCCTTTTGTAAAGTTGATTGTTATAAATCCATTATTAGGATGTTCCCTGGCTCGTCTTTGTGGATTTCTTTCATGATTCAGCATGGTCGAATCCTCGCTTAGCTGGGATCTTTATTCCAACGTCCGTTCTTTTTGCCGGTACGTCCTGGTGCGGCTCGTCGGCTGCATCCGATCCGGAAAGTGATCGGTCGGAACGAACGATGGTAATTACCTAATTGCGTTCGTCGGGCCAGCAAGTAAACAGTTGCTACACTACTTGGCTTTTTTCACAAGATCTTGGTATTTCGTATCGTTAGCCTTGGCGTCTTCATTTCTATAAGGTTTCTTTGGCGTAAGTTGTTTCTATTATATCGCTTTTCCGGAAACTTGTGAATTCTTGGCTTTTATTCATTGGCTCACTTGGCATTTATGAAAATGAGAAGGTGGTACACTGCGGTTTAGAGTGATCCCGGTTCAGACAAAAGCGTACCGAGTGCGTGTCCCCCGGAATTAAACCACGTGATTGAATTAGGTAACCCTGATTAACTCATAGACAGGGAGACACCTATGGTCACGCAATTCAGTTATTGGATCCACGGTCGGTTAAGCTGACCCGCCGTGTCACGGAATTTCCTGTGTGGCGACGGCTACAATTGCCGGGGAGTCTGGTGGGAACTTGAGATTAGCTTCCCACACTAGTGGCTTCTCAACCCGACTCCCCGCCAACAATATAAATTATCGCTATATATATGTAATAGTATTATATATATATATATATATTATATAATGTATCTTAATTGTATATCTTATATATTATTTATATATAAATATATATCTATATGTACATAATACATATACTAAGGTTATATATATATACAGTATATAAACAGTTATACTATATAATCTATATATATATAAATATGTTATCATATATCTTTATACTATATTATATATATAATATATATATATATATATATACAACTACCGGTCACAAGTTTATTAGAACACCCATTTTTCCAGTTTTTACTGAACATTTAAGCAGTTTCAAGTCTCCGTGAAATAACCTGAAATGGTACATGGCTAAGCGGTAAACTGCCAGAGGTTAAAAAAAAAGTTTGTAGGTAGTACACAAAAATTAAAATAATTAAATTTCAGAGTTTGTTAACAAAAGGCCCTTTTCAGGAACAAAACATAAGGGTGAGCACTGCGAGCTGGTTCTGCAGCAAATGAAGTAAATAGCCTTGAAAGTGATGCAAACAAATTCCTACATGGTCCCAACTTTTAGTTGACATGAGTTTAACAAACCCTCTTGTCTGGATAGATAGCAGTGTTGGAACATGTCTGTGTTGCTACACCCTCTGAAGCATTATTGGACAATCTGCTCTGGCAGGAAGTAGTAATATGCTATGTATGAGGCAGAAAAAGACAATTAGAAAAGGAAGGACAGACAGCGACATATGTAACCGTTAAAATATGAAGTCTTTCCTTTAGAAAATTGCAAAGAAAGCCAAGCTGTCCAGTGAGTACAGTTTCCGACCACCATCAAAAGGCACTGAAACTGAGAGGGAAACTCTGAACAGCGAGGAGGTCTGGCAGACCCAAAGCCACAACACACAATTCAGAAGACAGGTTTTGGAGTCAACAGCTTGTGTTGATAGGCGGCTCACGGACAGCTTCAAGCGGCTTAAAATGATCGAAGTAAGAGTCTCAGTTTCAACTGTGAAAGAGAAAGACCTTTGAGCTGACAGGTATTTACAGGTCGAAGTGCAGTAAGAAAGACATTGCTAAGATGAAAATAAGAAAAGAGTTGCCTGGGCCATGAAGCACACCAGTGGACAGTTGAAAACGGAAGAAGGTTCTTATGGAAAGGATGAACACACAATTTGAAATTCTTCGGTTCATTCACGCAGGGTTTTGCATACACGGATGAGTAGGCTGAAAGGATGGTTCCTGTGTTCTGACACCAATTGTCAAACTCATGGAGGAGAAGCATTGCATGATCTAGGGGACTCTTTTGCTGGATCACAGTCCAGCAATACACAGAGTGTACTGGCACTCTGATCACAAAGGGCTACACAGCATTTCTGCAGCGCCATCAACACCTTCTGGTCGTGCCTAAGTTGTTCAAGGGTTCATCCGACAGCAAGATAACGGACCCAAACATACTCCAGGCTCTGTCGAAACTACCTCAGAGAAAGAACAAGATGCAGGCTTTCAAATCATGGAATGCGCAGACCAGTCTCCAGACTTCAAACCCATTGAGCTGGTTTGGGATGATTGGACAGAACGAGTTGAAGCAAAGCAACCGTACAAGTGCAACACATTGTGGGAACTACTGCACAGGTTTGGAGAGAACTTTACTGAACAGTATTGTTTCCTTGGGAGAGAATGCCCGAGTATGTTCGGACTGTACAATAGTTCTGCAAAAGCGGGCTACTTGATTAATCAAAAATTAGATTAATTTGTTCATCAAAACGATTCGCGTGATTTCCTATTTTATCTGCAAATTGTTTATATGTGTCTATGCTTTCATTTCAGAGTACATCATGATAACATGAAACTGCTTAAATTTTAAGCAAAAACTGAGAGAAAATTGGAGGTTCTAAAACTTTTGACTGCCAGTGTATGTATATATATTTTTATATATAATATACATATATACAATCATATATCTATATATATAATATATATATATTATATTGTTACGGTCTGTGGAAATTCACAGAGCCACCATATTAGGTTTAGTAGATCAGTGTAATGTCGATCAGTCTGTGTTCAGCAAGATTTCCCAGCCGAGTTTAACGGGGCAATTATTCGTGTGCAGGTGTTGATCTTTGACGGTAGCCCGTTTTCTTGGACTATCGTTATTTTGGAAGACCAACGGCCTTCTCAACCACCACAACCACCTCCACCACAACATCGCTCTCACAACGCCCTCACAACAGCCACCTTTCTCCACAACGCCAACCAAACCACCTTCTCCACAATGCACCACAGCCACCATCTCCTAAACCACATGCTCTCCCAATAACCAACAACGACACACACAACCTCACCTTCAAACCCCGCAACACGCCGCCATCTTTGCGCCACCACGGCGAGCGCCCAGCGCAACAGCATCGCTGAAACCAGCGCAGGGGTTCCTCCTTGTGCCAGGACGGTGATTTACACCAAGTCGCTCTTCCACTTGTTAGGTGCCAGCATCAGTGATCTCACCAGCTGCGCTCGTCCGAAGCTTCGCCTCAAATTCGGAATCAGGAAGCATGGAGGGGGCGGACCAGCGGGGGTACAGAGGTGAGGGATCAGAGATACATACCATCGCCTCATGGGATGCCCTATAAAAAGACACGGCAGAGCGCCAAGCTCTGCGGTCAGTTCTGGGTTTGGCGTTGTGTGAAGATCGCGATTCCGAGTCCAGTGGGAGGCAGTGGAGGTACTGGGTTCGCCGAGAGACAGGCGAGCTGGGAGCCAGCCAAGCCTGCGTGCAGCGCAGAACTGCGCGCTTCAATGTGCGGGAAGGTGGGGAGAGCCGGAGAGAGGTCGCCAGCCATGCACCAACGGACCGAGGTGATCGGGCATTGGGGACAGTCCGAACGCGCTGAGGAACGGACGGGCTTGCTAAAGAGAGCATCAATCTAGAGACAAAAGGACGGTTCGTTCACTCTGAGGCCGTTGCGAGCTGGGCCCGAATCACCAGGCGGCCCGAGGGGCCTAGGGCCGAACTCGGTCACGCAGCTTGCCGTGAGGAACGGGACAGTCGCGGTCACACAGCGACACCACCAGAAGGTGAAGGTAACAGCGCAGGCCTTTACGGAGCTCCTTCGAGTCTCACCAAGCTCTGAGAAGAACATATAAAAAGGCTTACGAGCCCGCGGCTTATTCTTTCGGGGTTTTTGCCTGAACGTTGCGGCGCCATGTCTTTAGTTAGAACTGTATAAGTGTACGTAATTTAATAGAACAGTGGTAGTTCCTTTTCTTGGCTCGTCTTGTCCCTACCCCCATTCATTGCCGTGCTTGTACATTGCATTTGCTTTCTTTTTTCCTCGCCTGATTGCATACATGACTGCAATGACTACATATGTGTTGTGTGTGCAATAAATGTGCTTGTGTGAATGTAAACCTCTTCGGTGCGTCCTTTTCCCCATTGAACTGCGTATGAGTTCGGAAGTGAATAGCTGGCTTTTTAATAGCCGATAAAGTGATCGGGTCCAACGAGTTGCGCGAATAAATACCCCACTCGGTGTATCCCAAAACGAAGCGAGCTCTTAAGTGGCTCGTTTCAAGCC
>CM068955.1:105109622-105124459 GCA_035128595.1 Eptatretus atami
ATGGCATATGGCATGCCGGGTTAGGGTGAGTTGCCTCCAGCAGCTGAAGACATGAAAAGGTTTTGTGACAAACAACGGGGCCTTTTGAACAGGCCCCGAAGACATCCGATCTTCAGCTGCGGAGCGCTCACCCTGAAAAACTATGACTAACTTTGCCATGCCTTCTCTTTCCCACAGAGTCCATCAGTCCTGGGCCATGGTTTAGTGTAAATTTATAAGTTAAGGTTAAGTTAAAATTGTGCATGGTTTGCTCCCCCTGCATGTGAGTCTTAGCGCCGGCAATTTATTTAAGTCGTCTGTATGAGTGAGTTTGTTTAGTTAGTTACTTAGCCCTTAGGTTATTTATTTTTGGGACACGGATACATCAAATGTCGCACTCAGGGATCCGAAGTGTACTAGGGAAACTACACATGAAGCACACGAAAATTGACGACGGGACGAGTCTGTAAAAAGGGGAGGGGGTAGTGTTACGGTTGTGGAAATTCACAGAGCACCATATAGGTCCTTAGATCAGTTATGTCGATAAGTCTGTGTTCAGATAGATTTCCCCACGGATGTTTAATGGGCAATTATTAGTGTGCAGGGCTGTGATCTTTGAGGTAGCCGTTTTTCTTTTGCTATCGTTATTTTGGACCAACCGCATTTCAACCACCACAACCACCTCCACCACCAACATCGCTCTCACAACCGCCTTCACAACAGCCACCTTCTCCACAACGCCAACCACAACCACCTTCTCCACAACGCCAACCACAGCCACCATCTCCTAAACCACATCTCCCCCAATAACCAACAACAAACACAACGCCTCACCTTCAACCCCGCAAACGCTGCCATCTTTGCGCCAGCCACGGCGAGTCCCCAGGGAACAGCATCGCTGCAAACAGACGCGGGGGTTTCCTCGTTGTGCAGGGATGGTGATTTCACCCATGTCCGCTCTCCCTTGTTGGCGCCACCATCGATGATCTCAACCACGTCCGCTCTTTCAGAACTTCGTCTCGAATTCGGATCAGGAGATCGAGGGGGGGCGGAGCCAGCCGGGGGTCAGAGGTGAGGGATCAGAGATCAAACCTCGCCTCACGGATCCCTATAATAAAGCGCACAGAGTGCCAAGCTCGCAGTCGGTCTGGGTTTGGAGTTGTGTGAAGGTCGGGGTTCGAGTCCAGTGGAGGGCAGTGGAGGTCTGGGTTCGCCGAGGAGACGGGAGCTGGGAGCGCAGCCAAGCCTGCCGTGCCACGCCGAACTGCGCGTTCGTGTGCGGGACGTGGGGAGAGCCGGAGAGAGGTCGCCAGCCAGCACCGAGCGGTCCGAGGTGATCGGGCTTCGGGACAGTCCGAGCGGCGCTGAGGGACGGACGGGCTCTTAAAGAGAGCATCAACTCTAAGAGAGCAAAAGACCCGTTCGCTCCTCTGAGGCGTTGCCGGCTGGGCCCGAATCACCAGGCCGCCTGAGGAGGCCTGGGCCGAACCACGGTCACGCCAGCTGCCATGAGGATGGGACGTCGCGGGTCGCCCCAGCGAGGCACCACAAAGGTAAAGGTAACCAGCGCGGCCTCTCGGAGCTCCTTCGGTCTCCCAAGCTCTGAGAAACATTAAAGGCTTACGAGCCCGGGCCTTTTCTTTCTGGGGTTTTGCATGAACGTTGCGGCACCATGTCTTTAGGTAGAACTGTATAAGTGTACATAATTAATAGAACGGTGGTAGTTCTTTTTCTTGCTCGCGTCTTGTCCCTACCCCCATTCATTGCGTGCTTGTACATTGCATTGCTTTTGTTTGCCTCGCCTGATTGCATACATGACTGCATGACTGCATATGTGTTGTGTGTGCAAATAAATGTGCTTGTGTGAATGTAAACCTGTTCCTTGCATCCTTTTCCCTCCATTGAACTGCCGTATTGAGTTCGGAGTAATAGCTGGCTTTTTAATAGCCGATAAGTGATCGGGTCAACGGGAGGCGCCATAAATACCCGCTCGTTTATCCCAAAACGAAGCGAGCTGCTTAAGCGGCTCGTTTCAAGCGGGCCCCATTGAGGTACAGTCTCTCGGTAATCTGTCCGCGCGATTAATTAGGTATATCGACAATTCGGCGATTGACCCTGTAGCCTGGGTAGAGTGTTGACTAGGCTGTGGTGTGCATCCAAAACACACCCGTTGCGGGATTTCGGCATTGTTCCAGAAGGCTGCGACTAGATTGTCCGTTCGGTAGGCGAGAGCGGCCGCCATTGGCTAGAAGCGGTCATCCGCACGCCGGCGGCCGGAAATCTACAACAATATATTTATATATATATATATATATATATATATATATATATTATATATGTATAAATTAATTATATGTGATAAGTTTATATATTTACATCCATATTAATATACAATAATAAAATAAAACCTTCCAATGCCAAATTGAACTTCGTGTTTGGAACGCCGAAGGAGAAATTTTGGGGAACGTATGGGGAGAGTCCCGTGCAGGACATGCCTGACCCACAGGAGAGCACATCCTTGCAGCGGGAGCCGGTGGTGTGTCCCGATCAGGAGGTGCAGCCTGCATTTGCCTCAAGCATGAAGAGGTACGTAGACAGCACAATGGACGTGGTACAAATGGGTGGATGAGGATGGAAAGGGACTCTCCATGGGTGTGTGTGTGTGTGTGTGTGTTCTGCATGCTTGGCTACATGTATGAATACGCAGGTTTCACCAAACTTGCACCCGGGTCCATGGTGCGTGACGCCATGGAGGAGGTTACGTGGCTGTCTTGCGAACCATGTGTTTCGGCATGCAGGGGCGGATGTATTGCGGCACTGAAGCCACGCAGGACGTGCCATGCATTGCGGGTGTGGGGAAAGTTGAGCGTGCCAGTGAAAGGAGAAGTATATTGCCAGTGCGGGTGCTCGGTTAGCATGGACCATGAGGGGTTGGAGGAACACATATGGGGCTGTTAAAGACGGACCGTTTAGTTTTGCATTTAAAACAGCTTCCCCAGAGTGTAGCATGTACGAATCTGATTTGGAATGAGCCGACCGGAGGGTGCAAAGGTCCGCTGCATGTGTGAGCATGCATGCATATAGCCTTTGCTAGGTAGATAGCATGGGTTTTAAATGCTCCCGCCCATTTTTATATAGAACCCAACGGATAAAAAGAAAACGTTGCTGTTGGGTACATTTTATCACCTTGTAAGCCCCAGCTGCCTTCCTTCCCCTCCTCATGCTGCCTTGCTTCACTTCCCCCTCAATGCTGTGCTGCCTTCCTCTTCTCTCACGCTGCTTCCCTTCCCCTCATGCTGCCTTCCCCTTCCTTCCACTCATGCTGTGTTGCCTTCCCTTCCTTTCCCCTCAACGCTGCACTGCCTTCCCTTCTCTCACGCTGCCTTTCCTTCACCTCACGCTGCCCTCCTTTCCATTATCCTCACACTGCCTTCCTTCCCCTTGTACTGTCTTCCTTTCCCCTCCCCTTATCCTAACCTCCTCCCAAACCCCCTCCACAACCATACATCTCTCTAGAGGTGAGGAGATTAAGGGATGTCAAAGAATGTGTAAATTGGAGAAATTAACACTTTTTTTTAACAGTTCAAACTACTGCTAGGATCAATTCCGCAGTTAATTTTGAAATTCGGCTCAGGTTAAGTGATTCGAGAGCTTATCGCATTTTAGTTGTAAAACATGTGCGGCAATTAAATAAAGACACGACACTGGCGCAGCTTTTTCTACGAATGAAGGAAAATGCCCTTCTTCCTCTTCTCCTCACATTTGCCTCCTCCAAAGCCCTCCCCCTCCACCTTCATGGACATCTTGGCAGTCTCCGCATAGTGTTTACAATGGCCAGTTTGAACGTGCTGTTTTAATGTACCCATTCCATTCAATCTGTACTAATGCTGGCAGAACGACATCCACGCCGCCCCTCCCCCCCCACCACTTCCCCTCAAGTCCCACGACCAAACCCACTATTGTCAGGTCAGGCAGATTAGATCCTAACTTTCTACAGGAGCCATGTAACCTGTATAACCTGTTCATGGTCGGGTTGTCGGCGACTAAACCGTCTCCAGGTGATTAAGGAGTATGGATATGGACACCCAGCAGGACTAAAAACAAAATCTGTCAAAGGATGGAGGACTCCTTGTAGCCAATGGCCATCCATATTCGGTGCACAACTGCATCTGTGGACGTTCTCCTGTAAGCATGGTTACATGTGAACCAGTTAAAAGGATTTACACCCGGCAACCGTAAACACCATCCGCAAAATACACTAAAAACACAAAGAAAACTGAAAACGCACTCCGTGGAGTACCTTTATGTAGATGCCTTCGCAGGTGGTTCCACGATTACGGGTTGAGGCAAGCTTGAGACCCCACTCTTTGATGATAGAGGAACCACAGGGTACTTCCCGGGTGGATTGGCGGTAGTGTGTGTCGGAGTGGTGCTGAGTCCACCAGACGGCGTTCCTTGGGTTAACCTGAGGCGTCCCTTCGGGTGGGTGCCATGAATGTCCTATCCCTAAGAGAGTGATATCACCTGTCTCTGTATCATCTGAGCTCAAGCGTTTGGACATCGTATTGCAGCATTCTCTGAGGTTGGAGACGGATGTGTGAGATCATGGTGGTGGTTACACCTCCTACTGGTCTGTCTTCTGATGGTTACCATGCCCAAGGAGTTGCTGAGCTGTGTCCAGTAGTGACTCCAAGATATGAGGTAACACCGGTCACGAGGTTATATGGGATGAGGATTCTCACTCCTTGGGTGTCATTTCCCTGGTCTCTGTTATGCTCGACTGGAGCGAGTGATCTCACGTGAAGGACGTATTCTATGCCATGCTCGAGTCCTGTGGTTGATCAGGCCCCAGAGAGATACTCTTCTAGTTTGGGATTTCAATGCATGACTGGAATGATAGGGATCGTTATGAGACATGTGTGTCTCCATGGTCTGGAACGTGAACCAGAATAGCACAAGTTCCTTGACTTTGCAGAAGCAGGACTTATGGCTGGTTCATGGTTTCAGCGCCACAGCACATCGTGGACTTGGTTTTCCAACATGGGTGGTGTGACAAAAGTATTGACCATGTCTGCTTGATGTCACGAGAGATGATCAAACTGCAGGGTCTACTGAGTGCTCAGTTCCCAATACCACCACAGGCTTGTTGTAGCACTCTGATTTGCACTTAAATCCAGGAGAATGGAACATCCCAGCCTAGGCTGGATTTGACAAGCTCAAGGATAAGAGGGTAGCTGAGGAGTTTAAACAGGCTGAGTGGGATTTGGGGGTCTGGGTGCTTTGGGAATCCTGAAGATTGTGGAGTGCCTTCAAGACCACCTCCTTGATGTTGCCGTGGATGTCTTGGAACTCACACGCAGGAAAGAGAATTTGTTCTCCAAGGGACACTGAACCATTGACCAGAGTCGCAGGGCCAGGCTGATGGCAGAGCTGAGCTGTTAGGGAGCGAGGCTAAAACTGTACTGTGCAAGGGTGGACAAGGAGGCCTATGTTGAGGAATCTGTGAGGGGTAGAGCATCACCTGTGGAGTGATTCTCATCCTGCTTACAGGGAATTCCGCATTGCTTCTCCAAGCCCTCCCTCGGTGTCTGCGTTAGAGCAGAGGTGGTGGTCTTGACAGAGGAGTCAAGTGAAGGCCCGCTGGGCCGGTTACTTTGAGCGGTGTACAGGCTGACCACCGGTGCTGAGTTGGACGTCAGGGTTTACAATCCCTATTGCTGACCTCCAATCAACTGTGTCCACTTCTTTTGGAAACACAGGTGCGGTGAACCGTTGAAAGGGGATAGCCACAGGGATCTGTGGCATCCATGCTGAACTTCTCAAGGCTGTGGAAATGCTGTATCGTTCTTGCATGCAGTTCTGTGTGCTGTGGAACACAGGCATCATCCAACTGACTGGAAGAGAGGGCCTGTTGTCCCTCTCTGGAAAGGGAAGGTGATCGCCAAGACTGCAACAACGAGGGTGGTGCTGCTCAGTCGGGCAAGGTCTTTGCTAGATAATTCTTATGGGTTCGCACCATCTGCTTGAGCACCAGTCCAGAGCAGTCAGGCTTTCACCAAAGTCAATGATTGACATATCTCTTGCTCTTCGGTCCTCACCGAACGCAGACGAGAGTTTCGGCAGGGCTGCTTGCAGCCTATGTTGATCTTCTGAAAATTTGATTCAGTGAATCGGGATGCCTTCTGGAGGATTCTTGTTTCGAGGTGCCACCAAAACTGATCAATCTGATATCTGAACTTACTTCTGGTACTGAGAGTGCTGTGAGAGTGTGTGGTCCATCTCGACTTATTTCCAGTTGTTACTGGAGTTGTCAGGGTGTGTATGGCCCCCACACTTTCAGCACTTGTATGGACTGGATTCTGGGAGATGTCAGAGAGATCAAGCTGCGGTGCATCGTTGGGAATGTCAAGATCTCTGACCTTGATTTCAGATGATGCAGTCATCTTGTGGAGATACTGAATTCCTTGGGGGCCCTCGAGGTGCTGAATGAGGAGTCGGAGCCGCTGGGATTAGGTTTCCTGGTCAAAACAAGATCCAGGCTTTCAATGACATCTTGGATGCTGCTTCCTGTCTGTCCTGTTTGTGGTGGGATGTTGAGGTCAGGAGAGATTCACTTACCTTGGGTGATATTCATGTCTCGCGGTCTGTGAGCTCGAGTCAAATAGACATCTGGGTCAGGCCTGGGGAGTCAGGATTCACTGGATCATGGTGTGGTGCTGTCAGTACGTGCGGAGGAGAAAGTCCAGTCTTCAGTCCTGTGCTTCCAGCTCTGCTCTAGGATGTGAGACTTGGACTCTGACAGGATCTGAGAGGAGATTAATCCTTGGTACCAGGTCTCTTCGAGAACCTTGGCTATCGCTGGTCGACTTTGTGTCCAAGAGCGGTTGCTGAGAGGACTCAAATGAATTTGTTACCTGTATAGTCTTGAGCTCAGCTTGGGGCTGTAGCGTCATGTGGCTCTTTTCCTGACGCTGATCCTGCTCACAGATCTCTCAAGAGGGAGCCTCATGAGTGGAGAAGGCCAACGGGAATGCGTGCTCCTGGTTGCAGCAGGTTGATGGCATCTAAGGAGATGGGGATGGGCCAGCATCTGCCGGGAGGATGGCAAGACGGAGGCGCTTGGAGTACGGTGGAATGTAGATGCAGGGCGACGCGATATATATATAAATATACATATTGTTACGAATTTGGAATTCAATCGCACACAACATACAGGTTCCTTAGTCAGCTATGTCGATAAGTGCATGTTCCCTGATAGCTCACCTCCCATTGTTTAAATGTTTGAAATCGATTAGATGCGCTGCGGATCGATTTAATAGTTGGGAAAGAACAATGGAGACGTCCCTCCCCCTCTTCTGCGAAGAGGAAGAAGAACCCTGCGGTGACCGTCAACAACTCCTCCCACCCGTGGTTGAGCGGGGGTGGATCACGAGGGCATGAGTCACGCCGGGTGCGGGGGAGGGGGTGCAAAGGATAAAGAGGATCTTCTTTTGTTCGAGAGAGATCCAAAAAGAGTTCGTGGAAAGAGTTGCGGTGAAGTCCCGTGAGAAAGAATCCCAAAAAGAGCTCGTGGAAGTCGTGGCAGAAGGAGTCCCGTGGGAGGAGTAAGCTTTTTGCTTCGCAGTTGGGGAGTCGGGAGGAACCAGAAGCCAAGGAGCTGCGTGGAAGTCCGGGCGCGAAGGAGACACGAGCTGAGGCGCAGCTTGCCTGCTGTGTCGGCAACACCGCGCGTTCGTGTGGAGATGCCGGAGAGACTCGCCTGCCCACGGAAGGCCGAGCTCGACCGCGGCTACGCTGCTGCCGTGGGGAGGAGCTGCGGGTCGCCCAAGGCTGTTCGTGTGGAGAGAGCCGGAGAGAGCTCGCCTGCCACACGGAGGCCCGACTCGACCGCGGCTACGCTAGCTGCTGTGGGAAGGAGCATCGTGGGTCGCCCAAGCCAGACACCACGAGGGTGCAGGTAACCTGCAACGTCTCGTGGGACTCGTTCGGTCTGCCAAGTCCCACGCCATAAGACCCAAGAGTCCAGTCTGACCCCATTGCCTTTGATGGGTCTTTTTCCTGCTTTTGTTTGAATGAATGTTTGTGGCGCCGAGTCCGTAAGTAAAACTGTGTAAGTGACTGTACATTAATAATGCTATAGACGGTTGTAGTTCTTTTGTTGCTTGTTTGATTGCATACGTGTTTCATTATAATAAATGTCCTTGTGTAAATGTAACCTGCTCGCTTCGATCTTCCTCATTGACTGACATTTCGTGTGTTGGGGTTAGAAAGCCGTTGGTTTGCCGTAAAGGGGGACATTTGGACCGACGGTTCTCGGCGATTAGCCGCTCGGAATCGCGCACGGACAGCTCGCCTCGGCGGTTTGTTCCGTACGAGATCCGTCGAGGGTGGAATACCCCGGTAGTTGGATCACGTGGGTATTTAGGTACATTGAAGATTGGCAATCGACCCTACCCACGTGATCTGCCATTGGCGTATTTCGGTTCTTGTACAAGGACCCGTCGACTCGGAGTTATCCGGGCGGCGATCTATATTCCGGGCGATCGTCGGCCGACTCGACTTGCGGCTCCGTCAGAGCGGTCGTTGGCGCCGCGACTCCCGCCTGTAACAATATAAATATATATACTATATACATATAAATATATACAGTCAAAGCTCGTTACTATGCCACCCGTCGGGACCGAGCAAAAGTGGCATGAGTAGCGAGAGTGGCATAGTAACGAGATTTTGTAACGGCCTTATATTCTCAGTTACCCATCTGTAGTTAATCTTTAGACAAAATTTATTCAGAATGTAAAAGGCAACGACTGTTGTATAAGCTAAGCGAACGGAGAACATACACACACTAACACGAGTTCACACACTAACATATGGCATGGCGAGAAATTCACGACACACACAAAGCTCTCAAGAATCGTCGGCTGGCGCATCTTCTTTCGGCGGATCTCGTGCATCTCGTTGTCTAGCCGATCGCACGCTTGCATCACACGGGACTTCCCGCTTCTCTGCTGCATGAACTTCCGGACGTGCTGACAAGCGCGCTGGGCTTCCTCGAACGAACATTTCTCCTCGACAGTTACTCGTCATCTTCGCTTTCCCCGGCTCCTCACTGCACAGAATCTCCTCCGCAATCTCCTCCAGCGTGAAATACCGCACAGGTGCGCGTGGCTCGTCGGCTTCGAGAAAGTCAGACAGCTCGACTCTCCTCGTTCTCTCGTGCATCTTTTTCCTCGGCAGCAGAGCTTCCCAGATTGTCGGGCAGCTCCGCATCCTGTGGCTCAGTTTGGATCTCCCTTCGATGAACTGGCCTTCGCGAAACAGTTTCTGATCGTCGACTTGCCGACCTGCTCCAAGCACCGCGGGCGACGTGTAGAGCGTCGAGCACTGAACTTGAATCTCTTTCCTCGTCTATGGCTTCAAGCACAGCGGCATAGAGGAGCTTCTTGTAGTGGCTTGAGGTTCTCTATGATTCCTGATCCATTGGTTGCGAATTGGTTGTCGTGTTGGGTGGAAGAAGACCAGTTGGATGTTGTTCACTAGAGCTCGGGAGGGTGGCCAGAGAAGTTATCGAGACAGACCAGCACTCTGCGTCCCTGCTGGCCGAGTCGTCCGTCCCACAGCACGCAAATCTCTCGAAAAGCTCCGCGTCAACCACGCCTTCGAGTTGCCTTGTACTTGACGCGGGATCTCTTTGTTCTTGAAGGCACGGGGTTTCTTGAAATTGCAATCACCAGAACGAGGGAACTTCTCGCTGCCGTCATGTTGCCGCACGCAGAGAGTGATCCTTTGCTTGCTTTTCTTTCCTCCAGTAACCGGCTCTCCCCTGAAGCCATGTCTTGTTCGGAAACAAACGGAGAATGAAAACAGAGAAAAAAGCTATAGGCAGAGGAGGAAAAGAAAGAGAAAGAAGGAGCAAAAAAAGGAAAAGCGGCACGTTGCCAGAAGTCTCTCGCCAGTTGAAGACGTCGTCTGCGGAGAACTGCCCGAGTAAGGCAGCGGAGAACTGTTTGTTGCCAATCAGAAGGGATGCGAAATCCACGCTCAAGCTTCCTCCTGCTACTGTCCTGAACGTGATGCCTGGCGCTTCTTGAAATTGCCCAACAACCGTCGCTCGCCATGAAAGTCTGGGTGTGCATCAGCTCGGCAGTTCATCGCTTCTCCTTGATCAAATCGCCTGCTGACAGGCACATTCTGTCCTCTTGATGGCTCGAGCACATGAGATTCCCCATCAAGCTTTCGGGTCGTGAGCCTGCGTCAACTATGCTCTTCGATGGAAATTGTTGAGCCTCAATTGGCATCTATCTTTTGTGAGAATGCCTTTCAGGTGGTTCTCTCTTAACTTCGACGCCCCATTTTTGCAATCTCCTGGCCAACCTTGTGACTGATTCCGGCTTCCTTCTTCGCGGCATCGATGATACTCCTTCTTCTCGCTTCAGCGTAAAGTGGTTCGCTTGCGTTTCTTGAGCTGACATTATGGGCTGATTATGAAAAAAAATGATGTCACTGTTGTAGTGTGGCTGCGTGTCTGTTGTTGTGCTGCGCTTTTTGTGTTCGTTTGTGCGTGTTGTGATTGGCTTGTTTGGCTCGGCATCGGGGAGAAGAAATCGCAGTGTTTTGACACAGTCTGGACCTATGGCGTCGTATTGAGTTGTTGTGCGCAGTCTGGACTGTATTCCGTTTTGGTCTGTCGGTTCGCCCTTGGACGTGAGTGTGATAATCGCGCACTGCGGCAATACAGACTTTTCACGACTCGTGTTTTAACAGCCACATCAGTAGTGATGTAGCGGAGAGGGGGTGGCATAGTAAATTTATTTTGTATTGAATTTTGTCGGGACCGAGCAAAAGTGGTAAATAGTGAAGTGGCATAGAAGGGCGAGGTGGCATAGTACGAGCTTTGACTGTATATACATATACATATATAACAATATATTTACCTATAAACAACAAAATAAACATATACACATATAATATATATATATACATATATATATATTATAAAATATATAATATAATAATTTAATAAATATATAAATATATATATAATATATATATTTACAAATATATAATATATCATATATAATTTATATATACACATATATACACATATAATATATATATACATACACATAATATACATATATGCATACATAATACATATACATAATATATATATAATATATACATAATATAAATATATATACATTATAAATATCATATATACATACATATATATAATATATACATATATATTAATTATATAATATATATAATTATATATTATATAATATATATATACAGTGGAGAACAAGTATTTGATACACTCCCGATTTTGCAGGTTTTCCCACTTACAAAGCACGTAGAGGTCTGTATTTTTATCATAGGTACACTTCAACTGTGAAAGACGGAATCTAAAACAAAAATCCTGAAATCACATTGTATGATTTTTAAAATAATTAATTTGCATTTTATTGCATGAAATAAGTATTTGATCACCTACCAACCAGTAAGAATTCCGGCTCTCACAGACCTGCTTATCCATTATCATCATTAATGATGTTTCTCTTAAAAGACAGAAACAGGACAAGAGTGAGGCAAGCAGCTCTTGGTGAGAAGGCAACAACTGTTGGCGCAATTATTAGAAAATGGAAGAAGTTCAAGATAACAGTCAATCTCCCTCTGGGGTCCATGGCTGTCCATCAATGATCATGAGAAAGGTGAGGGATCAGCCCAGAACTACACGGCAGGACCTGGTCAATGACCTGAAGAGAGCTGGGACCACGTATCAAAGAAAACAGTAACACACTACGCCGTCATGGATTAAAATCCTGCAGCGCACGCAAGGTCCCTCTGCTCAGCCAGGGCATGTCCAGGCCCGTCTGAAGTTTGCCAATGACCATCTGGATGTCCAGAGGAGGAATGGGAGAAGGTCATGTGGTCTGATGAGACCAAAATAGAGCTTTTTGGTTTAAACTCCACTCGCCGTGTTTGGAGGAAGAAAAGGATGAGTACAACCCAAGAACACCATCCCAACCGTGAAGCATGGAGGTGGAAACATCATTCTTTGGGGATGCTTTTCTGCAAAGGGACAGGACGACTGCACCGTATTGAGGGGAGGATGGATGGGGCCATGTATCGCGAGATCTTGGCCAACAACCTCCTTCTAACAAGAGCATTGAAGATGGGGCGTGGCTGGGTCTTCCAGCATGACAACGACCCGAAACACACAGCCAGGGCAACTAAGGAGTGGCTCCGTAAGAAGCATCTCAAGGTCCTGGAGTGGCCTAGCCAGTCTCCAGACCTGAACCCAATAGAAAATCTTTGGAGGGAGCTGAAAGTCTGTGTTGCCCGCGACAGCCCCGAAACCTGAAGGATCTGGAGAAGATCTGTATGGAGGAGTGGGCCAAAATCCTGCTGCAGTCTGTGCAAACCTGGTTAAGAACTAAGAAACGTCTGATCTCTGTAATTGCAAAAAAGGTTTCTGTAAAAATATTAAGTTCTGTTTTTCTGATGTACAAATACTTATTTCATGCAATAAAATGCAAATTAATTATTTAAAAATCATACAATGTGATTTTCAGGATTTTTGTTTTAGATTCCGTCTTTCACAGTTGAAGTGTACCTATGATAACCAGAGTTGGTGTCAAAGCCACCCAATGTCTCCCTGTTTATACATTTATCGTTTTTAAAAGACGTCTAATAATTAAATTTTTTATAATTCTCTAACAATTTTTTTTTTGGGGGGGGGGGGGGGGGTTGGAAATCACTTAAACATGTAGAAATGCAAAAAAAAAATCGAAATTTTGTTGAAAAAAAGTTGCAAAAAATTTTTTTTCTCTAACATTTTTTTTTTGGGGGGGGGGGGGGGGGTTGGAAATCACTTAAAACATGTAGAAATGCAAAAAAAAATTTCTCAATTTTTTTGGGGGGTGGGGGGGGGACAAGTCCAAAATCTAATGGCATGATCCTTGGACCATACCTACCCCCCACCAAGTTTCGTCGAAATCCGTCGAGGAGTTTTTCCATAATACAAAAAATTTACATTTTCACGCTGACGGCTCACCGGGGGTAATCGCTATAGCCTCTCGTTCTTTGAACAGGCGAGTAAAAATTACAGACTCTACGTGCATTTGTAAGGTGGGAAGACCTGCAAAATCGCAGTGTTAAATACTTGTTCTCTCCCACTGTACATATCATACATACATACTATAACTACATTATACTATAATATTATATTATATATTATATACTAATATACAATTATACACATTCATATATTAATACACATTACATATATTATACACAAACATATAATATACATATATATATATATATATATATAATATATATATATAATATATATATAATATTATAATAATATATATATATATACATATATATACACATATAATATACATACAAAAATATATATATTAATAAAATATACATTATATTACATAATATATATACTATACATATTAATAACTATATATAAATATACATTTATACATATTATTCTATATATATATATACATATATTATATATATATATAATATATTATATATTATATATATAATATATATATATACAGGGGGCTGCAAAAGTAGGTATAACAGTAGGATGATGTTTTTATTACTGTATACTCTTTTGCAGCCCCTGTATTATTATTATATATATATATATAAAATATATATACATTAATAATTATATGTATTATACATGTATATACATATATATACATATATATAATAATATATCTATATACATATATAATATAATATATAATAAATATATATATATAATATATATATATATATATATATATATATAATATATATATATATATATATATAATATTGAGGCGCCGCGAGGAGGAGTGATGTAAGGGACACATCGGCCATTTTGGTGTTAATGCCATACTGCACTATTTTTAACCTTACCTATCATCGAGCCTATCATTAAAAAATGTCGCTCAAATCACTCCTCCTCGCGGGCCTCTATAATTACATATCATATACATATATATATATACAAAATATAATATTATATACATATACATATATATATATATACATATATCATAAGTCCACATACTACATATATTATATATATCATTTATACATATATGATCTATATATATATATAATATATAAATATTTATATATATACATATATATTTATATACACACACACATATATATAATACATATATAATATATCATATCATATATACATTATGTATACATATATAGTACACATAAATGCATATATTTTTCATATGTGTAATATATACATAATATATATATAATATATATATACATTATATATACATATATATATACTATATAATTTACATGTATATATAAATATATATTATTAATATATATATAATATATATAAGTATTACACATATCATATATACATGTACATACACATATATGATATATATATAATGTATATATATAATATATTGTCATTTATAATGAATATAATATATATATTATATATATATAATATATATATATAATTTATATATATACATATATATAATATATATATAATATATAATAATATATAATATATATATATTTATATATATTATACATATATATAGCTGGTGTTGGCGCAGTGGTTGGAGCGGCTTGGGTCCAAAGTCCTGAGTTCAAGCCCGTTGGCCCTGAATTAATACACACAGGGTTGACTCAGCCTGTCATCCTTCCGAGGTCGTGCGAAGTGAGTACCAGTGTACTGGTCCCGGTGTATGCCCCGGTTAGAATAGGTATGCCATATCCCTGTGTGTCGTAAGAGGCGACCAGGGTTCACGTCAGGAAGGGCATCCGGCCATAAAAAAACATTGCCT
>CM068955.1:105138500-105153940 GCA_035128595.1 Eptatretus atami
TAGTCACATGGAATTTTCTGCTATGGTTCTCTAGGCCAAAGCCATAAAAAAGAGGAACAACTTTGGGTGCATGAGCATCTGTGCATTTGCTACATGATCTGAACGCTTTCTCTGTATCACCGTCCTACGCCCTGGCCACACAAACGAACGACCCTGGCGCCAAGGTTTCATTCCACATACTCCCTGGGTTGACATTCGTGGAGTTCACCACCGCCAACATGATGACCGTTAATGTGACGGTGTTGGAATACTGACACCCGTCGTTCCACACCATAAGCGTCCGTTCGACCGACGTTCACTTCGACATGTGAAATATATGGTTGTACCACGATTTCATCCAGTCACAATAAGCCTCGGCCATACCTGATAAAAGATATCTCGTACACGTCCTCGCTAGCTACTACCTCCACTCCGCATTTTTCCCCAACACTCTGTAACAATTTTGTACATTTGCAGTTTACAGGTAATCACCCACCGAGCATCTATTAATTGTTTTGAAAACAAAGTTTCTGCGGATTCTGACACAGTGCTCTGGATCGCTCGAACTGGAAATCTACTTAACAATACGTCGGTGTCTTGTGTTTTGTCCAAGACCGTACGCTTATTCGATGTCATATGTGGCTACTGACACCAGTCGGCATTTTTTTCATTTGGTTGGGGGGGGGGCGGGAAATAGCCCCTCATCTTAATTTGTTTCTTACAATTAAGATAAAAATATCCCGTATTTAACATGAGCAACAAAGTGAAATGAAACCAAGTGCATGGATATCTTCTTCCAGCGCACCTGGAGATATTGCGAAGTATTTGCAGAGTGATGTGATTGGCTGCACTTGTTCAAAAAAACCAGAATTACAACATGCTGCATAAACTATAACGTAACGCCCAGTCACTACAGACGGGAAGTGACTGGTCGCAATGCGAATATAAAACTTAAGCGATTCATACAGGATCCACAGCCATCTTGTTTTTAAATCAAGAATTCCGCGTTTTTTATGCACGGTAAACTTTTTAAACAGCAATACAGTGACCTAAGTAATGCCTAACTACCGGGGGTGATGAATGGTTCACAGGGCATTATTGACAACTGCACGATAGGCAGGGCCGGATTAAGGTCTTCGTAGCCAAAGGCCTTGAGATTTTGTAGGCCAGTTTCAAGAGTGACCAACGACGATTTGAAACATGAAAATTTATCGGAAGAACTGGCGGTACAATGCGCGAATTTTGTCGCGACTTTCAATATAGCAAGTGCCTGTAAAATCCAAATTTCGGCTTTGACAATTGAGAAACACCCAAACGATACAGAAACAACTTCCGGCGGAATGTATGTATCCCCCCTTAAAATTTCCACCCTGCTGACACACCTTTCTTTCATGCCTTTTGGTTACGCAAACGACCGCGACTTCACCTCTGGAGAAATCGATTTGCTTCATCAGAGATTCAATCCAAGAGCAGACGAGCAGTGGACATAGCCACCTGCCCACGTCGACGAAGACAATTTTTCACGGGCGCTTTAGTGTGCTGAAGGAGCGTTCAATTAAGACTGAAAAAACGTCCGTGGAAAATTTTCGTAGCGAAATATTTTTCGTATGCCAAGGCCCGGGCTCACGGGCACTACACTGGTTAATCCGGCACATAGACGATCAGGTAAAATTAGAGTTACAGTGGAAAGTTTTGAGGAAGCACTACCCATACCGTAACAAACCCTATCTCCTTCGTCAAAATTGAACCCAAATCAAATCCGATTTTTTATATGTTGTACTTAGGACATTACACCAGTTTCGAGGAAATGAAATTCGGCGAGAGACCAGATCCGCACAAAAATAAACTAATAAAAAGTTCAAGTGGGCGTAGCTCACGACCAAAAGGCGGTGTGGACCACCTCATACAAAAAGACACATTAGACCATGATATTTGCTTGTCGTCAAGTTTCATCAAGATCGCATCAAACATCAACGGAGCTATGTTCTGGAGAGAGTCACAAACAGACAGAAGAACCAACGAAAATAGTGGTCACTGCTGGCAAACGCGAACAATTTGTAATTAATCCGTTTTGGCAAGCTCGTGGAACAAACGTAACATGATAAAATGTTGATAAGCAACCGGCGACGCTTGATGCTGAGGACAACTTGACATTGATAGTCCAAGTATTGTTGCCCGAGCACAAACACTTAATGTATAGTATATAGTTATACCTATACAGGGTATTTTTGCCCTTGTTTTCCATCGCAATTCTGGCTTTCCACCATGTTTCTCTGCTTAAATTGGCTTGGTCGAGTGTTGATTGTTAAATGCCGCTAAGATAAAACAACACACGTAAACACGTACTTAATGGCATATATTCTTAAAAACTTGTGACATGAAGATAGAGTGAAAGATCTGTTACATGTAGTGGCGCTACAACAGCAGGGGGCGCGAGGGTTGATGATTTGTGGAATAAAGGAATGCATACACGAGAAGAGCTCAAATGCCTATCATTGAGTCATTGGACTGAGCCGCTGTGGGGCGTAGCCGCATCTTTAATTGGCCATCAACATGATCACTGAGCGTATATAGGCCTAGTGGAAATACGTGTACTGTTAAATGTCGAACAATGACCTTTGGAGAATATTTTCGGGCTTCTTATTATACTGTCATCTAGCAATTCGTGTTAAAATAATAACAAGTTGGCCGGATGTTCAACTACGGCAGCCCAAACAAAAGCAATTCCATTAAAAACCATGGAGCTCCACTTTTGTCAGAAGTTGTGTATATATATATAATATACGCTGGTGTTGGCGCAGTGGTTAGGGCCAGCGGCTTGGGATCCAAAAGGTCTGAGTTAAGCCCCGTTGGGCCACTGAATTTAATACACAGGGGGTTTTGACTTCAGCCTGTCATCCTTCCGAGGTCGGCGAAATGATACGCAGTGTACTGGGCCGGTGTATGCCCCGGTTACGAATAGTGTAGCATATCCTGTGTGTAAGCAGGCGACCAGGGTTGCGTTTAGGAAGGCATCCAGCGTAAAAATGGTGCAAATCACTATGCGGAATCAATACGGATGATCCGCTGTGGGACCCTAAAGGGAGCAGCCCGAAAAAGAGAAGACGAAGATATATATATATATATATATCTATTATATAATATATATATATATATATATATATTATAATATTATATACTACTACATACATTATAATTTAGTGAACACTGGTTTTTTTTTAGCCTCGCCTGTTCGAAGAACAGAGAGTATTTAGCGATACCCCCGCCGGATGAGCGTCAGCGTGAGCGTGAAGCGTGAAATGTTAAATTTTTTGATGCAAGTTATTTTTACCTCGCATCGAGATCGGAGCGTTACTGTTTTTTCACCCACTTTCTGTTTGTTTGTTTGGTTTGTTTGTGAACAGTATTACGGAAAACTTGGTGGGGGGGGGGGGTGGTTAGGTACGGTCCAAAGGATCATGCATTAGATTTTGGACTGTGGGTCGGCCCCCCCCAAAAAAAAAATTGGTTAGAGAAAAAATATTTTTGTTTTTTGCAATTTCTATCATTGTTTTAAAAGTGATTTCCACGCCCCCCCCCCAAAAAAAAAATTGCGAAAAAATTTTTTATTTTTTTTGCATTTCTACATGTTTTAAGTGTTTCCAACCCCCCCCCCCCCCAAAAATTTGTTGAGAAAAAAAATTTTTTTGCAATTTTTTTCAAAATTTCGGTCTTTTTTTTGCTTTCTACATGTTTTAAGTGATTAGGATTTGACGAACTTGGTGGGGGGGTTGGTATGGTCCAAGGATCAATGCCATTAGATTTGGACTTGGTCCCCCCCCAAAAAATTGTTAGAGAAAAAATATTTTTTGTTTTTTTGGCATTTCTAATGTTTTAAGTGAATTTCCAATCCCCCCCCCCCCGCCCCCAAAAAAAAATTGACAAAATTTTTTTTTTTTTTTCGCATTTCTACATGTTTTAAGTGATTTCCAACCCCACCCCCCCCCCAAAAAAAATGTTGGAGAAGACTATAACTCTGTAGCACTGTTGACATATTTAATGAATAAGATATAAGGTTCACTTGAGTGACCCAGCAGTATTGGCGGGGCGGAGGTTCTGCACTGCCTACGAGTGCTCCCTCTACGTTTCGTTTCTAATGTTTGTCTCTACCACACTATTTTTTATACGCCCGAATATATATATATATTATATATATATATATATATACTTAATCATATATCGGGGCGTATTATGTGATACCGGTCGTCCTAACCCGTCTGTCTGTTGTCTGTCTGTTCGTCCGTTCGCTTCGCACTCTAACTCCCAAGTTTTCAACTTTCACGTTTATATTGGTTTTACATAGGTACAGACTGTGGAGGCCGTTGTGTCACGATATACTTCATCATCTAAAGTTGGTTGCATGGCAACCGGATGCTGTTTCATCCGTTCCTGTCCGCACTTAATCCAAAGTTTTTCAACTTTCACGTTTTCATTTTGGTACATAGGTACAGACTGTGGAGACGGTGTGTGCGCAACCATACGTTCGTCTCTAAAGTGGTTGCATGGCAACCAGGAAGCCTGTTTTCCCGTCGTTCCTTTCCCCACTCTAACTCGTTTTTCAACTTTCACGTTTCATATATGGTAGCATGGTACACGACTGGTGGAGCGGTGTGTCGCGACATACGTTCGTCAATCTAAAGTGGGTTGCCATGGCAACAAGGATGCTGTTTTCATGCTGTTCCTGTCGCACTCTAACTCCAAAGTTTCAACTTTCACGTTTCATATTTTGGTACATAAGGTACAGATTGTGGAGACGGTGTGGTCGCGAATACGTTCGTCATCTAAAGTGGTTGCCATGGCACCGGCGATGCTGGTTTTGCCATCCGTTCTGTCCGCAATCTAACTCAAGTTTTCAATTTCACGTTTCATATTTGGTATAGGTAGACTCGTGGAGACGGTGTGTCTTGGACATACGGTTTTTTGTCATCTAAAGTGTTGCCATGGCAACCAGGATCTGTTTTCCATCCGTTCCTGTCCGTAATCTAACTCCAAAGTTTTCACTTTCACGTTCATATTGGTATAAGGTACAGACTGTGGAGACGGTGTGTAGCGACATACGTTCGTCATCTAAAGTGGGTTGCCATGGCAACCAGGATGCGTTTTCCATGTAGTAGCTCCATTCTGTATATACCTTCTTGTTAGGGCGTCTATTGTGCTCACTTTGCGCTCTGTTACTGATTACAATATACAAATACATATATGCTTTATAATTATACTTATGATGCTTTTATAAAAATGTTAATTATTAGATCGTCTTCTTAAAAACATAAATGTATAAACAGGCGAGCAATTGGTGGCTTTGTACACCACTCTGTTGCATGGGCAGATTTCCGTGATCAAGGGGTGCCTGTCCACCCCGTATTCATGTTTACCCATTTAATATGAAAAACGATTGAGAGGCCACATATTTCTTTTCGATGTGAACCAATCACAACTTGCTAATCATAGTTTGAAAACTTTGGCTTCATTTACTTTATATATTACTCAATTCCTGGGCCAATTTTTTTCTGGCTTTCACCCGAACCATTATACAACGGTCTATGCTCATAATGCTCTGCAATATATAAAGCTAAGAAATCAGAACAACTTTTAGCTGGAAATGGTGAACCGCTTTGGATTTAACTAGGTTGTTGGGTTTTTTATTTTCATGATTTTAAATTGAACTAATTCACCAGATATGAATGGAAGACATGTAAAGAAACACAATTATTAATCAGAATAACGTGAAATATTGGACTACAGATCAACATATTTGTCATAAATACAGGTATCATAAAATTATAAATTAAGAATTTAGATCATTTGTTGATTACTTAAGAATTAGTTTTTCCTACAAATACATGAAGGGACAATCAAGAATGTATAATATTGAAATTTGATTTAAAAAGTCAAATTGCAACCAACGTGCTTACAAGCATCTGTAGTTTGGATACATGAAAACTACAGACTGATAATCATATTAATTTTCAGTGAAAATCTACAAACTAACATTATCTCTTCAAGAGGACATTTTATGTAAACCTTGAATTAACCAGCGTTGTTTGTTGTGGAAATCCATGAAAGGGAGGGTGCAGCAACGATGCTACCTAGTAGTGTACCCTTTGAGACATCAGTCCACTGTGGTTGTAATTCAGGGGAAAAAATGACTGCTGCATGTCCTGTCGTTCTCTTTGGTGTCCAGTTTCTCTTCGTATCGCTGTCACACATTTACTGCAAGCGTCGGGTTTTTGTGTGGAAACCTTTTGTGTATATGTATACATATATTGTTGCGAGGCCAGGGGTCGGGTGAGAAGACCAACGCAGGGGGGGAAGCTATCATCGGGTTTCCACCAGAACTCCCCGGAATTGCAGGCCGTGCACATGGATAATTCTGTGACGCGGCGTGTTCGCTAACAGACCGTGAACGCAATAATTCACAGTGACCGTAGGGTCTCAGTCTATGGGTTAATCGGTTACCCTAATTAATCACGTGACTAATTACCATGGGGGGGACACACCTCGTACCTTGTGCAAACCGGGAATCACATTTACAGATAGATGCAGCTGAGCGCACATGCCAAGGACATCACTGGCTAAAAGGAATGGATTGTTGGGAATAAGTCCCGATAAAGGTTAGGATAGGAACAATGCTGGATCAATGAAAGAAAAGACAAACGAGGTAGGAATATTTATCCAAGGATTTGATTACAGGCCAGCCAGGAAAGATATGTGGCAAGTGAAGGGTTGGTTTATTGTTGTCTGAAAGCAGGAATAGGAAAGAAATGTGAGAGGTGTGAAATAATTACAAGCAACTTACAAAAGCAGAACAACAGAGGAGTTATCCGGATATAATTATTGTACAATCTTAACCTAAGCGAGGACAGCGACATTGAATACCTACCACACACACACACACACACCAGTCAGGACAGCACACACACCACACACATGTGATGAAGAGGAGTTAATGAGAGAAAAAGAAGGAGAGGAGATGAGGCTACGGTCTTCAAATACTGCAACGATTTCCCAACGCACCACGGATACGATTTGCAGGGATGCTCGTGGTGATTTTACCTGCCCTGATAGCTGGTGCGTTTCAAAGAATGGCGTGGCCCAACAGGCGTGAAAGGAAGGACTTTGGGTGGAGTCAGAAGGCTGGAGCTGGGCAATGGGCCATGGGTACAGTCCGCGATAAGGCGGTGAGAAGGGCAGTTCGGCAGGATGGAGACAAAGGCGAATGGGTTGGGTTGTCAAATCCAGATACCAAGATGAGCAGGCACGTAGCCGACAGGAATGCAGCAGACAGGAGCGGTGTGCAGGAACGACACTCTCGCTTCCCATGATCGTCCTTTATAGATCTTGTGGTGTGGGGCGGGGGTGATACTCGAAGGATGGTGTCGTCGCCGAATTGGGTGGCTTTGATTGGGCCCCAGCCAGCAGACGGACTGGCTCCATGACCGGAAGTGGCTGCCACTTTACTTCCGGCCAGATGGTTCAATGCAGAATCTCTGCTCGAAGCACCGTGACCCACAAATCGCCCCTGCCTGAATCTTCCGGCACCTACGGAGACCGGCGGTCAGCGCCAGTCAATACACTGCCTGTCTGTAAGCCATTGAGCCGAAAGCCGTACAGTGCGCTCTGCCTCTGCCTGGCTGTAGCTCGCCGAGCGGAGAGGCGAGAGAACGTCGCCCATCAAGGAAGACAAACGCGGCCGACGGTGGTTCAGCGAAGACCGATGCTAAGATGCTATGTGTACATGCAAAGACCGAACATGATGTGGTGCCATTCGTGCTCTGCTCCATGGCGATAATAAATTATCCTGGACTGCAAGTGGGGTCCGAAGCACTGGCCATGGCTATAAAGGCGGTGTCATGTTGCAACGGTGCAGCCCTGATCTTCCAGGCAATTGAGGATAGAGGACAGATATAATTATTGATGGAGATTGGATTGAAAAGAGGACAGATATAATTATTAAATGGAGATTTGGATTGAAGAAAGAGTGCGCCGCGACATATTTCGTTAATTTGTTAGCAACTTGGTGTGTCGGCTTCAATCTACTTCCTCAGCGCGGCATTCCTGCAGCGGGCTGTTAGGTTGGTTATTCTTTCTGGTTCTCGGCACAGCAATTCCTGCAGGACGTGGTTGTTTGGTTATGATTCTCATTCACTGACAGTGGGTGGGGGGTTATCATTGCGCTTACACGTGCTCGTGCAGCGCTGGCGTTTATTGTTGGCTCTACTGCTGCTTCGTCATTTTTGTGAGGACGCATTATTACGCGAAGGGCACAGCAGGGGTTTTTAACAATAAGTGTCTGAGCATAGTGCCTGCTAGCTCACGTGAGGACCCTTGCTTGGATTTAGCCTTCAGGAATAGAGAAAATGGCAAGTAGGATGAAGTTCAGAGGTTTTTAATTCAGACCGAACTATGAGATTTTACAACACAACGCACTGTCACGTTTGAATCCCTAGACAAAGGAAAGTGACCGGTCTGAACATATATTAATGAAATACTGACTGGGGACCACTGTATGTTGGCTGCTATTGGTGCTGGGAGGGATGCGATTTCCAGAAGCAACAAATAAGCTATATATATATATATGGAGTCATTCCATCTGAATCACCAAATTTAGAAATGTTCCCAGTTGACCTCAGATTTGCTTTAAACTTACATAAATTAGTTCCAAGGTTAATCATAAATGAAAGTCTGCGTAAAATTATTAGGGTCCATAGATGCGGTCAACTCGAGATTTGAGGGTTGAAAAATGTGGCTGTGGCCGCTATTTTTATGGTCGTTGCGAGCATCACAAATGAACGGCTACTTTAAACTCCAAACCTTTTATATTAATGCAAAGCCTAGAAATTTTAGCAGACATTATTCTTCTATAACTGCTCTGTAAGAAACACATAAAACTGAGTATACTCTAAATTTTATGACTGATCAGTTTGAAATCAAGCAGAAAAGAGGATGTTGGTTTTGATGAGACCAACTTTGGGACCCCATATATTTTTAATTGACCCATCCAGAAGCTTGAAATTTTTTCATGTATCTGTTGGTAGTGATTCAATAACATGTTTACTTTTCTTAATCGTCATATATAATACAGTCACGATCCTCAAAAATGAAAATTTTCAATTTTTTTTCCCGAAATTCAGGTGAGGATTGCAAATATATGACAAGGTATATAACACTTCAAATTGTTCACAATTGGAAAGAGCATATTCAGTTTACAACAAGTGTCAAATATCAAGTGTAATATTTTTTTAAAATTATATTTTCTTTTTTTTAAAACTGTTGTTTACACAGTCGTGAATTGATAGTGGTGTGCATGGTGTGGGGCACCATGGTAATAATGAATATTAGTTCTATGATTCAAATTAATAATACAGAAATATATCCGTACTGATAACAATGTAATAAAACATTTCCACGTAATGAATTTGAATAGGTCTTGATCTCTTTTCAGTCAGGTGCGAGTTGTACGCCTCCCAGTTGACGTTAGGGGAGCATCAATAACTTTCATCCATGGACCAAAGGAACTCAAACAATGTCTCCCTTGAATGTAATATATACAACACTGCTGACATCAGCAGATCAGCCATATTCCTAGTTTATTTTTTGGCCCAGCCAGATAGTTAAGGTTTGCTATTTTACAAATGGAAACAAAGAATTACAAATTAGCATTTCAAAGTATTGTGTTCATGTATCCTAATAGCAGATGATATGTCTGTACATTGTAATATACATGTACTAACATATGTACTACATGTAAAAGGATGTTCATTAAATAGCACACAATGCGCACAAGCCATTGGGGGGGGGCAGAAACATCATTTATTCAAATATTTTTTAAAATATTGATAGAAACATTATACCACTTTGATATTTGACACTTTTGTAAACTTGAAATATGCTCTTTCCATGGTGAACATTTGAGTGGTATATCCTTGTCATATATTTGCAATGCTCTACCTGAATTTTGGGGAAAATGAAAATTTTCAATTTTTGAAGGGATCATGACTGTTTATATATGATGATTCAGAAAAGTAACTGTATTTGAATACTAACTACCATACAGTATTATCATGAAAAAATTTCTCAAGCTTCTGGGATGCGTCACTAAAAATATATGGGGTCTCAATTTGGGTCTTCATAGGCAAACCAACATTATTTTTCTGGTTTCAACTGATAGGTCATAAAATTTATAGAGGTATACTCGTTTTATGTTTGTTTTCTTTGTTGTTTAGAATAATCTCTGAAAATTTCAGGCTCTAGCAATTAATATTAAAAGTTGTGGGAGTTTAAAAGTGCCCTTCATTTTGTGATGCTCGGCAAACGACTATAAAAATAGGGCCACAACCACAATAAAAAAATCGTTACTTCGCTAATTGCAAAGATTATGTATCGAAATCTCCTGCTCTAATTTTTGCATTATTCACCCTCGTGGTCATGTTGGAGGTGGGGTCTGTTCTTCAGTTTCGTTGTGCAGATCACCAATCTAACGAATTCACCTTGTACATTCATAAGAAACACCATTGAAATTCTCTTTTTTTTCCATATGCACAAGTTGACACACCGACAGTTTATTACATTTGATTACCGCCGTGAAGTGGGCATGGCACGCTTGTAATCGCGGAGGAACGACCAGGAACACAATAAGGTTGGTGGCGCCCATGAGTTGTCTGTGATTTTCGAAGTGATTTTTGGTCTTTCAAGCAACCAAATATGCGGTTGTTTCATACACTTGGGCGTGGGAGCGATGATGAGAAAGTGACGCAATTCACGGATAAGAGCTGACGTACAGGTATGCGAGTGTGCGAAGGCTTGGTGTGACGCCACAGATGTGAACTATCAAAAATAGCCATTTGCTGGCTGATTCAAATTATGAAAACCTGTGCCAATGACTGATCCTCCTCCGGATGCTGGCCGTCCGGTTCCTGCTATGCGCGTCGTTTGTAACAAGGATAATAATAAACGCACTGAAGCCAGGAAAAGGAAAATCAGAAAGCCAGCACTACTGCCAAAGTTCTCTGCTAGAGGCCAGGAGGTGGTGGGCGACTATGAAGAAGAGGGGGCACTCATACCCCAAATACGTAGAAAATCCCTTCAGACCTTGTAGAAGGGTGGCTGGCAAATCAGCTGGTGTACTCCAGAATTTGTGTGATAGCAGAAAAGACAAATTATCTGTGTCAAAGGAAAATCTCAAGTGATCAGTTGTCCTGGCAGAACACAGGATGGAGACAGTGAGGCGAAACTGCTGAGGAGGAGAGATTGAAGTTGATGTGAGAATCATAAACTATAAAGGATAAAGACTGTGTGGCGCTGGAAAGTTTGTTATCACGCGTAAATGTTATTACGAGTATGTGAATTGAACAACATACCACAGACAGGTCAAAGTAAACTCCAACTCAGAAAGTGACTATGGACTCACATTTGACTTTCTGTGATTAAAGTAATCTAGGTAAGACAACATTGATGGAAAGCAATCTATACATATGAAGAAGTTGTGTGAGATGGTTCATGACCTATCAGAGGTATGAAGGTCAGGATAAGGCCAACTACGCAGGCAACAAGACTGAGAAGACGCAGGAACGGTACAGCAGAATGATTTTTCTATGTCCACCAAAAATGTCTGAGAGCGAAGTGTGTACATGAGGAATTGATATTGGTTCCATTGCTCAGGCTTGCTGTTGTAGACGTAGCTCAACAACAGAAACAGAGTCAACTACAGAATGAGAGCAGGGTCCACAGCCGGGTGACTCGGGCCTCAATTTACATTGTTTCTATACTCGGGAGCACTCATGGTGAGGGATGACCTGAAACACACCAAAGTGTGGACATTCATGGCCTACTCGGAATGTGAGCTAGCACTAGAGCTTATACGGGCAACTGCGTACTTCGACTGGCGGAAACCTTGCGATCACGAGACGTCAATGCCCCTTTGGAATTTGCGTACGATCACCTAAACTATGCACGGTACTTACCCGTTTTACTGGCTGGAAATGGCCGGGCTAGAGCATCCCACAACAGACACTATCAAGCGTCATGGACGGGCAATTGCACTGCCAACGGCATACTCGTTATGGATTTAGTTGTGTGCGTGTGATAGATCATAGAGGCAGGCTTTAAGATAGGGAAGCAGACCAGTGGAGGCTCAATTGGTTACCTCAGAAAGCACAGCTATGAAGAAGTGGATCCTGGTCGCCAACAAGCACGTTGCGGAAATCGCAAGGAAATGTGAGTCCATGGGGGTATCCACAACGAGCCGAACGAGAAAGGATTTGGATGGTGTCGAGCTCGAAGAAGAAGAAGAGTGGTGGTACAAGTGATGGCACAGTAACTTCAAATGATTACCTTTCTCGCGGCGCTCACTTGAACTCGTCAATATTAGTTTTCAGGTGGTTCGCGCAGCAGCCACTTCGGGACTTTGATGAACGCGTATGTAAAGGGCAGAGAATGCTGTTGTGCAAATTCATGCGATGATCGCTTCTCTGGGTGGGTTCCCCATTCCTTCAGTCCGACTTTGATGGCAAATTGGCAACTTTCGCTCAAAGGCCGCGAGGCAAGTCGGCGACTCCCCAGCAGACGCCGATGGTTGAAATTCGAATGAACGTCGTCTTTTCACACGACTGCTGTTGATTGTGGCGGTAAAGAATGTAACACTCCACGATCTGCTCGCTACCACCTGGCGAACATATCTTTCCGCTGGAATCCGTGAGGTTCGATTGCTGAAGACGAAAAAAGCCAATCCCCGCATAATACTGAAACTTTGGCCCCGATTGCCGTGTGGCCGCTCGGCCTATCCAGGTGCACAATTGTGGATGGACATGGCCGTATTCAGGCGATATAAGGCTGGTTCACTGCATAACATTTCGGCAACTGGAAGAGATGGTGCTGAACTTCGTAAGTGGCCAAGCAACGACATAAACCATCTTCAGAGATGTAGGGTGGGGTTTTGATACTTCCCCAAAGTATCCAGCAGTACAAGTGCCATGGAGCATGTCCAGACGAGCGTGCAGGGCGGGCGATCCTTCAGGTACGAACCACTGCAGATTTTGTTCAAGCCCCCTCCTTCCAAAACAGGTGGAAGACCCAATTAATCTCTGAGCGGAAGCAAAAGGACGGCGTTGATAGATTCTCGTCGATCGTGGACAGAGCAACAGTCTCCATCAAAACTCGGGTGACATTATGTTCTGTTGTAACAATCGAGTCATGCGGCAATTGAGAAATCGGGGGCGCTGTCCTCGGGAGGGATGGTGTCATGACTGTGTCGTCAGATACATTTGATTCTTGGAAATTTGTTCGCGACCGGATGGAGGAAGGCCGTGACACGGGGAAAAGCTTCTCTTGCTTTTACACATGCCGTCCTTTGGCTCACAAAGGAAAAAATCCCAGGACATTTCGTCGGTATTACAAGGGAAAGCTGAAGTAAATTTGCCCCTGAAAGGTGTTCTTGCGAATCGCCGTGTTGATTTAGGTTTGGCACAATTTCACAACGGCGGAGTGTGGGATACCCACGGGAAACGAATGAATGTGTCGCGGTGGCCGACAATGGCCGTTTCTCCGACACGGGATGTGGTTTTAAGTGGTTGGGCATTGGCTCACTCGGACAGATCGAATAATAAGGAGGCGCGAAATTCAATCCTCGTCAAAAGAGGGAGCTCCACATAGGACATTTTGCGTCGTTGACATTTTCAGAAGAAACACGTAGAGTATGCCCTGGATGTGGAAAGTCTGGTATGCACGATGCCGGGGTTTGATAGGTTTTGCACAATTTCACGGAAGTGAATCTTACCCAGTGGCACTATCTATGGTTCAAGGGCAAAACAGGCATTTCACTTGATGATTGTCTCTGACAGGGGATGCATCCATCGTGGGTCGGTCATGCTGCCTGTTTGGGGCGATGCATTGGGTCGTACGAATTCAACGCTAGATCAAATACTATTCACGAACTGGAACAATTTCGTCTGCGCCATGTACAGTCAGCGCCAATGAGAGTGTGGAGAGGCTCGCTACAGCTTAAATTTGTGGGGGCAAAGGGCCATCGCTGGGAGAACAGGAGTTGTTGCTACAGCGAGCCGACGGCTGGCTCTGATGCTGGATTGCAAAGGGTGGAACTATCAGTCTGCGATCACCACGCGTGATGAGAGTGTATAGAAGCCCCTTTCCTATACATTTCACGGATGGGTGGACGCAACGGACAACTGATTTGTTACTGGCTGAACAATACCACCAGGCCAAAGGGAACTGTTAGAGGGACGAAATGTATTGCAAGAAGACGAGAATGCGAGACCAACATGTTCTTGCCGGTCAAAGGACTGTCGCTGCGCAGAGTGCTGTGGGTGTCAAAACTTGCGCCAACGATGAACAGACCATGCAGAAATGGACTTTGGAATGATGAAGCAGAACTTTAAACGATGATTCCAAGCGAACTCGTGATGCAGGTGTACAAAAGTCACACCATGATTTCTGCTGTGGTGATCTCTACAACAGTAGTAATCTCGGTTGGTTAGCATGTAATGTGGCTTGAGTTGTAATAGCAGCAGTCAGAGCTAGTTCAGCCAACCGCTTCGAGCAAGAAATACTGGAGTTCTAAGACAGTAATCCTCTGTGGCGGTTTTCTAAACTTTTTCATCAGCTTGATGCGTCAGTCTCTTTGTTCTTTGATTTAAATCCGTATAAATTTGTAATCATCTTTATTAGGGCGTATGCTTTAATAGTCAATGTAACTAGCTTTAAATAGCGCTGTGACTGCCTTTTTAAGCAAAAGTTGGCCTTTGGTCAACTCTAAGGTGTCTGGTCGGTCAGACGTTTCTCGGCTCGGTAAAAATATGTAACTGCTTCGGTTTAACGACCTTTATTATAAACATCTTTAATCAGTGATGGCGTTTCTTTGATAATATTATAGCTCTGTAAATAAACTATTGTATCATTTTAGACTCACAGCGTTTTCTTTGACATACAGTATCAGTCTATAACCTTGATTCTTATTTCTGTGTCAAATGTGGCTTTTTTAATGTTGGTCTTATCTATTGCCACCAAAATGCACAATTATGTGTCCATTATCTCGAGTGGAAACAACAGTGGATTGGACTCGAGACCGTCTGAAAAATTCTTTAAGTATGCCAAATTTCATTCCAGATTGGTGACCCTGCACAACGAACACTACTATTTTTGGTGAATTTCGTTTAGATTGGTGATCTGCACAACGAAACTGAACGAACAGACCCACCTCCACATGACCTACGAGGGGTGAATAATGCATAAAATAGAGCAGATATTTCATACATAAGTCTTTTGCAATTAGCGAAGTAACGTATTTTTTTATGTGGTTGTGGCCCTATTTTTATGGTCGTTGCGAGCATCACAAAATGAAGGCTACTTTTAAACTCCCACAACTTTTTTAATATTAATGCTAGAGCCTTGAAATTTTCAGAGATTATTCT
>CM068955.1:105153968-105173790 GCA_035128595.1 Eptatretus atami
CTCTATTAAATTTTATGACCTGATCAGTTGAAATCCAGAAAAATAATGTTGGTTTTGTATGAAGACCCAAATTTGAGACCCCATATATTTTTATTGACGCATCCCAGAAGCTTGAAATTTTTTCATGTAATAACTGTATGGTAGTAGTATTCAAATACATGTTTAGCTTTTCTGAATCAGTCATATATAATACAGTCATGATCCCTCAAAAATTGAAAATTTTCATTTTTCCCCAAAATTCAGGTGAGGATTGCAAATATATGACAAGGTATACCACTTCAAATTGTTCACCATTGGAAAGAGCATATTCAAGTTTACAAAAGTGTCAAATATCAAAGTGGTATAATGTTTCTATCAATATTTAAAAATATTTGAATAAATGATGTTCTGCCAGTGCTGTGCGCATTGTGTGCTATTTAATGAACAGTCCTTTTACATGTAGTACATATGTGTAGTACATGTATAATACAATGTACATACATATCATCTGCTATAGGATACCATGAACACAATACTTTGAAATCTGAATTTGTAATTCTTTGTTTCTCATTTGTAAATAGCAAGAGCTTAACTCATCTGGCTGGGGCTAAAATAGAACTCAGGAATAGTGGCTGATCTGCTGATGTCAGCAGTGTATATAGTTACATTCAAGGGAGGACATTTGTTGGGTTCCTTTGGTCCATGTGATGAAAGTTATTGATGCCCCCTAACGTCAACTGGGAGGCAGTACAAGCTCGCACCTGACTTGGAAAAGCAGATCAAGGACCTATTCAAATCATTTACGTGAAATGTTTTATTACATTGTTATTGCAGTACGTGATATATTTCTGTATTATTAATTTGAATCATAGAACTAATCATTCATGATTACATGGTGCCCCACACCATGCACACACTTCATGTATTCACGACTGTGTTAACAACAGTTTTAAAAAAAAGAAAATATATTTTAAAAAAATATACCTTTGATATTTGACACTTTTGTAAACTTGATATGCTCTTTCCAATGGTGAACAATTTGAATGGTATACCTTGTCATATATTTGCAATCCTCACCTGAATTTCGGGAAAAATGAAAATTTTCAATTTTTGAGGGATCATGACTGTATTATATATGACTGATTAAGAAAAGTAAACATGTATTTGATACTACTACCATACAGTTATTACATGAAAAAATTTCAAGCTTCTGGGATGGGTCAATAAAAATTATGGGGTCTCAAAGGGTCTTCATACAAACCAACATTTTTTTCTGGATTTCAACTGATCAGGTCATAAAATTTAAGAGGTATACTCAGTTTTATGTTTGTTTCTTACAGAGCAGTTATAGAAGAATAATGTCTGAAATTTCAAGGCTTTAGCATTAATATTTAAAAGGTTGTGGGAGTTTAAAAGTAGCCGTTCATTTTTGTGATGCTCGCACCGACCATAAAAATAGGGCCACAGCCACATTTTCAACCCTCAATATCTCGGAGTTGACCGCATCTATGGACCTAAAATTTTACGCAGCTTCATTTTGATACCTGGGAACTAATTTATGTAAGTTTAAAGTAATCTGAGGGGGTCAACTGGGAACATTTTCTTAAATTTGGTGATTTCAGATGGAATGACTCATATATATATATATATCTTTATTTGTTGCAGTTCTGGAAATCGCATCCCTCCAGCACCAATAGCAGCCAACATACAGTGGTCCCCAGTCAGTTATTTCATTAATATATGTTCAGACAGTCACTTCCTTCTTGTCTAGTGATTCAAACGGGACAGTGCGTTGTGTAAATCTCATAGTTCGGTCTGATTAAACCTCTGAACTTCATTCCTACTCTGCCATTTTCTCTATTCCTGAGGTAAATCCAAGCAAGGGGTCCTCACGTGAGCTAGCAGGCACTATGCTCAGACACTTATTTGTAAAAACCACCTGCTGTGCCCTTCGCGTAATAATGCGTCCTCACAAATGACGAAGGGCAGCAGTAGAAGCCAACAATAAACGCCAGCGCTGCACGGAGCACGTGTAGCGCAATGATAACCCCCCACCCACTGTTCAGGTGATGAGAATCATAACCAATACAACCACGTCGCTGCAGGAATGCTGTGCCGAGACCAGAAGGATAACCAACCTAACAGCGCGCTGCAGGAATGCCGCGCTGAGGAAGTAGATGAAGCGACACACCAAGTGCTAACAAATTACAATATGTGCGCGGCGCACTCTTCTTCAATCCAAATCTCCATTTAATAATTATATCTGTCCTCTTTTCAATCCGAATCTCCATCCAATAATTATATCTGTCCTCTATTCCCTCAATTGCCTGACAGATCAGGGCTGGCACCGTGCACATGACACCGCCTTTGATACATGGCCACGTGCTTCGGACCCACTTGCAGTCCAGGGATAATTTATTATCGCACATGGAGCAGAGCACGAATGGCACACATCATGTTCAGGTCTGTGCATGTGTTACCATAGCATCTTAGCATCGGTCTTCGCTGACCACCGTGGCCGCGTTTGTCTTCCTTGGATGGCGAACGTTCTCTCGCCTCTCCGCTCGGCGAGGCTACAGCCAGGCAGAGGCAGAGGCGCACTGTACGGCTCGGGCTGCATGGCTTACAGACAGGCAGTGTATTGACTGGCGCTGACCGCCGGTCTCCGTAGGTGGCCCGGAAGTTCAGTGCAGGGCGATTTGTGTCACGGTGCTCGGAGCAGGATGATTCTGCAGCTTGGAACCATCTGGCCGGAAGTAAAGTGGAGCCACTTCCGGTCATGGCAGCCAGCCCGTATGCTGGCTGGGGCCCAATCAAAGCACCCAATTCGGCTGACGACACATCGCTTCGAGTCATCACCCCCGCCCACACCACAAGATCTATAAAAGGACGAGTCATGGGGAAGTCGAGAGTGTCGTTCCTGCACACCGCTCCTGTCTGCTCATTCCTGTCGGCTCGTCCTGCTCATCTTGGTATCTGGGATTGACAACCCACCCATTCGCCTTTTGTCTCCACCTGCCGACTGCGCCTTCTTCACCGCCTTATCGCTGACTGTACCCATCTGCCCATTGCTCCAGACTCCACCTTCTGACTCCACCCAAAGTCCTTCCTTCACGCCTGTTGGGCCACGCCCATTCTTTGGATCAACGCACCAGCTATCAGGGAGGTATCCACCAGCGGAGCATCCCTGCAAATCGTATCGGTGGTGCGGTTGGGCAATCGTGCAGGTATTGAGAGACCGTTAGCCTCATCTCCTCTCCTCTTTTTCTCTTCATTAACTCCTCTTCATCACGATGTGTGTGTGTGTGTGTGTGTGTGTGTGTGTGTGTGTGTGTGTGTGTGTGTAGGTATGTCATGGTGCCTGTCCTCGCTTAAGTTAAGATTGTACAATAATTATATCGGGATAACTCTGCTCTGTGTCTGCTTTTGTAAGTTGCTTGTATTATTTCCACACCTCTCACATTTCTTCCTATTCCTGCTTTCAGACAACAATAAACAACCTTCACTGTGCCACATATCTTTCCTCGCCTGCCTGTACATCAATCCTTTGGATAAATATTCCTACCTCGTTTTTGTCTTTTCTTTCATTGATCCAGCATGGTCCATATCCTAACCTAGTCGGGACTTTATTCCCAACGATCCATTCCTTTTAGCCAGTATGTCCTTGGCAGTGTCACTCAGCTGCATCTGATCTGGTAATGTGATCCGGTTTGCACAAGGTGTACCGAGGGTGTGTCCCCTGGTAATTAGGTCACGTGATTAATTAGGTAACCCGATTAACCCATAGACGGGAGGACCCTAGGTCACGTGGTTGAATTATTGGCGTTCACGGTCGGTTAGCGACACGCCGCGTCACAGAATTATCCATGTGCGACGGCCTGCAATTCCGGGGAGTCTGGTGGGAACCCGAGATAGCTTCCCCCCCTGGTGGTCTTCTCACCCGACCCCTGGCCCGCAACAATATATGTATACATATACACAAACAGGTTTCCACACAAAAGACCCGACCTTTGAGTAAATGTGTGACAGCGATACGAAGAGAAAACTGGACACCAAAAGAGAACGACAGGACATGCAGCAGTCATTTTTTCCCCTGAGCATTACAACACAGTGACTGATGTCTCAAAGGGTATCACTTACTAGTAAGCATCGTGCTGCACCCTCCCAGTTTCATGGATTTCCACAACAAACAACGCTGGTTAATCAAGGTTTTACATAAAATGTCCTCTTTGGAAAGATAATGTTAGTTTGTAGTATTTTTGCACTGAAAATTAAATATGAATCAGTCTTGTAGTTTTCATGTATCCAAACTACAGGATGCTTGTAAGCACGTTGGTGAATTTGACTTTTTAAATCAATTTCAATATTATACATTCTTGATTGTCCCTTCATGTATTTGTAGAAAACTAATTTCTGTGGTAATCAACAAATTTGCATCTAATCTTAATTTATAATTTTATATACCTGTATTTATGACAAATATGTTGATGCTGTAGTCAATATTTCACGTTATTCTGTATTAATAATTGTGTTTTTTACATGTCTTCCATTCATATCTGGTTGAATTAGTTCAATAAAATCATCAAAATAAAAACACAACCTGAGTTAAATCAAAGCGTTCACCATTTCCACTAAAGTTGTTCTGATTTTCTTAGCTTTATATATTGCAGAGCATTTTATGAGCATAACCGTGTATAATTCGGTGAAAGGCCAAAAAAATTGCCCAGGAATTGGAGTAATATATAAAGTAATGAAGCCAAAAGTTCAAACATGATTAGCCAAGTTGGTGATTGGTTCACATCGAAATAGAATAGTGTGGCTCTCAAATCGTTTTTCATATTAAATGGGTAACATGAATACGGGTGGACAGGCACCCCTTGATCACGGAATCGTGCCCAATGCAACCAGAGTTGGTGTCAAAGCCACCCAATGCTCGCCTGTTTATACATTTATCGTTTTTAGAAGACGAGTCTAATAATTAACATTTTTTATAAAGCATTGCAGTGAAGTATAATTATAAAGCAATATATGTATTTGTATATTGTAATCAGTAACAAGAGCGCAAGTGAGCACAATATACGCCCTAACAAGAAGGTATATACAGAATTGTGCTACTACATGGAAAACAGCATCCTGGTTGCCATGGCAACCACTTTAGATGACGAACGTATGTCGCTACACACCGTCTCCACAGTCTGTACCTATGTACAAATATGAAACGTGAAAGTTGAAAACTTTGGGAGTTAGAGTGCGGACAGGAACGGATGGAAAACAGCATCCTGGTTGCCATGGCAACCACTTTAGATGACAACGTATGTCAAGACACACCGTCTCCACAGTCTGTACCTATGTACCAAATATGAAACGTGAAAGTTGAAACTTTGGGAGTTAGAGTGCGGACAGGAACGGATGGAAAACAGCATCCCGGTTGCCATGGCAACCACTTAGATGACGAACGTATGTCGCGACACACCGTCTCCACAATCTGTACCTATGTACAAATATGAAACGTGAAAGTTGAAAACTTTGGAGTTAGAGTGCGGACAGGAACAGATGGAAAACAGCATCCTGGTTGCCATGGCAACCACTTTAGATGACGAACGTATGTCGCGACACACCGTCTCCACAGTCTGTACCAATGTACCAAATATGAAACGTGAAAGTTGAAAACTTTGGGAGTTAGAGTGGGGACAGGAACGACGGAAACAGCATCCTGGTTGCCATGGCAACCACTTTAGATGACGAACGTATGTTGCGACACACCGTCTCCACAGTCTGTACCTATGTACCAAATATGAACGTGAAAGTTGAAAACTTTGGGAGTTAGAGTGCGGACAGGAACGGATGGAAAACAGCATCCGGTTGCCATGGCAACCACTTTTAGATGATGAAGGTATATCGTGACACAACGGCTCCACAGTCTGTACCTATGTACCAAATATGAAACGTGAAAGTTGAAAACTTTGGGAGTTAGAGTGCGGACAGGAACGGACGAACAGACAGACAGACAGACAGACGGAGGACGACCGGTATCACATAATACGCCCCGATATATGTTATATTATATATATATATATATATATATATATATATATATCGGGCGTATAAAAAATAGTGTGGTAGATACAAACATTAGAAACGAAACTAGAGGGGAGCACTCGGAGAGTGCAAAACCTCCGCCGCCAATACTGCTGGGTCACTCAAGTGAACTTAATATCTTATTCATTAAATATGTCAACAGTGCTGACAGAGTTATAGTTCTTTTCTCCAACATTTTTTTTTGGGGGGGGGGGGGGTTGGAAATCACTTAAAACATGTAGAAATGCAAAAAAAAAAATTTTGTCAATTTTTTTTTTTTGGGGGGGGGGGGGGGGGGGGTGGGAATTCACTTAAAACATGTAGAAATGCAAAAAACAAAAATATTTTTTCTCTAACAATTTTTTTTGGGGGGGGGGGACCAAGTCCAAAATCTAATGGCATGATCCTTGGACCATACCTAACCCCCCACCAAGTTTCGTCTAAATCCTAATCACTTAAAACATGTAGAAATGCAAAAAAAGACCGAAATTTTGTTGAAAAAAATTGCAAAAAATTTTTTTTTCTCTAACAAATTTTTTGGGGGGGGGGGGGGGTTGGAAATCACTTAAAACATGTAGAAATGCAAAAAAATAAAAAATTTTTTCTCAATTTTTTTTTTGGGGGGGGGGGTGGAAATCACTTAAAACATGTAGAAATGCAAAAAACAAAAATATTTTTCTCTAACAATTTTTTTTGGGGGGTGGGGACCAAGTCCAAATCTAATGGCATGATCCTTGGACCGTACCTAACCACCCCCCCCCCCCACCAAGTTTTTCCGTAATACTGTTCACAAACAAACAAACAAACAAACAGAAAGGGGTGAAAACAGTAACCTCCGATCTTCGATGGCGGAGGTTAAAAATAACTTGCATCAAAAAATTTAACATTTTCACGCTCACGCTCACGCTGACGCTCATGCCGGGGGTATCGCTATAGCTCTCTGTTCTTCGAACAGGCGAGCTAAAAAACCAGTGTTCACTAATATATGTATGTATGTATATATATATATATATATATATATATATATATATATATATATATATATACATATATTATATATCTTTCTTCTTCTTCTTTCGGCTGCTCCCTTTAGGGGTCGCCACAGCGGATCATCCGTATGATCCGCATAGTGTTTGCACATGTTTTACGCTGGATGCCCTTCCTAACGCAACCCTGGTCGCCTCTTACGACACAGGGATATGGTACACCTATTCTAACCGGGGCATACACCGGCCCAGTACACTGGTACTCATTTCGCCGACCTCGGAAGGATGACAGGCTGAGTCAACCCCCTGGTGTATTAAATTCAGTGGCCCAACGGGGCTTGAACTCAGTGACCTTTTGGATCCCAAGCCGCTGCCCTAACCACTGCGCCAACACCAGGCTTATATATATATATATACACACTTCTGACAAAAGTGAGCTCCATGGGTTTTAAATGGAATTGGCGTCTTTTGTTTGGGCTGCGTGTGAACATCTCGCCAACTGTATTATTTATACACCGCAATTGCTGAAGATGACAGTAATAAGAGCCCGAAAATATTCTCCAAAGCTCATTGTTCCGACATTCAGTACACTATTTCCACGTAGGCCTATATACGCTCACGTGTCATGTTGATGGCCAATAAAATGGCGGCTACGCCCCACAGCGGCTTCAGTCCAATGAGCTCAATTGATAGGCATTTGAGCTCTCTCGTGTATGCATTACCTTTATTCCACAATCATCACCCTCGGCGCCCCCTGCTGGTTGTAGCGCCACTACATGTAACAGATCTTTCACTCTATTTCATGTCACAGTTTTTAAGAATATATGCATTAAGTACGTGCTACGTGTGTTGTTTTATCTTAGCGGATTAACATCAACAGCTCGACCAAGCCCAATTTAAGCAGAGAAACATGGTGGAAAGCAGAATTGGATGAAAACAAGGCAAAAAATACCCTGTATAGGTATAACTATATACTATACATGTAAGTGTTTGTCTCGGCAACAATACTTGGACTATCAATGTCAACGTGTGCCTCAGCATCAAGCTCTTCCGGTGCATCAACATTTTATCATGTTACTGTTTGTGCCACGAGCTTGCAAAACGGATGGTAATTACAAATTGGTTCGCGGGTGCCAGCAGTGACCACTATTTTCGTTGTGTCTGTCTGTCTGTTTGTGACTCTCTCCAGAACATAGCTCCGTGATGTTTGATGCGATCTTGATGAAACTTGGACACAAGCTAAATATCATGGTCTAATTGTGTCTTTTTGTATGAGGGGCGTCCCACACCCCTTGTGGGTGGAGCCACGCCCACTTGAACTTTTTATTTATTTATTTTTTGTCGATTTTTCTCTCGCAATTTCATTTCCTCGAAGCTGTGTGTAATGTCCAAAGTACAACATATAAAAAATCGGATTTGATTTGGTCAATTTTGACGGAAGAGATAGGTTTTTACGGTAGTGCTTCCTCAAAAGCTTCCACTAACTCAATTGTACCTATCGTCAGTGCCGGATTAACCACTAGGCCCGTGAGGCCCGGGCCTTGGCATACGAAAAATATTTCGCCTACGAAAATTTCCGACGACGTTTTTTTCAGTCTTAATTGAACGCTCCTTCAGCACACTAAAGCGCGTGAAAAATTGTCTTCGGTCGACCGTGGGGCAGGTGCGCATGTCCACGCTCGCTCTGCTCTGTGTTGAATCCGAGCTGATGAAGCAAATCGATTTCTCCGAAGTGATCGCGTCGTTTGCCAACCAAAAGGCATGAAAGAAGGTGTTTCAGCAGGGTGGAAATTTAATATACATACATTCCTCCGAATTTGTTTTCTGTATCGTTTGTTTCTCAATTTCAAAGCCGAATTGGATTTTACAGGCACTTGTATATTTGAAAGTCGGACAAATCGCCATTTACCGCAGTCTCTTCCGATTAAATTTCATGTTCAAAATCGTCGTTTTGGTCACTCTTGAATCTGGCCTACAAAATCTCAAGGGCCTTGGCCTACGAAGACCTTAATCCGGCCCTGCCTATCGTGGCATTGTTCAATAATGCCCGTGAACCATCATCACCTCCCGGCTAGTTAGATTACTTATTCACTGTATTTTCTGTTTAAAAAGTTTACCGTGCATAAAAAACGGGAATTCTTTGATAACAAATTGCTGGGGACCTGTGAATCGCTTAAGTTTTATATTCGCATTCACCGTTCACTTCCGTCTTATGTACTGGGCGTACGTTATAGTATGCAGCCAACTGTTAATCTGGTTTGAACAAGGATGCAGCCAATCACATCACTCTGCAAATACCGCAATATCTGCCGTGGCTGGAAGAAGATATCCTGGCACTTGGTTCCATTTCACTTTGTTGCTCATGTTTAAATACGGGATATTTTTTATCTTAATTGTAAAAAAAATAAAGGAGGGGCATTCCCCCCCCCCACAAATGAAAAATTCCCTGGTGGGTACACATATGACATCGAATACCGTACGTCTTGACAAAACACAAACACCGACATGTTAAGTAGATTTCCAGTCGACGATCCAAGCACGGCAGATCCGGAGAAAACTTTGTTTTCAAAACAATAATAGACTCATTACCGGTAACTGCAAAACAAATTGCAGAGTGTTTGGGGAAAAATGCAGTACTAGCGAGAGTGTACGAATATACTTTATCAGGATGGCCGAGTTATTGTACGGATGAAACGTTACAACCATAATTCACATGTCGAGATGAGCTGTCGGTCGATGACGGACGCTTATTGTGGAGACGACGGGTCAGAGTTCCAACACCGTCACAAACGCATATGTTCGGTGAACTCCACGAAGGTCACCCAGGAGTATGTGGAATGAAAGCCTTGGCGAGGTCGTTCGTTTGGTGGCCAGGGCTAGACGGGGATACAGAAGAAAGGTTCAGATCATGTAGCAAATGCACAGATGCTCAATTGGCACCCAAAGTTGTTCCTCTTTTGTTATGGCTTTTGGCTAGAGAACCATAGCAGAAAATTCCTGTGGACTATGCAGAGGTCAAAGGTCAAAATTTTCTGCTGGTTGTAGACAGCTACTCTAAATGGCTAGAAGTCTTCCCTATGTTTAGCCCCACCGCTGTTGGTTTGATCACAGTCCTACGATCCTTATTTGCAAGATGTGGGTTGGCCACACAGTTAGTCTGAGATAATGGAGCACAATTTATTGCAGACGAATTTGTTACATTTTTAAATCCAATGGTATTGAACATACCTTATGCCCTCCATACCACCCCCCTTCCAATGGATTGGCAGAAAAGAATGTACAGACAGACATTCAAGAAATCAGATAATTCATTGCCATTACAACACAAGGTAGCAAAAGTATTCTTGTATTATAGGAACACACCACACACTACAACTGGGATAAGACCCGCAGAACTGTTCCTAAAACGCACTTCAAAAACTCGACTTTCGTTCGTGAAACCGTGTCAACAAAAAAAGTCAAAAAGAAGCAGATAGCTTCAAAATTTCAACATGACGGATTCCACCCGAGCGCTCATCAATATGACTTGTATCAGCCGATATGTGGTGGAAATTTAACGGGAGGAAAAGAGAAGTGGAAAACTCGTACAATCGTATCCATTAAAGGTCCTCATACGTACCTAGTCAGGATACCGGGAAATAACCGCCAATACCTACACTCAGATCATTTGATTGCAGATGACTCTCGAGAGCAAACACCAAAGCCGCTAAAGAGAGATTACTTACCTGAGGTATAACCAAGACGAGACATCCCCTCAATTAGTCTTCCTCTTAGATTAGAACCTCCAGAGGAGTTGGGAAATCCAATACCAGAACCAGGAGATAAACGGTTGTAAATGAGAAACCAACAATTTCAACCTCACCAGTAGGCAGTAAGGAGGTAACCAGAACACTAACACCTGTCAGAAGGTCCACTAGAGTGTATAATCCTCCATCCAGGTTAGAGCTGTAGTTCTTCAACTCAAATTGTACAACAGTGTGTGAGGGAGTTTCTGTGAGTAAATAAAATGCTGATGGTTGAAGTACATTTTGTGTTTATTCTAGTTCCAACGTTTGGAAACATTGTTGAGGTTATCTTCATTTGATTGCTTGTAAAGGAACGAAGTGACATAAGGAAATGTTCATTTTGTATGTAAATTGTAACAACTGTTGTGAAAACAATAACTGTAGAGATGCATGGATTTGATGTTTCATTCAACGGTTTCGAGTTCATGGTGTAATACAAATGCGACATCAGAATTGTAATTACGTACGTAGGAGGGAGGAATGCGGTATTGTTTTGAATGGTCATGACGTAGCTGGGAGGCTGCATATGCGCATCATAAACAGGTCCTGCTATGGTGTCCTTCCACAGTATCCGTGTCCTCGGGCCGGCTCCTTCACTGAAATACGGACATGAAGGCGTTTGTTCAGTATATAACAGTATCATGAAGTACGGGAGTACTCCATATAAATGGATGATATGGGACAAAAATGGTCGCCTATTCAAATGTGTACACAATGATAGGCTTATAAACGATGACAGCGTGAAGTCATAAACATTTAAAAGCCATACCTTTTATTCTCGAGTATGTGTAAAAGCAAAATGTTTTATTTTTAGATCCTCGTGGATGATCTCTAAGTCTTACTCACATTGTTGTTCTTCATCTTCTTCTTGTGGACTGTTTTGTTTCACAGCCAACAGTTTTCATCGAAACTTCCTGAAACTTGGCATATATATGTAAAAATACCCTGCGCAAACAGTAACCATCTCCGATTTTGAAAATTCCTCATAAAAAAAAGTTATGACGTCAAAATATTTTCTCTAATGGAAATCGCCTAAAAAATTATCTCCGAAACTAGGCAAGCTTTTTGAATTCTGTTTGCGGGAATCAAACAGGGCATTAGCAGAGATGAATTACCACACATATGATACATCACTATGACGTCATATCAATTTTTATGACGTCATTCCTATTTTTTGACATTTTTTGTTTCACAACCCAGAGTTTTCATCGGATCTTCGTGAAACTTGCCACGTATATGCAGAAAGCCCACGTGCAGGCAGTAACAATCTCCGATTTTGGAAATTCTTCTTAGAAAAAAAGTTGACGTCATAATGTCGCCGCTAATGGAAATCGCCTATACCATTATCTCCGAAACTAGGCAAGCTGTTTGAATTTTGTTTGCGGGAATCAAGTCGGGCATTAGCACAGATAATTATTTATCGCAAACCTGATACATCACAATGACATCATATTCGTTTTTATGACGTCATCATTAAGAGGATGAGGATCTTAGCTCATTTGACCTTGTTTATTTGTGACCTTACTGCTTTGAGCTCCCAAAGTTAATTCACGACAACCCTCTGCGATCAGATTTTATAACCACGATGCACCAAAATAGGCGTTTTGAACAGTCATGAGGAGGTCATTTGGCCCATTAGTGCCGTGTTGCACTCCAGAGTTAATTTATTTACTAACATGAGGTCATTTCTTTCCTGCAGCTTCACTCCTTTACACCCTGCATGGCCTGTAGACTCCATTAGACTCTTTACACCCCTTTGAACCTTTAATACCCATTTAAACCGTTAAGACCTTTGAGACCCCTTCACAGCCATTTAGACCCTTTTGAGGCATTTTGACCTTCTTTGACCCTTTTGACGCTTTTCAGACCTCTGGACAATTTCAGACCCCTTTTTCTCTTTCACCCTTAGATCCCTTTAGACATTTAGACCCATTTAAGACCCCTCAACCCTTTAAACACTTTAACCCCTTGATGACCATTAAGACCCTTGTGACACTTTGTGCCCCTTCGATCCATTCGACCTTTAAGCCACTTTAGACCCCTCTACACCCCTTAGAAAAGAAAAATTCCCTGAAAATCGTTTTTGACGATCTTTTTATCACCATCTGCGTCACATCACAACTAGCAATGACGAATCAAAACTCGTATTCCAAAGTGAAACTCAAAACTACTGCTCTATGGATCATCAAATGGGAAACCAGAATGAGATGCTGTGAGAAATACTGAATGGAAATTGCCGAAAGCAAAGCTCTGGGGAGTATAGAGGTGGAACGGGCCTGGCCAGGTACGTTGGGACCGAAGAGGCTATGTGGAGGGAGATAGGTGCATGTAGGAAGTCGGTTGGCATGGAAATAATTTTGGTGATCTTCCGTCAGGCAGGAGGCCCAAAACATGCTAAAATTTGTTTCCCAGCTGAGCTTTCATAATATCACCCTCACTCCAAAGCTTTACTGCACAACAAGCATGGATTGGAAATCTTCGCTGGTGGAATGAAATGAGGTTGTTGAAGTTACCAGTTCCACCCACTGCAGTATCTGGTCACACTGAATTACCGTTTCTACCAATACACACTCATTTGAGGTGAGACGTCGATGAATCTGTCATGCCGGGTACCCTGCTAGAGGGTAGAAGTATCTGTCACAACAACCAGTACATTGCTTTTCAGCTAAAACTGTAATACTTCTGGATTTATTGGTTGCTTTTGACAGTTAACGATAAAGTAATCTACTGCAAACATTCCTGGCTATTCATCAGGCCCATTCCATTGAACTGTTGATGCTCCCCAGGGATCTTTTATCAGTCCATTCTTGTTTCCTTTGTATCTGCATCCACTTGGTAGGAGTTTACAGAACATCAATATAAGCTTTCACTGTTACGCTGATGATACCCATCATTAAACCTGATGAAGCATCTTATACAACTATCCATTGAACCCGATGATGCGTCTTATACAACTCTGGAATCCTGTTTCTTTGAAATTCAAATGAGAATGTTAATGGATTTCCTCAAACTCATTGCTGCTAAGAATGACATGCTTGTTGTTCCCCAACTCTTGTTCATCCTTAAAAAAAAAAAAAAAACCTTCAATCCCAAAGAGTGAAACTTGGAGATCTCCTGACCTACTTCCATTGCTTTAAATCTTGGTGTTCCTAGGAACTAAACTCCTTCCTACGTTCCACAGATTACTAAAATCTGTAAATATATTTTCTTCCATCTGAACAATATTGCCCAAATCCTCACATGCAAATTATCAGAGGAGTACTGAAACTCTAGTTCATGCTGTTATTACATCATGCTTGGATGGCTGCAACTCAATATTGTCAGTGTTGCCTGTTTCTTCTCTCAAGCCATTACAACTCATTTGGAATATGGCTGCCAGCTCGTAAATTTGATCACATTACTTTGCAAAACACTTCTCTGGCCTCCAATACATGTACATTTTAAAATGATCCCGATGACCATGAAAGTCAAACATTGGTTCTTGCCTACCTTTTATATTGATTCACCATACACCCCTGTACGAAAGCTACAGTCTAACGACAGGAATCTCGTGGTAGTTCCTCACACGCACTTGGTGATTGAATACGCACCTACACATAGGCTCAACTCAGGAACTCCTTGCCTTTCAAAATTCGCACATCTTCAACATTTGCACATTTTAAATATCACTTTAAAAACTCACGTTTTTAGATTTTATTTTTATTTAAATTTAATAAAACTTAATTTTTTTTTTCATTGTAACATGCTTTGACAATTAAATTTTTAATAAAACTTACGGTTTGTCAAATTCATTGATTGAACTGTTATACTTCAATCATAAAGAGTTCTGCGATTGAAGTATTTCTACCTTTGTTCCTTCTGCATTCCCCCTTGCTCACCCCCACCCCCAATCTGCCACAACATCTATCTTTTCACCTCCCAGAGGATTATAACAAGCACTATGCAGGTTCAACATGATGATATATCTGCTCAGGGATAATGTTATCCTGTGCACTGTCCTTCAAAGACACATGGGTCATAAAAACAGATGGAGCACACAGGTCATAACTACAATAAAATACAATTAAACATTGTTAAATATTTGACTGACACAGAGGTTGGAGGTACACACAATACCCCTTCTTCACTCTACAAAGGAGAGAACATCAGAATCCTTTATAGCAGACCTGCATGCTTCAGAGTGACGCTCACCACTGGCATGCTCCCTGCTTCCGGTCCAGCCACTTTTGGAACGACAGAACCAGAATTTGAGTTTATCCTATAAAGGCTGTACAGGCAAAAACTCCCCCTAAAAATGTAGTAGTCTGAAATGGCATGCATTGGTTTTCTTCTTGTACCAATGCTGTCAAAAGAAAGGAAAATCACAATGAGGTTAAAAAAAACAGCAACAAAATAATGAGTAAGCAGGAGAGAATAGAAACGGTAACTGGACAAGATCAGAAGTAGTAAGGAAAATATAAATATACAGCCTTAATAAAATGGCATATCGGTTAATAGAAGGAAAAAGTCCACATGGATAAAAAAAGGTAAATTCTTTCAACGTAAACTCAGATCGAACCCCATTCACGTCCACCTTACGACAAGAGGCTACCACAAATGGCTGATATAAAAGGCAAGAGTTTGAAAGATGACAGAATACTTCACAGATTAGCAGCCCCATTCGCCACAACCAAAGCTAAAGAAACAAACATACAGTCCTTGCAGCTCCCCAAAAGGCTGGATAAAATTACTGTGATATTTATGATTTCAAGAAACAGATGAGAGACGGTGGATATTTATAAGCAACCAAACTTGCTTCACTGTCTCATCAGGCAGAGCAGTCTCCAGGGTATTAGCCGCTGGTCATGCCACGATCAAACACTGCAGGCTAGCTTATGTCAGTGACTTCTACAATATATAAATGGACAAATGGATGGAGGGACAGATATCTAACTAAATTAAGATGTTATACACAGCACGATACTGCGAAATACAAATTAACAATAGCTTCCATGGAAACAGCAATTTGGCAAGTTTGAAAATTTGACCTATCAAGTGTTTTACATGATTAATTGTTAAGCATAACAAATTTGGCTGATACATTTTCTAAATTGTGGCCTAGTAGGTGTTTTGCATGTTTCAGATGGCCTTTGACTCAGTTTGACCAAATCTTACTCATGTATACTACACATGCATACGAATAAGCTGCGTACATTTCAATTTAATATGTTGAAAAATTATTGAGGTATGATAATAAATCCACACAAAGTACCAATTGATTATAATGGGGTGAAATTGTTGTCATGGAAACCAGTGACATGTCAAAATGGCTAAATCAATCGTTTTGATTTTTGGTGAACCAGGTTTGAACAAATATGAAAATTATATTCAGATTTCAAGTTAATGTATAAAAATTGATCATTTTATGTGACCTTGAGCTTTGACCTGTTGACCACAAATGGCTTCAGTGACCTCATATGCAAACCCTGTTAAAAATTTTGGTCAATAATATGAAAATTGATTATATATATATATATATATATATATATATATATATATGTATATATGTATATATTATATATATACATATATACACATATACATACATATATATATATATATATACATACATATATACATACATATATACATGCCTGGTGTTTGTTTAATGGTTAGGTAGTGGGCTTGGGATCCAAGGGTCCCGAGTTCAAATCCCGCTCAGCTGTTGAATTAATACCAGGTGGGGTTAACTCAGCCTGTCATCCTTCCGAGGTTGGCAAAAGGAGTGCCAGCATGCTGGTATACTGTGTCGGAGTGGGGACCGGTCCAGGAATGTTACCAAAATAGCCAAGGAGACTACTTAGGCAGCACCAATGCTCTGCGCAGAGTATGGTCCCAATGGAATGGAATGGAATACACACACACCACACACCACTGACTTCCTGCCATTTCTTTGTTTTTTGACCGATACCATTTTCCTTGTCAGGGTTTGGTGGTGTTATCGTGGTATTTGTTCCCTGGGATTTCTAGCTCCGTAGCTCAATTATGCCATTGACAGTGAAACAGAAAACAAAAGTGTTGACTGTGGTGTGAGACTAAATCGAATGTAGACACACGCCAGATGTTCTGCCAGGAATATGACCTCAGAACACGTGATCGACCCACAAGTTGTGCTATTCAACGTATTGTAAAACATTTTGAGTACAAGGGTACAGTGCACAACTAAAGCAAGGTCAACAGTGGCAGACCAGCATCAATAACCAAGAGCCAAGCTGACATTGACGCCGATCCTGAGATTATGAGACGCCAACATTGACGTGTGGGATTCTGCAGTGGACAGTCCCGAGAAGTCACACCTCCGGCGCTCCCGGGAGCTAGGCATAAAACCAACATCAATCTGTCGTATCCTCATGAAGGAACTGAAGGTTTTCGCATACATCATCTCTGTTCGGCATTAAACTGAGTCAAGATGACATGAGGAGATTTGATATGTCCAATTGGCTCAGTGACAGGATGGAGCGGTACCGCAAACTGGATCAACCCAATCTGGTTCAGTGATGAAGCCCATTTCACTTGAATGGTGCCATCAACAACCACACAACATTTTCTGGGGGCAGAACCACCTGAGGAGATCACTGAGAGGTACCTGAAGGCCTAAGGTCACATGCTTCTGCTCCTTCAATGCCAGATGGGGAATGCTTGGGCCTTACTGTTTTGAGAATGTCATCAGCAGGATGGTGACATCAATGGTGAATGCTACCGGGCGATGCTTCAGAAGTTCCAGAATTATCGAGCCCGGAAAGTCACCCCAAACCAGCTCACCATGACCTGGTTTATGCAAGATGGTGCACCCCCGCATACAGCTGGTGACACCATCACTTTCCTGTGGTAGCTCTTCAGAAACGGACTCGTTGCCCTGGGTACCGCTCTTGACTGGGCACCCCATAGCCCAGACTTGATCCCTCTGGACTACTGGTTCTGGGGGGCTGCCAAGGGCTCTGCCTATACCAATCGCCCTGCCACACTGGATGATCTGAAGCAGGAGGTGTCAGACTTCCTCTAGGCAGTGCCACATCAGACCTACAGGAAAGTTGGACAGAACTTTGGAGTCAGGATCAATGACTGTCTGAACGGAGGGGCACACATCAAGAACTTCAATTACAAGGATTTTGCGTAAATGCCAATTTCAGACCTTGGGCTCTCACCAACTCCAGCAGTGACTTACTACAATAGCAATCAGTGATAGAAAATACCATGTCAAAAGCTTTCAAGAAATGTTTGGTTCACGTTCCTGAGGTTTCTATTTCTTTGTAAATAACATGTAAAGTTGCATCATTCTTTTTGAAACACCCTGTATATACTGTATGTAGATATTATCTCTCAAATACAAATGGACTGTGCAAATTCTCATGAAATTTCCAATACTTTGCTTTTGTTCTACTCCAAACTGAAAAGCGTTCCCTCCCCTGAGTCTCATTACATTTTTACAAGAAATCAAGTGTTTAAGAAAGCTGCAGAGCAGAACAGGTATTAGTGATTGATAATACAAATCAGCATGATAGAGTTTGTATACTTGAAAGTAAGAGAATATCAGCTGAATACTTTCAGGAATTTGTCTTCCAGAAGATAAAATAAGTTTGGAAAAGGTCTTGAGAAATGGTATGATATGTACGAGTCAACCGAGATCTTGGAAGGAGGAATAAAACACAGATGATTGATCGAGGAATGTGTACAGTGTTGTGGACTTTTGGAGAAATAGAGGGCAGCCAGGCTGCAGGAGAAAGTCCAAAAAGCTAAACAGAGAAGATGGAAGGATTAAACATCTGTGAAAGTATGACAAAGGGTTGAGCTGGGTTAGCATGACTGTCTTGGTGATGCATGGGTGGATTGTAGGGGAAGAGGCAGTGGTCAGTCAAAGATCAAGAATGTTTGTCTTCGTTGCTTTAAAGGACAGATTTCAGTTGACACCAAGGAAATAGATTGATCTTTTGTCAAAAAAGGATAATACTTCGAGTAACATGCACTGCAAATAGCATGAAAGAAGTGTTATACATTAAATATTTGGCAACACCATACAGGTGATTTAACATGAAAATTTGCTGATATATTTTTGTGTGTTGTGATCTGTTGGATCAGCTGACCAGCAACTCCCAATTGTGAGCTTCTGAAGGATTGTTCTAGACATTACACAAGCTGCAACAACATCAGGATAGGAAAGTTTTAAATTTACAATAGCATCCCATCTTGTATGGTTATTTTCCCTTCTACAGCACCCTGACTGCTCAGTACTGCTTGTTTATGGAAACCTTCCCCATCTAAACTTCTCTTACTTAGCAAACATTGCTGCTCAATCAAAGGCAGACAGGAAACAAAATAATGCAAAAGCAACAAAGAGCCCCATTTTTCATGGTGCTTTTGATGAAATCAAGAAGGATTTTTGGACAATGAGGTACAATTCTGGATCCAAAGAAGGCATACGTTTTGTGAGACATTAGTGGAGCAGAGACATAAGCAAACAGCAATTGGCTGATCTCTTCACATGTCAGTCAAGCTTTGTTTTCAAATGCCGAGAGAAAAGACCATGCGCCGCAAAACAAAGTATCTGATTGTTTGGTGAATTGTAATCGACTCATATCATGTCTTGCAAATTTGCCTTATGTGTAAGAAAACGGAACAGCAACATGGCGATTGGTTAATCCCTCAAAGATGTTGCTTTGGGAATTGAGCAATTTCTGCTGTTAAGTCAAAGAACAAATGCTATGTCAGGAGAGACCTATTGTACAACGTTCTTCCTCTAACAGATGCATACTTTCCTGAAGTCGGTACAATTTTTGGACAGAATTTAATTACAAAGCCAGGAATTTAGTTTTCATTGCATTTCCATACCCTGACAAGCATTTTTATCTGTGCCAGTACATCTCCACTGGCCAGAAACAACCAGAGGACAGCCCAAAAATTCACTTCCTTTTGACAGCAGCAATCATATAGTATTAATCTATACACACACACATATAT
>CM068955.1:105174350-105185962 GCA_035128595.1 Eptatretus atami
AGGTTCATCAGTGAGTGCTGGAGAGCGTTTTCGGCAAAAGAAAATTTAAAATAAAAGTTGCATTTTTCTAAAAAAAATGTTTTTTAAAGTTTTTTTTTATAATCGCTCTGGAGTGCCTCAGCTTTTGTAGCAATGTGAAATGTAATATTAAATGATTCCCAACTCCATTTCTTAGTGGGTGTAGGGAAATGTTTTCGGCCCCCACAAAAAAAAATTGATTTCTTCAAAATGCTAACAGGATTAGAACAGCATCCTTAGTCATCATAAGATAAATGAAGATGATTTGTAATATCGGCTACCACCAAGAGTGGCGCGAGTTCTGCCACCTGCCAATTTTGGAGTTTCGGTGACACCCACATTTGCTCCATTATAGTAAGATAATTTTTGTCGTTTTTAAAAGAAATTTTATTGATCACGTCATACTGAATATCATAAGATGAAGGAAGATTTGCAATACCGTACATCACCAAAGGTAGCGCTATTTCCACCACCTGTTGATTTTGGAGTTTCGGTGACATCCACATTTGCTATACTAGTACACCCCCTCCATCAGAGAGCGACAGGAAGGGTCATGTTATTATCCTCTCTGGTGTGTGTGTGTGTGTTTGTGTGTGTGTGTGTATGTATACATGTATATATATATATATATATATATATATATATATATATATATATATATATATATGTACTGTATATTGCAGTCGATCTCGGCTCAGGTGCATTTTTCTATGGTGGGTGCAATAAGCATAGAATGCCTCAAAGATGTCGGGATTCCTACGGATTTCTTTCAGTTTAGTATTGGAACAGCAGTAGCGACTGTCTAAAAAGGTAATCAAATGGGTATGTAGTTTATAATTTCCTTTTTTTTGTTTTTTACTTCTAATAGGCTTGCCCCACGGCAAGTTATTTGTCCACTGCTCAAGAACTTCCATTAATTGTGTTGTACAAGATCGCCCACTTTGAAAGCCGTGCTGATCTTTGCTCAGTAAGTCATTGCCTTGTCGGTGGTAAATCAAGACCTTTCTTATGAGCTTCTCCATTACCTTGCATGTCACAGAAGTCAAACTAACAGGTGTGAAGTTGGTAGGATAACTTCTCTTTCTTTTCTTGTCGATGGGTACCACTGTAGCTTGTCTCCATACCTCAGGTACTCTTCCTTCCTTCATCAGTTTGGTAAAGATGATTTGAAGTTGGTGGCATATTTCTGTACGAGTCTCTCAGTCAGTATCCTTGAATGGATTCCATCCGGACTATGTGATCTCGGAATGTGGGAAACTGTCTCGTGCAGTAATTTTTAATAAAAATTTCAGCTATAAGACAAAATATATAATCTATATATAATGGAGCAAGTGTATGCGATTATGTATGTATGTATGATGCATGTCGTATGATGCATGTAGTGTGCATGATATATGCATGATATATGCATGATGTATGCATGATGCATGTATGATGCATATCCGCTTTTCAGCCATTGGTTGGATAGCTGACCTGACGTCACCCACAGTTGTAACCTGAAACACTTAGCCGAAAGTACCAAGAGGACCCAAAGGACCCCCCTCCCCAAGGACCCAAATGACTCAGAGGACCCAAAAGACCCAGAAGACCTAACAGATCCCAAAGACCCCAAATCCCCCAGACCAAAAAGACCCCGAGGGACCCAAAATACCTAAAAGAACAAAAAGAACCCGAAGACCCTGAAATACCGAAAAGACCCCGGGTAATTAAAAACACCCAAAAGACCCCAAGGACACAAAAGACCCAGGGGATCCAAATGAGCAAAGGATCCAAAAGACCACAAAGACCCAAAATACCAAGAGGACCCAAAGTCCCCACATTTTCCAGTGCAGTGAGGTGTTTTGAATTATAAGCAGAAGGTATGCTTTTGCTTCATACATGTAACCCGGGTTTTTTTTTTGCCTCTACAGAGCTGTCACTTGCCTATGCACCGCCCAAATAAAGGCATGCATCAGAAGAACGTGGTGCATGCTTGGAACAAGATCGCCCGAAGGGCGGTTACTCTGCTAGTGTCACCAAATATATTGTATAAGTCATTTTAATTTTCCGATTGAACAATCAACTTTTTGATTTCCTTTCTTTTAAATTTCCTGATGGAACAATCAAACAAACAACAACCACCACCACCACCACCACCACACAATATAGTTCTTCAAAAAGGGTGACAATTCAAAGCAGTATTCACAGTTTTTTTTCTTCAAAAAAGCCAGAGTTAAAGGACCATGATGTGGATGCAGAAAAAGGTAAGAAATATTTAAACTGTTACAATTTGATTTTATAACTCCACTGATTGGTGGAGCTTTCTCAGTGTGTTGGGATTTTATGATGATGTTTATGAATATAGTCATGTTGTCGGTTTGGTCCTTTTATTCATCGTGATTGTGAACAATTCACAGAAGAATTAGAGAGTAGACTATGTGTTGCAACTTAATTTCACCATTGCTTAGTGGACAATAAATCTCATGTCCTTATCCCATCTTATGAACGTTTACTTGTATATTTTTAATCAAAACGAATGAAAATCTGTGCATGAATCAAAAAGATTCTGAAATGATGAGTAATTAAATAACTTGTTCAAATAAATTCATATATATCCATCCATCCATCCATCCGTTGGGACCATGCTCTGTGCAATGCGTTGGTGCTGTGTAAGCAGTCTCCTTGGCTATTGGGTGCAATCCTAGATGTGTCGCCACTCCGACACAGGATACCAGCAAGCTGCCACTCATTTTGCCGACCTCGGAAGGATGACAGGCAGAGTCAACCCCACCTGGTATTAATTCAACAGCTAAGTGGGATTTGAACTCAGGATCCTAGAATCCCAAGACCACCACCCTAACCATTAAGCCAACACCAGGCATATATTTATCCACCGACCCCATTATAAGAAAACGTCCAAATTAGACTTTCGTTGTGTTGTCAGACTTGTGCAATGGAAGGAAACACCAAGGGGGCTTTGAAGATGGGGGCCGGCAATGTGTGTGCGTCACCCTTTGTTTCATGGCGTCACCTGATATGCCTCAGACCACAGCTGATGTTGACCGCAATGTTCAACATGGAACTCATTTGTACCAGTTTGTTCCCATGGTGGATACGTGATGATTAATGAATTATCGGAATCATTTGTCATCAGAGATGCTTCTTTTCTCCGAACCATTCATGAGCCAAGAAGTGGAATGGAATTACAAATCTCAGATAATCCAGAAATCCTATCATTTTGCTTGAATTCAGCATTCGGTCTGTGTTTTCAGACTCAAGAACATACATTTTGACCATGGGAAATTATCCAGGGTATAGAATAGGCATCAAGTGTGATGGAGAAGAAAGCTTTGTTCTAAGTGTTGTGTTGTAATACCTTTGTTGTAATACCTGGTGTTGGCTTAGCGGTTAGGGTGGTGGCTTGGGATCCGACGGTCCTGAGTTCAAGTCCCGTTGGCCACTGAATTAACCCCAGGGGGTTGACTCAGCCTGTCATCCTTCCGAGGTCAGCAAAATGAGTACCAGTGTAGCAGCCAAAAGGCTGCACATGAAGGGAAGGGGTATTGATGGATTTATGAAATCTGTTATTGGTGTGGTGAAGGCATAATGGGCCGAATGGCCTCCTCCTGCACATAATTTCCTCGTAATCCTAGTAAAGTGATTCACGTAGTTGAGATGATGAAGGAAAATGTTCAAACTGATGGCAAAACCCTAATTGTAAAGGTCACTTCCCTGTTAAACCTTGTTCAATACATTAGTGACATGTGTAGTTCAGTTTCAATGTCGGACATGCCATTTGAGAGCATCCCAATAACAATCACCAGACATGATGCATCCAAAATTCCAACACATGAGAGAACAGACTACGAACAGGCAAATAGGATTTTGGAAATGACAGATACAAACCCACATGGTGAACACAAATCAGAACATCAAGAAAGCAAAAAGTTTACAAAAGTTGAAGACCTGGAGAATGTTGATGAAAACATAACAGGACAGAACGAAGAACAGACAAATGTGTGTGTGATAGACACCGAAGTGGATATGAATGTCCAGCTTGAACAAACTCCAATTAAATCAGACATGAGAGATTATAATCCTCTCCATGCAACTTATGATCTTAAGTTCAATCTTATCATTAAGAGGAAACTAGAAATTAACTTTAAATTTCCAGCCAAACTTTACAAGGATAAGCGTAAATCATCTGGTCCATGAAAAGATTCTGTTAGCGTGACTGGTTCAAAATGTTTGATTTTATGTCATATTCTAAAGCAGATGATGGTCTTTATTGCCTTGCCTGTCCTCTTTTTCCAGACACTGCATACCGCTGGCCAAATAAATTGACAAGTCAACCTTTCCAAAATTGGAAAGATGCTGTTGTTGACTTCAAAATCACATTTGACATGCGACTATTATAGGATGTCCATGGCTAGCATATCAAGGTTGGAGGACATGGCGTTGAGTATCAAACATTCTCCCCTGAAGCTGCAGCCAACACTGAAATAAACAATGTCACCCGCAGGGTGACCCGTATCTTGCCAAAAGGTGACCACGTGTGACTTCTTTAAGGTCACACTGAGGTGAACAGAGCTGCTATCCACCAGGAGCGACTCCATGAGGAATATTGCCTACGAGAGATTCCGATGAGAATCGTTCTACAGAGTAACCATAAAAATATGCGTTTTCCTCATAACGTCACCAAATGACGTCATAATGTCTCAAGCTTGACATATCTAGAAAGCACTATCGAGGTGTTCAATTTGAGGTACTACACGATATGGTTCCTAAAACTTGAAAATTTGACCTTGGGGTCAAATATGTTTGACCTTAGCGCTAACCATGAAGGTCAAGGCCAATCGCCACCAAAAATTAATCAGCTGAGCGCCAGACCATGAACTATATTCCCATGAAGTTTGAAGACGATCCGATCAAAATTACTTAAAAATAAGGGTTGGCGACCCCTGATTTGCGACAAAGTGACCTTGACCTTTGACCTTGACCTTCAAAATTTTATGCGCTGAAAGGGACCTCTATAGGCCTCTGATATGCGAAGTTACAAAAATTTCCAATGATAACTGTGCTCTGCAGAATTTTTTATACGTGATTACAGACAAACAAACAAACAACAAAAAAAAACATACAAGCTGACTAACATATCTTGCAAAAACTTCTTTTGGCAAGATAAAAAGAAAGAAAGAAAGAAATATAACGTTAAATTGTTGGAATTTTGTGGCAGGCAGGGCTTGCACCCAGAGGGCACAGGTATGACGAGGCGAAACGTGCCGCAGCTTCACCAATGGCAACTTTAAGAGTTGCTAAATTCTAGGTGAATGCCAGAGATGTCTTCTTGGAGAATTAATCTAAAGAGTTGTGTGAAGAATGCCACTGACACATCTAAAACATCTCAAAATGAACTCCTGCTCTGTATAAAGTAGTTCATCCAGCAAAAAATAGTGGCTGAAATAAAGGATCAGGCTATTGGACCGTATTATAGAATACAGTGCGATGAAGTAACCGATACTAGCAACTGGGAGCAACTTGGTCTAATATTGCGCAATACACTAAAGAAGCAAGCAGTCGAGTGCTTATTGGAGTTTGTTGCTTGCGAGAGCACAACTGGCCAGGTCATTTGTATCATTATTAAATCCCTTTCATATTCTGGGCTTTAACAGCTTTGGCAATTCCAGACAATGGATGGCACTGGAAAAATGGCAGGAAAATACAATGCTTGTGCAGCAAAGTTCACTGAATACCCAAGAGCTATTTACCATTACTGTTGCAGTCACGATCTTAATTTTGTACTCTTCAAAAGCTGCCAGGTGAAAGAGATTCACATAATGCTGGACACACTGAAGCACCTCGGCATCGTCTTTAAATACTCTCTAAAAAGAAGCAGACACCTTGAGGAAGCTATTAGGGATGTGAAATTTGAAAGTGACAAAATTGAACATATTGTGAAGTCGAAATTCAAAATGTTCTGCAATGCTAGGTGGAATGATAAGATCACCACATTACATGTATTTGATGAAATGTATGAGCCTCTTGATGCTTGCCTTGAAGCCATCAGCTCCCTAGAATGTGGATGGGATGAGAAAGCAGTCGCTGAATTATATGCATTGATTACCAGCATCACAGATTCAACATTCATTGTATCCTTCCAGACTGTTCTTCATTTCTTTGGATCTCTGCTTGTATTGAGTAGGAAGCTCCAGGGTTTCACGCTGGATATTGTCGCGGGTCTGGCGGCTACATTAATCCCCCCCCGCCCCCGACCCAATTGTGGTGGATGGGCGGTTAACACCGACCAGGCCAGATTGCTGATTGGTTTTCATTGGAGGCGAACACGTGATCCTCGGAGATTATAGCGCACAGGACGGTTAACGGTTAGGATGTACCAGAGGCATTCACCAGGATGGTAGCACAAGGATTTTATATTCAAACCCACAAGAGATATAAGCAACTTAAATAAATATGGGTTTCAATGAGAATCAAATATTTACAATGGTAACAATTCAAGGTGTAATAATAAAAAGGTAACATGAGATAAACTAAATCTAATTTCCTATTTGAGGCGCCTCCACACTCAGACACAAACACGGACAAGGGGAAAAGAATAAATAAAATAAAAATCCTCTCTTTCTCCCAGCATTTAGCTTCCGGTCCAGGAGTGATCTTTTAGGACTTGACGATCGAACCACATTGTCTCTCACGGCAGGAAATGCACAGGAGGCTATTCGGGCAGCGATACTCAACGCCAAGGCTCAGAAACCGCCATGCGGCTTCTTTTCAAGAGCGAATATGCCAACTCTTCCTGTCATGCTCCCGGTCTGTTCACAACACATTCGCCCAGATGACGAGATGATTTCTGAGGCCCCGTGATCAGGCCACGAGGCATGCACACTTCATGGATTAGCCGAACAGTCAATGGCTAGCGTCTTGCTCCTGCACATTGGCAAATTCACACAGCACTAACATGAGAATCATGCAGCCTTTTTTGTTCTGTCAAGGAGAAGCAACCATAATGCCCTTCTCTTCCAACTGCCATATCCTCACTCACATCACCGCCAAACCTTCTGACGTCCACCTATCAATCATAAGCCTCAGGGTGTGGCTTATTGGCATGACGCAAGAAGGCAGGGTTTCTGCCTGCTCGGTGGCTCGGTTTTTGTTGCTGTTATTGTTATAAAAATGTAATTCTTGTTATTGCAAAAACATAGGAAAAGGTCCCAGTGGGTAATCACATACTGGGACAAATTAGTCTTGGACCCGACCTAATTAACACAACACCATTCCCCGTGTGGTGACAACACTGAAGCTCACAGTTTCCTGACTTAATTTACATCGAGATATCTCGCACACATCCACGGACCAAGCAACTCTATACAATCCTATCTTTCCTATGAAATTCCTCAACCTACCCCCACAACCGTAACAATATTATGCAAGGTTACAGCATGGTGGAACATGTTAAAGGAACCATATCAGCTGCAAGGGAAAAGGATTAGAACGCTTTACAAAAAGACAATGAGAATGGCAGAGGTGGTAAACCTCACATCATGAGTTCCACTGAGGTGTTGTGGAAGGCAAAATCAAATTAATAGCATACCTGCAGACACACCAAAGGAATACTTCAGGCCTGCCATTTTTCTTGATGTCCTTCACTTGCTAATCTAGCAGTTTAGCATGCGGTTTGGTAGTTTGACCAAACAGGTGATAAGAGCCATGAGTTTGTTTCCTTCACAGTTTAAATTACTGCATCAGCAATCTTTGGACACCATCCTGAGTTACTACAAGGAGGACTTTCCGATGCCATCCACATTCGAACAAGAGTTGGTGTTATAGCACAGTATGTGGGATGGCCAAGACAGCAAGCCTGATGACATCTCAACAACCCTTGAAGACACTAAAACATGTCTACGGATGTCCCCAAATATCACCAAAATCCTAAATTTGCTGCTCCTAACATCTGTGACATCCACCAACAGTGGTGTTGAAAGGCAAACTAGTCACTGAAATCCATTAGAAAAAAACAAATGCATCCAGGAGCACCATGGGTGAGGATAGATTCAATACTTTGGTCTTGTATGTGCACAAGGATATTGTTAAGGTTGTGGGGGTGGATTGAGGAATTTCATAAGAATGATAAGATTTTATAGAGTTGCTTGGTCCATGGACATGTTGGAGATAATCTCGATGCAAATTAAGTATGGAAACTGTGAGCTTAAGTGTTATGCGTCACCACACGGGGGGGGGGGGGGGGGAGGGGGCGGTGTCGTGTAAATTAGGTGGGGTCAAAGACTAATTTGTTCCAGTATATGATTACACCCTGACCTTTTCCTACGTTTTTGCATTTACAAACCAGCAATAAAATTACATTCTTATAACAGCAACAAGAACAGAAAACGTGCCGAGTAGGCAGAAACTCCACCATCCTGGTGTTTGAGCCAACAAGCCATGCCTGGAGGTGGATTATTGATGGGCATGACATCAGAAGTGAGGAGGAAGAGGAGATGGTTTTATTGGGTTGAGTTTTGGGTGTGAGTAACGCGATGTGACGTGAGTGAAGAGATGGTGGCTGGAAGAGAAGGGCATTGCGGTTACTTCTCCTTGATAGGATGAAGAAGGCTGCACGATTCTCATGTTCGTGCTGTATGAATTTACCCACGTGCTGGAGCAAGACGTTAGCCATTGACTGTTCGGCTGAGCCGTGAAGTGTGTACTTTTCTGAGGAGGGAAGGAGAGCATGCCTCGTGGCCTGATCACAGGGTCTCAGAAATCGTCTTGTCGTGTGGGCGATCGTTGTGAACAGACCGGGTGCAAGAGAGGAACGGTCAGCATATTCGCTCGTGAAAAGAAGATGCACGGCGGTTTCTGAGCCTTGGCGTTGAGTATCACCACCCAAATTACTTAATGTACGTTTTCCCACCCAGAGAGTGGCTTAGCACCATTTCAGGTGTGATGTCCCATATAGGATGCCACGGTTCGATAGTCAAGCTCAAAAGATCACTTCTGGACCCGAAGCGAAGTACCGGGAGAAAGGGAGGATTTTTCTTCTATTTATTCTTTTTCCCTTGCCGGTTTTTGTGTCTGAGTGCGGAGGCACCTCAAATAGGGAACTCGATTTAGTTTACCTCACATTCCGTTTTTATTATTACACCTTGAATTGTTACCATTGTAAATATTTGATTTTTATTAAAAACCCGTATATATTTAAGTTGCTTGTATCTGTTGTGGGTTTGAGTATAAAGCCTTGTGTTACCGTCCTGGTGAATGCCTCTGGTATGTCCCAACCGTTAACCACCCCACACGTGCTATAATCTCTGAGGATCACGTGTCCGCCTCCAATAAAAACCACTCAGTTATCTGGCCTGGTCGGTGTTAACCGCCCATCCACGACAATTGGGTCAGGGGAATTAACGGAACCACCAGGAAAGCGACAATATTGAGATCGACATTGAGAGGGTAGTGGACATATATGCAAGAAAACATCCCCCTGAGATGTTATTCATGAATCCTCTGATTAAATATTTTCATCAGGCAATTGCAATGATATCACATCGACTTTATTGGCCTAATGGCCATTATCGTTGCAGTTTACATCGGAACAATCGATTTGTTTTGATCATTATGTCATTTGTTTCATTCTATGGATCTGCTTTTCATTCAACTGGATGTTTTATGATGAGACAATAATTAAAATAAATGTTGAGTTTTGAGCAAAAGTTTTCATTGCAGTACTTTTCAAGTGTATTGGAGTGTTCTTCATCAATATTCAAATAATATTTAGAATTTATGACAAAAAGAAACACCCATAAAAAAAACATATTCCCCTCACTATGCTCGGCAAAGTAATATTTTTATGTGCAATGTAAAATTTTGCGCCTCCTCCAACCTAAGATCATGGATCTGTTATCCTCCCCTGGTCTGAATCCTGCAGCTCGGGAACTAACTCCCACCACTGCTGCTCCCATTCCCATTTCAATTTGAATCTGCATTCCTATTTCAATCTGCAGCCTAAAAAAACCAAAAAAAAAAACTCCCATTTCAATTTGAATTTCAAATTCCTGGCCTCGTGTTTCCAATTTTGGCTGCACGCTATGGCCCCATTGTTATTATCGGGCTTTTCTGTCCCTTCCTGCAGTCGCTGCAAGCTTTGAGCCTCTTCCAACCTGGCTCCATTGTCATGAGCCACCAACTGCTCAAAAATCACAGCTCATACATCAATACAAAAACATTTCAACTACAACTGTGGCTCAAACAGACACTGGCCCACATTGGCCTGTCTCCTTCTCAGTGCTCCACCACCAAATCTTTCTTCTTAAATGGTCACTTTCTCCGTGGTCACCAATACACACCCCATGCACAGTGAGTCGATGACCCCAGGTGCAGTGTCGATCCCGACAGGGTCCGTCCCGAACACCCCAGGACCCAGCATGACTACAACTGGAACCAGCTCACACACCTCATTGGACGTAGCCTCGCTCACCAGTGCAGGCTTGGACATACTCACTGGCGGTCCGACTTCACGCCCACCCTGAGCAGGATTGCCCGTCACCCCACATGCCGCAAGCCCGAACACCTGGCTCACTGGCTCAGGTTTGGCTGCCTGCGCGTACACCGGAGTCAGTGCTGCATTGCATCCCATCGGTCCCCGGTGTGTCAGAAGGGTCCCTGCAAGCTATAACTGCATGCCCACAAGTGCCACACTGCAAACCACCAAGCCCAAGATATCCCCCTTTAAACAATCCATCTTTCTCATCTCATGGACAGTCTCTTTCTAAAGCAGAGCGACATCCGCACTGGCACGATGTTCCTCTAGGTCTAGGCCATTACCCAACAAACATGTCCCCATGAAATGTTCCTTTCCCTCCCTAAACCAACTTGCCATTCCACTTTTAATCTGTGTCCCCACATGTGATGCTAAAAATTAAATATTTTATATAAATGTCCTCCCACATTTGTTCTCTCATTTGCTCTCTCAAATCAATGTTGTTTTCATTTATTTATACTCTCAAATAATCTAATGTATTTCATTCTCTCATCATCTCTTAGAGTAGAGCATGCACGTCCATTGTCCATCGCGCCTGTTTCCTGGCTAAACCGCTCAGAATCCGTGGTTGAAAGGCCCCGAGCAGTCAGGAATGATGGAGGTTCCTAACCTTGGCTCCTCACGAGTCCCAACCCTTGACTCACATCCTTCATCCTCGTTGCCCTCATGCACCACCATTTTGTGCAGCATCGTTTTTTCCTATCGCAAGCCAAATAAATAAAAACAAAAAAATGTTAATTTGAAACGCAAAAAATCGCAAAAATTTGAAATGCAAAAATCCAGACACCAATTAACTTTGATTTAGAAGCCCTTGGGTTCTAAGATCCTACTCTGAATAAACAAATGTTGTGTCCTGCCATTGACTAACACCAACCACTCGAGGAATGGACAGAAGTGGCTTTTTACTCCCTTGGACTGCGCTCAATTAATGGCAGCTTCGAAAGTGCAGGAACCGCAAGAAGCACACGGGATCCTTAGTTTTCTGATTTTAATGGGGTTTATTCCTCTTTTACAAATAACAGGGAAGAATAGACCATGATTGTGTGGTACGATAGAGGGATTGGGG
>CM068955.1:105185977-105196218 GCA_035128595.1 Eptatretus atami
CGACGACGACATCATAACATCATGGGCGTAAGCCTGGAATGTCTACCACACTTTTCTCTGGACATATTCTGTTCATACTTCGAAAATCTTCACATTATGTGTTCGATATATTTAGACAGGTGAAAGCAGATTCAAAAAAATCGAATATAGATATAATTTTCAAAGAGGGAATCGATGACGTCACAATCAGCAGCATTCGCGGCAACGACGGCCGGTCCCAGATGACGTGCTTAACTTAATTAAGTCCATGAGTTCAGGACATTTGTTCAACTCAGCATTTAAGACTTTTATCCTGCCATGTTAATCTGTTGATGGGGGTAATATAGAAACGATGAATATGTCAAATCGTTCATGGTACTCATCTGGCACTATGTGTCAAGGCCAACAATCAAAAGCGACCGATCTCAAACGCTACCATGGGCACCCAGACATGCCGCCAATATGAACTGAGCTGTTGAATGTGGCACAAAACATCCAAAGAAACTACCGTAACCGAGTATTGTGATCCATCCTGCCCCCCATACCCGTTGTAGATGGGTATCTGCTAGTATTTACAATAACTAATTCTGCACAATGGAAATAAAGAAAATAAGGTGCCACACGCCAGACTCAAGGACGAATGGAGAGGGAACAAGAAAGCCATAAACCCACCACAAAGCAGGCGACGAACCTGGAACACAAGCAGGCAATGAAGCAAACACATAAGCAGGCAACGAACAGGAGACAAACCAAGAATACGAGCAGGCAATGAACAAAACTGCCACTCCCGAAGCGACCAAACAGTCTCTGTCTCTGTCTCTCCCTCTCTCCCTCTCTCCCTCCTCCCATCTCTCCCGTCTCCTCTCCCTCCCTCCCTCTCTCCTCTGAAGAGTGAAAAAAAACCCTAAGAGACCCCAAAACTCCTCCCTTCTCTCTGGATAATGCCCCTCATTCAACTCATCCTTCTCCCCTCTCTTTCTCAAGGCCTCACTCGGAGATACAGAAGGTTCCACTCTACCATGCAGTCCAAGGAACTGTCCTAAGATAGAATTGTGAGGATGCATAGATCTGGGGAAGGGTACAAAACAATTTCTGGAGTGTTGAAAGTTCCCATGTAATCTGCGGCGATGTTCACCATAACAGTCAGGAGGTGCTTCTGATGTTTAAACAATGAATGTGGTCATCATTGGTTCGATATTTATTGGTATGCCATCCTGATGAGGGTAAATAATCCTGAAATCTAGATAGGTGGCTCCGTTTAATGTTGACCATGTAATCTTGGTCTGTTTGACAGTAAGTCGCCGGGCCGAAGCCTCTGCATTGGAGGTCATACTTTGGTGTATGTGGTGAGGATGTGTCCAATGGAGATCAAGGGAGTGCTTGTCACAACTCACATGTTTCAATTATATATATATATATATATATATATATTATATATATATATCTGCAAAAGTAGATATACAGTAAGGAATGCACTTTAATTCATTACTGTATACCTACCTTTGCAGCCCCCTGTGTATATATATATATATATTATATATATAATATTATATTTAATATACATACATACATACTACATACATACACCTTCTGGTTGAATGGTTTGCATTGGCGGGAAACAATCATCTGGTGGCAGACGGATGGTTGTTATTTGCGGATTATGCACTTTTACTGTTTGACACAATCCACGACGATGCTCACCATAAGTCAGGAGGTGCGTCTGTTTGTGTGTGTGTTGTGTGTGTGTGTGTGTGTGTGTATTATGTAACATATATATTGGCATATACATGTTAAAAATATCAGCATGGAATGGATTTTATAGATTCTGCCTCATCTCAGTTTCATATCATCTAATAAATTACTTATTTCCAAATGAAAAACTGTGAGCAAACAAAATTAAATGCTCCCACACAAATCAATGCAAAAGTTACAATGCATGTTGAAAAAAAATTATCAGTTATATACAGGCCAACAATCAGTTTAAATTTACACAGAGTAAATAAAAAAAAACGAAATTTCAAGTTATGGAAAAGAGTTATCAAGTTATCAAGTTATCATTTCAAGTTATCAAGTTATCATTTCAAGTTATCAAGTTATATATATATTATATATATATATATATATATATATATATTATATATATATATATATATATATATATATTACTTATTAAAGAAGAAGAAAGGCGCCAAAGTTAACTAAAAGTGAAAAACTAGATCGACTCCGCTAATTTGAGCAAAAAAGCGAGAGCAGACCCAATCTCAGGGCAACGTTTCGCCAGCTTCACCAGGCCTGCTTCAAATCTGGACTAGTTTACCATTCATCATGCAAAGACTGTGACCAATTCTACATTGGTGAAACTGTAAGGAATTTGAAACAATGGCTAGATGAACATGATAGAGCAATTAGGCTTGGAAAAATGACCCAGTCAGCCATAAGCACGTCATTGCCTGCAATCTGGCCATAAATTTGACTTTGATGGGACCCGTGTCTTAGATACTACATCTAACAAACGACACAGGTTGATTTTGGAGGCATGGCAAGTGAAGAGCCGGGATGAGGCCCTAACTGGGGAAATGGTGGACATACCCACACAATACACACCTCCAATGCAAATGGAGAAAACTGGATGGTGCAAACGACTGGATAAGGTGAGCAACAAACACCCAATCCCAAACACCACATCCACATGTGCACAACACCCAATGAGAACCTCAACACCGACACAACCAACACCTCATCATCCCTAACCCAAACACGAAACCAGCCGTGTTCGTGCCCCGGAAACAGAAACACAAAAACAACAAGGGCACACACATACAACATCAGATGACGTGTAAATCAAAACAAAAAAAAGAGCAGAGCACCCCTTCAATGATGTGATTTGACGTTTCTTTTTTCTTTTGCATAATAAAAAGCACTCCTCCATTTGACCTCGAGCACCAGCATGTGACCGGAAATGAGTGGTCGCATCGAAATAAAAACCGGACACGTGCCGAGGCCCAGGGTCTATTGTGCTTGATGAAGCCGGCTGTGAAGCCGGCAAAACGTTGCCTGAGACCGGGTCTGCTCTCGCTTTTTTGCTCAAATTAGAGTCAATCTAGTTTTTTTACTTATGGTTGGAAGCGCCTTCTTATAAATAATGTGTTATCCCAACTGCCCCAATCTTGTACAAACACCACACACATCACACACACACACTACACATCACCACACTTAACCTTACGGTATCGTAACACACACACACACATTTGTTACGGATCCGGGTGGCGGGATTCTGACCCGGTCCTGGTGCCAGCCTCGTCACCACCGTCTCCGGGAATCTATAACGCCGGCCAGCTCGCACAGCCTCGGTCACGCATCTTCAATCGCGATACCGACGTAATCCTGAACCTTACCAGTTGGGGAGATAGAGCCCCTGGTACAGACCGTTTTGTCAGAGACCAAGCGGAGTCCACCAGTCTGTAACCACTTTTGGTTTTATATGCCATCGAACGGATTCTTCCTCGACGCGACACGCATTAATCCATAGCGGCACCTTCATAAGAATTAACGAGATTCATTTGGGGAAGATCAGGGATCACAACACAAGCAATAACACGACATGTTTTATTAACAATCAACCCGTTCTTAACTAGGGAACCACGGCTACAGGTTTCGAGGGGATCACTACTGAAATATGCCTTATACAACACGTGCAGACAAAACAGACAGGCAGACAGCATGCATACAGACAGAGTACTGGTGATGGCTCAGGACGAGAGGAAAGCGTCCAAAAAGCACGAATGTCTCTCATAACAAAAGCGGGTGTCCACGGGTTTGAACTCCAAGCTCGAACGCGCCGCGCGGCAAGAAATGGCGGAGCAGCACTTTTCCTGCTTTAGTCACCGCTGTGGCGCACGTTCTCCTCAGCACGTTCCGGCGCCACGCAACGTCGACGATGCGTAGATCGCCGATCTCTCTCTAGGTTCAGCATACAATCCCAGCCTGGCCTGTTCTCCAGACCAAGGCCCAATCGACTGTCCGAGTATTCACAGGCGGATCACAACGTGTCGACCGTGAGGTGTAGTAAGGACGGAGCTCACACGCCAGGACGCAGGCCGAATCTCTCGCATCTCTTCCCCGTACGAGATCGATCCGATCTCCACGTGCCGGCGAGCCTCCCAAAAGCCGACCGGCCGTTTCTCAACACTCAAACTCCTTCGTTTTGCTCCTTCGAGACACGAGCACTCCTCTCAAACCGCCTGCAGTTTTTCAACAACCGCCAAAACGAACCCTTCTCTTCTCTTTCAGTTCGCTCGCTTCACAACACGCCTCTCTGCTTCGACTTAACTACCAAAGCTCCGCCCCTTCGACATCACGCTCTCCAGCCAAACACTCTCTCTCTCCTCGGCCACAACCCCCTCAGCCAACTGGGAGGGTGCTATTTCCAATAGAGGGAGGAAAAGATCGAGCCCCTGTTTCAACCACCGTATGAACATAAAACAGCTTTTACACCTTCCGACACACATTTACTCATACACTTTACCAAACAACCTTCTGAACAGGCATTTAATGGGGGATCTGACTCAGTCCTATACTTAGTAATCCATTAAGGCCATTTCCGCTAACACTACCGTCCACCTTTTTCTCCCGAGGCTCCTCACCTCCAACTGGGCAGCCCACGGCAATGGCCCGTCTAACATACAGCACATATCTGCCATTTACTCTAAACCCACAACTACTGGAAGCAACTTATCTCCCAAAATCATAAGTTCACAGTAAGATTTGTGCATTGTCCCTATCCTAGGTGTCGGTCACCAATCCAACAAACAAATTCCACACTTTAATGCACACTACTTAACTTCTATTATGGGGATGTTTAACGAGAGGGCCTTCATTTTACTTTTAACAGCCACATTTGCATGGAGCAGAACAAACAAAGGTTCAAAGTTCTTTCACTGTTCCTCCTTCTGCCCCCTCCGGCATTATCGTCCATTCACTCCCATGAGGTTCCTCACTTCGTGCCTATTGCCTCTCACCTATTGAGTTTCATCGCCCATGCACTAATCTCACAAAGATTCTTGTGCCCACTAGCCACAAAATGCACAATCTTTCCGGTGCCGCATGGCCCACCAAAGCACTTTGGCCTCAATGGCCCAAAAATTGCTTCGGCCCATTATGGCCTACTCACAGCAGCAGCACAAAAAGCCCTGCATTGGACAGCAGGTGACACAGCAATGTGCATGGTGATATCTGATCGGTAAACAAATGGCAGTTGGAGGTGTTCTTTGAGGAGCAAATGGCTGTGAATGACCTCAGACGCAGTGAGATGAGTGTACCTTAACCTTCCTGCTGACTTGGTTTTGGTTAGTTCTCTTTTTTTTTTCTCTCTCTTTAACAGACGTGATGGTGTTTTCTTACTCAAACTTTATCTTCCGTGGATGTTGCTCATGCATACTGGTGCCTCTGCTGGCACTTGAGGGGACTCTAGCCTGCCCTTGCCAACAAATTCTTCCAATCAACACTACTCATACCAGTGTCACACATGAATGTGGGTGAGGAGAGTCCATCGAACCTAACCATGTACTTTAACTCTGAGACAATCAACAACCCTGCTATGGCATAGAAATGACCTAATGACTCCATTTTTTCCCGACCTGGCAACACGTTCCATTCTATTAAATCCTGGCAAGCCCTCTTTGTCTTTGTTCCATTTGGTGGGTGCCAGCAAACGTCGCTGGCCTGGGGATTGACTACTACTAGCCTCTTTGACCTGCTTCCAACGCGGGTGCAGAGCACCCAGCGACCTCGGCGTTCACCTGAGCGTGCTTCTGCACTCCTAACTAAGGGTCGGCTCTTCTAGCCCACACAAACTGTGCCCTCATACACCATATACTGTCTCTCATAGCACCTACACTTCCTCTCATGCAGCCTACACTGGCTCTCACTAGTACATAAACGTGCTCTCTGGACCTCTACATCCAATTCACTAACCAGGAACCCCCAAGCCCTGCTGCCTGTTTCGACTCATCCAACCTCCAAACCATGTCACACTACAACCAGTATCCCACATACCTAGCTGGACCTATCCCTCACGTCCGCCTGCCACAATGAACCAGCACCAGAATCCATGTCAAATCCTCTAAGTTCCCCTAACTACACAACCTGCTTAGAGACTCCACCACAGGTGTACGTTGTTCGCACTCACTTCCTCATCTGCACAATCAGCCATTCACCCCAAACACTTATCATTCATTCCATCAGTGCCGCACACCATACCACAACACCATCCAACACCTTTCCTGTTGATGTGAAAACAAAAACACACCAGTCCTTGCGGATCCCACTGGTCCACAAATTAACTGTGTACCTATCTTTTCATCAAACCCAATTATTGTCACTACACCACTCGTCCGCGCCTCCTCAATCTGCTCCAATCGTTATTTCCAAAAGTTTAAAACCAGACATCAAAATCTCTTCACCATCCCATGGAACCTCTGCATGGTTCCAACCAGCCATTTCAATCTTTCTTAACACAAGCCACTCTTTGTCATCCACTGTCTCTCAGGTGCGTTTAAGCGCTCTGCCTATAATGTCTCCACCACTTTTTTTTCTTCCAATAATCCCACAAATCCACCTCGTGCCACTCATTGCCTTCTGTCAGCTCTCATATTCAATCACTTTTGTACAATTCCAATTCAAAATTTTCACATCCCCATATGCCTACTTCTTGGCTCATTGCAGAAGGGAGTGAGGAACAATCCCCTCTTAACCCATTACATGAGCCCGCCGCCTTTCGCCACGATCGACGGTCGACGTACTCAATGGGTGTGATCTACCCCCTCCTTTCTACCAGGGTTCAGCAAAGGAAGTCAGGCAAACCCCAATCAGTGGAATGGCCTCCCCTCTTCTCCAGGGTTCACGGAAATCAGGGTAAACCCAATAGGTGGAACGGCCCCCCTCTTCTCCAGGGTTCAGCGGAAATCAGATAAACCCCAATCGTGGAATGACATCCCCCTCTTCTCCAGGTTCAACGGAAATGCAGTAAACCTCAATCGGTGGAAACGGCCTCCTCCTCTCCTCCAGGGTTCACGGGAAGTCAGGTAAAGCCCCAATCAGTGGAAATGGCTCCTCCTCTTCCTCCACAAACTCTCTCAAGACAGATAAGCCCCCATCAGCTAAGCCAAACCACTCATGTGCTCAGAAAGGTCCGCAAGACCAAGTGCACACACGCCAGTGCCGCCTGCCACTCATCTGCAACTCCACCTCCAAGTGTCCTGGTGGAGGGCTGCATAGTAGAAATCAAAATCCAATTTCTAAATTGACTTTCTAAAATCCATTCTAAAAGCTGCCTCCTGGAATGCAGCACCTCCCAACTCGTCAAGAACACCTGGGGGCTGTCGCAGTATGGTTTCCTGTCCCCGTGGGCTCAAGTTCGTCTTGGTGAGCATTTCTTTTCTTCGCACCTCAACCTATTTCCTATGTCACACATGCATTCCATGCTCAGGACCCCACACACAGCAGGCTCACACATTCCAAGGTTATCTGTTGGCATCCACACCTTTCAACCTTGGCCTGTGTACTGACCAACTGCTCGCACTCCAGGGGTACATTCTCGAACCGCCAGGTGAGTACCACACACAGTTCGGCCTCAGTCAGCACATACCGGTGGCGTCGTCTGGAACTGTGGGGTGCTCACAATGCATTTCGTTCAACAGGCACTTCTATCACACACATCCAGGGGTCAGGCATCGTGACCCATTGGACAGAGTCCTCTTTGTTAACATAAAGATTCATTTCTACCTTAAAGCTCATGGTGCCGCACCATGTATGCATGTACCCACATACCTGTTTTCGCTTCCAGAGTCACCTCGTCCGGTCGGCTTCTCTCCAGCAGGTTGCTCATCATGGTTCAGCCACACTCCCTCTGGGCTGTCAGCTCCACATGCTGGACCTGCTCCAAAAATGTATGTTCATTCCATCAAACAACCCCGCATGCTTCCTCAATGTCTCCATCACCAGGGTTTGCTGCTAATTGTGGTGTCATCCGACGAGGTTGATGTCAATCAAGTTCCACACCACCAAACATGTACTCCCTGTGGGATATCACACCTCCCCATATTATTGTGTGTTCTACTTCCTGGCTCCATGTTCTTTTCCATTCGACGTTGTTCTTCCTTCTCCGAGCCTTTTGAGTTGTTCGTGTATCTTTTTCCGGAGTTTTTCCATCTCGTGGACTCCAATTTTGCTCTCTCCTTTAGCCAGTCAACCCAAATTCGTTTTTCTTTTTGTTTTCTATCCCCACTGTCTTCATGTTCTTCAATTCTTCTCAATCTCATAAGTTTCCTTCATTTTGTTGACCTCATCTTTTCCTGCTTCATTTCCTTGTTCTTTTTGTTCTTATTCCACAAGTCTCTCTTGTTTTCCTCCTCCAATCTCGATCATTTTCCTTGCCAATTGGCTGATTTCTCTTTCCTGCTTCATTCCTTGTTGTTTCACGCATCTCCGCATACTCCCAAACCTTGCCGCTCTCCTTTAGCTGTCAACCTCAATACATGTTCTTTTGTTTCATTATCCCACTGTCTCTCCTGTTCTTCTTCTCCAATCTCGTCGTTTCCTTCAATTGGCTGATTTCCTTTTCCTGTTTCATTCATTGTTCTTTCACTATACTCCTCGTACTCCAACCTTGCTTCTCCTTTAGTTGTTCTTGTCCTTTCTTTTTGTTTCCTCTCCGCCCTGTCCTCTTCTTGTTCTTTCCTTCTACAATCTATCGATTGTTTCTTCAATTGGTTAAATCTCCCTTTCCTGTTTTCATTCGTTGTTCCTTCACTACTGCTTCTTGGCATCTCATTCTTTAATCTTGCTTTGGCTTCCGTAGCTGTCCGATTGCCACAGTGTGGTTCCTTAACGTTTCATTCTCCGTTCCGCTTGCTTTCCTCTCTTAACAATCCTCAGATCGTTTTGTAATTCGCCTCTCTCTGCTTGGTGTTTCTGTATACTCAGAAGTTTTTCCCTAATTCCTCTCTATCTCCTCAACCTCTTTGCTATGCTTCTCCCTCATTTGTCCTTTTCTTACTGTATTCCTTTAGGTGTTCCTGACATTTCTTTCCTATTTCTATCTTCCCGTTCCAGTCTTTCTCTTTTTCTGTTGGCCCTGTTCTTACTCTTCTTTCAGTTTGCTCTTCTCTTGTTCCAACTCATAGGTACTCCACTCTACTTTCCTCCTTCAGTCCATTAGTTTGGGGGTCAATTTTCGACTTCGTGTTCTTTTGTTTCCTTCCGCTTCTTCCCATAATTCTTTCTTATCTCGCTTTTCTTTCGCATGCTTCCTCCCTCATTGTCTTTCATTGTCTTACTGTATTCTCACTAAGTTTTTAGTTGAAGTGGGCAGTTCAATTTTCCCTTGCGCTCCGATTTTCCAAGCTGTTCTGAACTTTTCCAACAATTCTTTCCTTCCTTTTGCTCAGAGATTTCTCTCCTCATTTTTATCTTCTGTTCTAGGCTTTCTCTTATCTGATTGCCTGATCTTACCTCTTCCCTTCAGTAGTTCCAATTCCCGTTTTTTCTTTTTCAGCTTGTTTTCCATTCTTGCTTCCAAGTTACTTTCTATTCCGCGGGAATTCTAATTTTGCTCATCCTCTATTTCTTATTGTTCATTGCGCTCTTCTCGCTGTTCCAAACTTATGGGTACTCCCCTCTAACTTTCCTGCATTTCCTTCCTGTAGTTCCTCGACTGTCTTAACCTTCCATCAAATCATGGGTAATTACCGCTCCACTAATACCATTCTCTCACGTAGTTCCACGCCTGTGTCGGCTAAGTCTTTTCCCAGCTCCCGAATCGTCCTGTGCATCGGCCAATTGTTTTTGTGACTCGCCCGTGCACACAATCCTCCTGACCTCGTCTGCGCGCCGCTGTTGTCCTCGTCCAATTTCGAATGTGGCAATGTCTCTATATAGTTATCAGCACACCTTCCACTTGGTCCAAGGCAATCCAACAATCGTCAGTGAAGCTCATGAATGTATGTTTGCGTCCTCATATCGGCTGCCCCGGCGTATCAATGTCCACGCGCTGACCCGGTGGGCGGGAGTGTTTCCTTCATGCTTGCCGTTCGTTGCGCTATAATTAGCCCCTGCTCGCTTCGTGTCGGCGGAGACTGGAGCCGCGCTGTCATTCTGTCGAACTCAATTTTTCACTATAATTTTGCAATTTTTCCTCAATCCGCGCTCAAGCATAAAATCAAATCAAATTTGAACCGTTTTTTTCCTTTTTTTTTTTTGTT
>CM068955.1:105197668-105210969 GCA_035128595.1 Eptatretus atami
CTGTATTCCTTTAGGTGTTCCTGACATTCCTTTCCTATTTCTATCTTCCGTTCCAGTCTTTCTCTTTTCTGATTGCCTGTTCTTACCTCTTCCTTCAGTTTGCTCTTCTCTTGTTCCAACTCATAGGTACTCCACTCTACTTTCCTCCTTTCATCCATTAGTTGGTCAATTTTCGATTCGTGTTCCTTTTGTTTCCTATCGCTTCTTCCCATAATTCCTTTCTTATCCCGTTTTCTTTCGCATGCTTCCTCCTCATGTCTTTCATTGTCTTACTGTATTTCTCACTAATTTTTAGTCGAAGTGCCAGTTCATTTCCCTTGTGCTCTGATTTCCAAAGCTGTTCTGACTTTTCCAACAATTCTTCCTTCCTTTGCTCCAGAGATTTCTCTCCTCTTTTTATCTTCTGTTCTAGGCTTTCTCTTATCTGATTGCCTGATCTTACCTCTTCCTTCAGTAGTTCCAATTCCCGTTTTTCCTTTTCCAGCTTTGTTTTCCATTCTTCTTCAAGTTCTTTCTATTCCGGGAATTACTAATTTGCTCCCCTCTATTCTTTTGTTCAGTTCGCTCTTCTCCTGTTCCAACTTATGGGTACTCCCCTCTACTTTCCTCATTTCTTCCTGTAGTTCCTCGACCTGTCTTAACCTTCCCATCAAATCATGGGTAATCCGCTCCACTTTAATCCATTCTCCACGTAGTTCCACGCCTGTGTCGGCCAAGTCCTTTTCCAGCTCCCGAATTCGTTCCTGTGCATCGGCCAATTGTTGTGACTCCCCGTGCACACAATCCTCTGAACCTCGTCTGTGCGCCGCTGTGCCTCGTCCAATTCAATCTGCAATTCCTCTATATAGTTATCAGCACACCTCCACTGGCCAAGGCATCCAACAATCGTCCATGAAGCTCATGAATGTATGTGTTGGCGTCCTAATTCGTCTGCCCCGGCGTATACATGTCCACGCGGCCTGACCCGTGGGCGGGAGTGTTTCCTCATGCCTTGCGTTCGTTGCGCTATAATTAGCCCTCTCTCGCTTCGTGTCGCGTGAGATGGAGCCGCGCCGTCATTCTGCGACTCCATTTTCCCTATAATTTGCAAGTTTTTCCTCCGATCCGCTCAAGCATAAAATCAAATCAAATTTGGACCGTTTTTCCTTTTTTTTGTTGTAATCAATGTCCTGGGTGCGAAATGCTCCAGTGGTCCAAATATCCCACTCCTGACACCAAATTGTTGCAGATCCGGGTGGCGGATTCTGACCCGGTCCCTGGTGCCAGCCTCGCCACCACCGTCTCCGGAATCTATAACGCCGGCCGGCTCGGCACAGGCCTCGGGTCACGCGTCTTCAATCGCGATACCAACGTAATCCTGAACCTTACCAGTTGGGGAGATAGAACCCCTGGTTACAGACCGTTTTGTCAGAGACCGAGCGGAGTCCACCAGTCTGTAACCACTTTTGGTTTATATGCCAATCGAACGGATCGTTCCTCGACGCAACACGCATTAATCCATAGCGGCAACTTCATAAGAATTAACCAGATTTATTGGGAACATCAGGGATCACAACACAAGCAATAAACACAACAATCGTTTTATTAACAATCAACCCGTTCTTAACTAGGGAACCACGGCTACAGGTTTTGAGGGGATCACTACTGAAATATGCCTTATACAACATGTGCAGACAAAACAGACAGACAGACAGCTTGCATGCAGACAGAGTACTGGTGATGGCTCAGAGACGAGAGGAAAGCGTCCAAAAAGCACGAATGTCACTCGTAATAAACAGCGGTTGTCCACGGGTTCGAACTCCCAGCTCGAACGCGCCGCGCGGCAAGAAATGGCGGCGCAGCACTTTTCCTGCTTTAGTCTCCACGTGCGCACGTTCTCCTCAGCGCGTTCCGGCTCCGCGCAATGTCGACGAATGCGAGACCGCCGATCTCTCTCTCAGGTTCAGCATGCAAATCCCGGCCTGGCCTATTCTCCAGACAAGGCCCAAGTCGAGGTCCGAGTTCACAGGCGGATCAACAACGTGTCAAGCCGTGAGGTGATTAAGGACGGAGCTCCACGGCCAGACGCAGGCCGAATCTCTCGATCACCTCCCCGTACGAGTCGATCGTCGACTCCACGTGCCGGCAGCCTCCCAAAGCCGACGGCCGTTTCTCAACACTCAACTCCTTCGTTTGCTCGCTTCAAGACACGGGCAGTCCTCTCAACCACTGCAGTTTTCAAAACTGCCAAAACGAACCCTTTCTCTCTTTCGTTTGCTCGCTTCGACACACACCTCTCTCGTCGACTAACTGACCAAAGGCTCCGCCCTTCGCGTCACTGCCTCTCCAGGCCACACCCTCTCTCGAGGCCACCCCTCAGCCGACTGGGAGGGGCCTATTGTCCGTAGAGGGGAGGAAGAAGATCAAGCCCCTGTTTCACCACCGTATGAACATAAACAGTCTTTTACACCTCCCGACACACATTTATCGTACACTTTACCAAACAACCTATCTAAACAAGCATTTAATGGGGGATCTGAGCTAGTTCTATACTTAGTAGTCCCATAAGGGCCATTTCCGTAACAATATATATATACACTTATACATATATACACATACACACACACACACACACAGGTGTACCCGGGGTCACGGGGTACTACGAGGATATGGTGGGTATCCCTGGTTCTCCTGGACTCACCGGGAATCGTAGGCCGTCGCACACGAAAAACGTTGTGGTCGTGGCGGGTCACTAAACGATCGTGAATGCCAATAGCTTGACCACATGACTGAGGGTCCTCCGCGTGACACCGTTTCCTGAAGAACACGTGATCTCCTTATCGAGGAATTGCGCCCTTGGCAATTATGCGATTATCTTTATTGGATCATGATTAATTCGGCCGAGCGTTCTGCTAGCACAATGCCAGACTGATATGAGAGCCCAATAGTGGGGAATTATAACCTCCTGGCTAATTTAAATATGGACATTGCTGGACCAATGGAAGAAAGGACAATCACGGGCAGATTGGAAATTAATATAACAAGAATAATTTATTTACAATGAGGGGTACAGGAAGGAGGAAGGGGAACTTAAGGGCTTTAATGGCATCCAAGGGAAACCAGGGCAGGAAAAGGGGAAATGCAATAAAAAGAGTGTAATGAAGGTGCGCATTTATTTTAAAAAAGGAAAGCAAATATACAAGTTGCAGACTTGACCCATGCTTTGCCTACCAGCTAACAAAACAAGGTACCCATCAGACCACACACACACACACACACACACACACGGGACAACAAATTGAGACTGTTACGTACGTCACCGTCACCCTCCCCAACTTGGTACCACTCTCTGAAATGGCCCCAACACTGCGCTCCACCAACGAGGGTCCACCATTCCCATCGGGAGAATGAACAAACGCGTCCAGGACCAGGGAAGAAACAAGTGCGATGACCCAGGCAGAAAGAGAACTAGCACATGCCACAACCAGGACCCCGATAGCTCGAAGCAAAAGAAGAAAGAGCGCAGTAACTAGCACCAAGATAGCTCAAGGTTGACGACAGTGTGTGTGTGTGTGTGTGTGTGTGTGTGTGTGTGAGAGAGAGAAAGTGTGAGTGTGAGAGTGTGAGAGAGAGAGTGTGAGTGAGAGTGAGAGTGAGAGTGAGAGTGTGTGAGTGTGAGTCAGCATGTTGAGCGCAGCTTTATAGCCCTGGGGGCAGGTGGGGCCAAAGAGCCACATGTCAGATCCCCTCGAGGTGGCCTGGGACCATCCATTTGGTCACGTCAGACCCCACAAGCCAGCACCATGCCAGCCATTGGAGGGTTCCCCTGTAGCCCTGCCCATTCTGCAGCCCGGCTGGATATTCAGTCATTTGGTCCTTCCGGCTGTCGTCGTGAACAGAGCTCCGCACTTAACATGGGGAGAATGCCTTCTACCTCCATGCTCCGAGGACGAACCCCAAATATCCAACAATGTTCATGGCACAAAGCCAGGGAATGGGGCAATCATTTCAACTAGCCTGGGTCATGTCTTGGTTCGTTTGCCAGTCATTTTGGGTGGAGGGGAATAAACAGGGATTTGGGAAACGAAATACAGTATAGGGGAAGATGGCAATAAATTACATTACAGGGTAGATGTCCATACAGATGCAAAGAAAAACAAAGACTTTGTGGGGCTTCTAACAATAAAGGGGAACAGGAGAATTTGGTACACATTACAGAATGCTGGTGGATGGAGCACACGTTGAACGCCAGGGCAGTAAAACACGCACGCCCTGTGATGACAGCTGTCACGGCACACGTCATCACGCGCTGATGTCTCTATTCCCTGGAAGGGGTGACAGGGGTGCTACCTACCCAACCCAAAACATTTAATGACATAACAACCCCAATAGAGAAGGCGGTATTCTTAACGTTCATTACGGAGATAAGTATTCCAAAAGTCTATGTGCTGTGTGCGTTTCAACTTCAGCATGTGGTTTTTAAAACACAACAATGTGTGTGTGTGTGTGTGTGTGTGTGTTATCCACACACACACACACATATATATATATATATATTTACAGGTTTGTTGGCTCACGAGAGGCTTCTTGGACCTGCTTCCCGACCTTTGACCCTGAAACCGACAAGCCACAGATAACTATGCAGCACGACAGTTTGCTAAGCAACCACAGATGCTGTCTGAGATTAATTTAGGTAGGGTCCTCGAAGGCAAATTAATCCCCCCAGATAGGGAACTGTGCTCTCGACGCCCCACTCCTAGAAATCAAGAATTTCCGAGATGAACTGTAAGTGAGACGTTGGCTAGCCTATGATCGTAGCGAAACCACGAGGAAAACTCCCATCCACTATTCACACACTAGTGTCGAACCAATAGCAAAATAGACAATCGGACAGGTTGGGAACAGATGGTCAGGTTTAGCAAAAGGCACGTATTTACAAGCAGTCATTAACAAAGCAAAACCAGTGTCACAAAGAAAGAAAGAACCTTACCGATCAACACACAAGCACCTTCGGCATTCATCTTACCACAAATCGATGGATAGAGACACCTCAATCATTCCGGGAAGCAAGATAAGCAAGGGTGATAGACAGATAAAGCGAAATCATTGGGATGCGGTGTCGACCCTGGGATCACCTATATGTGAGCCACTTGACTCATGTGCAACGAACAAGGTATATGGTGTGGATGAATGGGAGGTGCGGTGTATGTGGTAGATTGTAATGTCAGCTCTAAAAATAACTGCTGTGAACTCAATTGATGCTCTGCAACACTGCAAGTAAAATGAGGTGTGCACACTAAAAGATACAAGGATATAAACTGTGTGTGTGTGTGTGTGTGTGGTGTAAAAATATGCGCAAGGAGAGAAGTCAGTTCTCAGGAAATTTGGTCAGTGGGGAGGTGGTCACCGTGCCTGGAAACCGACACCTCCGTTCTTGTTCCGCCTTGTACGTCTCAGCGTTGCATTCTCTGGGTGCCTGGCCTGAACAGACTCTGAACTTATGCTCGGAACTGCCACTTTCTGGGCTTGACTCTCTCAAACAGGGCTTTCTCTCCTCTTTTGCTCAGAACCAATTCGTTCTTGACTTCTTTGGAACTGGAACTGGACTCTCCCAGAGTTAAAACGTAACTCTTCTTGTGATTTCTTCAGGCCAAATCGTTCGCCTCTTTCGCTCAGAACCAACTCATTATGAATTGCACTGCCAGAGATCTTCTCGACTTTGCCTCTGTCCAACATTGGTGAAACTGGAAGAAATTAAAAATAAAGGCTAGATGAGCATGATCAAGCAATCAGGCTTCGAAAGGTGACAGTCAGCCATAGCACATCTTTGCTTGCAATCTCGCCACAAATTTGACTTTGATGGGACCCGTGTCCTAGGCACAACATCCAACAAACAACACAGGTTAACAATGGAAGCATGGCACGTGAAGAGCGGAGAGGGTGGTCTCACTGGGGAGACGGTGGACATAGCCACACAATACACACCTCTGATGCAAATGGCAAAAACTGAATGGTGCAAACAGCTGAATAAGGTGAGCAACAAACAACACATCTGCATGTGTACAACACCCAAAGAGAACCCCAACAATCACACAGCCCACACCTAATTACGTCCAACCCGAACATGAAACCAGCCATGTTCGTGCCCTGGAAGCACAAAAATAACAGCAAGCATGCACACATGCAACTCCAGATCACGTGTAGTATATATATATATATATATATATTTTTTTTTTTTTTAAGATTAAAGCACCCCATTGATGATGTGATTTAACATTAATTTTGCTTGAGGTTTGTAAATTAAAATAATAAAAAACTCCTCCATTTGCCCTCAAGCACGAGCACGTTACCGGAAATGAGTGGTCATATTGCAAATAAAAACCCAAGTGCCGAAGCTTGAGGTCTATCGACCTGAGGAAGCATGCTATAAAGCAGGTGAAAAGTCACCTGAGACTGGGTCTGCACTATATATGTATATATACATATATATATATATATATATATATATATATATATATGATGCATATAATCGTGTCCAGGGGGTTAACCCCTACCTGGACGGATGGCCAAACTTCTCCCTTGGAGGCCTACAGCCGAGACTCTCGGAAATTAATGGCACTTGTGGGAAAACAGTTAAATGGCGCTTGTGGGAAAACAATTAAGCGCTACATCAGAACGGCACAGATACACGGACACAAGCAAATTTAATGAACTAAATACTAATTAAATAACAATAATCAAATATGTACAATGACAATAATTCAAGTTATAATGAAAGAAAAACGTGAGGTAGACTAAATCTTAATGCAATTGAGGTGCCTCCACACACACTTAAATACAGACAAGAGGAAAATGAAACAAAGAAAAGTCCCTCCTTTGTCCCAGCACTTAGTTGTGTGCCAGAGATGATCTTGAGGGAGCTTTGAATGGAGGCGCTTGGTAGACGCACCCAAAAATAGCACCAAGTCGCCCTCTCGCAGCGGGAAGTACGTACGTCAGGCAATTCGTGAGCGGTAATTAACACCAAAGCTCAGAGACTGTGCAGCCTCTTCCCATGAGCGAATATGTCGACAGTTCCTCTCCCGCTCCCGGTCCGTTCACAACGATGGCCCACATGACGAGAAGATCTCCGAGGCCCCGTGTCAAGGCCACAATGCATGCTCTCCTTCCCTCCTCAGAAACGCACACACTTCACAGCTCAACCAAACAGTCAATGGCTAGCGTCTTGCTCAGCACACTGCAAATTCACACAGCACAAACATGAGAATCGTGCAGCAAAGCGAGATCCTCCATGCCCTCTGACTAACATGGCCTCTTCTCTCTCATGTTCTCTTACGTCCTCCCAACACGAGTCATCCATCCCTCGGTTATTACTCTGCAACCTTCCCCTCTGCCTTGACGTCACCTGAACCAAACTCTTCCTCTGGGGCATGGCCTGCTCGGACGAAAAACGGGGAAGGCGGGGCCTCTGCCCCCTCGGCATGTTTTGCTTGTTTTTAATCGTGGTTTTGGTTATATAAACAGGGAAAAGTAATGGTGAGGGGAGGATTACATACTGGGAAGTTATCTTTGATCCCTGTATAATTAACACACACCACCCCCCCCCCCCATGTGGTGACAAGTAATAGTTAAGCTCACAGCTTCCCGACTTAGTTACATCGAGATGTCTCCTACACGTCGACGGGTCAAGCAACTCTACACATTCCTCTCTCTCCTATGAAATCCCTTCATCTACCCCACAAACATAACAATATGTATATATGTATGTGTAAATATATATAAATATAATATAATAATATATATATATATTGAAATAACACAATCAAGGTAATCAAAATATTTCATGATTGTAATCCAAAAACATTTGCTGAATAGCCCATAAATTGCTCATCTCAGTTTTATCATACTGAGAGGTAGAAATTTCGAATCAGCCAGGATACTTGATCAAAAACTTCACATCAATTGAAAGATACCCAGGTCTCCAACCTTTTTAACAATAAAAAGTAAAAACAGAAAATTTTCCATTCTGGCCACGGAACCAACATAAAAGTTTGCAGCATAGCATGGAAGGAAAAAGTTTGCAGCATAGCATGGAAGGAAAAACAATGCTTGTAAACATTTCAGATGTTTTGCCCCTGTGCTGTCATCATCTTATCCACCGAAACAAATCCCCCAACTCAAATTATCTCACAGGGTAATGATCAACTTTAGAACAAAAATAACCTTGCTTTGCCTGTGTTATGTTCCTCATATACAGGTGAGGGGTGGAAAAAAAAAACTGCAGAATTATAATAATTAATCAATTTCCTAAATTCAAGTAACTCACTTTGATTCAATCTCGAGCCATTTTTCTGGATGGACTCAGCAGTGGTCTGCAAGCCCTACAAACTATCACAGTGGGAAGAACACATGGCTTTTGAATACAACTGTGAACTAACCTGTAAATCTTTAGCAGATAAATGTCCCTCAACAGCCAGATGAAAAACTTTGTGCCAATAAGCTATAATGACATGTCCACTCAAGCCAAACACTCATCTTGATAAAAGCACGGTTAGCATTTTAACAACTGTGATGCTCAAAAATTTTCATCATGCGATTTTACCTAACAAGGCAGATTAAAAACTAGAAGGGAACTCGGTAGAGAGCATACCTCGGCCAAGTTGATTAGTTTACCTTTTGTATCCCACCGATAGGCCAGAACTGGATTAGGACCTGAACTGAAATCTAACCGGCTTGTTCTTGTCACCTAACCAACTCATCCACCAAGTTTCATCCGAATCTGTGCCTAACTTGAGATGACGTCATATATCGTTTTATTCCTATCACTCAATGGTGAACAATCACTAAAAAAGATTCTCGTATCTGGATTCGGATTCAGATCTTCACCGAAATCGAAAGAATTCTTCCTTGTTACATACCCAATCTTCCCATCAAGTTTTGTTTCAATCTGTTCACAATTTTTTGAGATATCCTTCTATATGTCGTTTTTGGCCCAATCTTTCAATGGTGAAAAATCACCTAAAAAATTCTCAGATACAGATGCGGATCCGGATCTTCACCAAAATCTAATCATTTCATCCTTGTCACATAACCAAGCTTGCCAATAAATTGTCAAAATCCATCCACAACTTTTTGAGATTGTCTGTTTGTGAACAGACAGACAGACAGGGGGTGAAAACATAACCTCCATCCACCTTTGGTGATGGAGGTAAAAATGAGGTTAACAAATTTCAATTAAATCGAAATGATTTGAAATGGAAAGATATCCAGGAGGTTCTTTTGTCTCTGAACAACAAGCTGACTGCTCAGATTTTACTGGTCATTGTTTGATTAACTCTCCCTCCAGAGACTGCGGAATATAAATGTTTCCAGGATCAAACCCAGTTCTGTAACTTTTAGGCAGCCAAGTTCCCTTTGATTTTGCATTTGGATTTTCTTTGCAGTGGATTTTCCAGATGCAGTAAAGTATGCATGCTTAGTGTCTTCGTCCTGGCACCAATTCAGCCCATCTGGCAGCACCAGAGTGGTGTTACAGTTCCGGGAAACTTCACTCATCGCAGGCACACGACTGGTTCATTGTGATGATTGATGTCCCCTTTCCCCAGCATCCACCAACCACACCACCCTTCCACCCAACTGCCATCCTGACTTTGACATTTTCAAATTGTACCTATTGTCTCAACCTAGCTCACGTGGGATCCTGCAATGTGCAGAACATCAGACATGGCTGAAGCAACGAGGTGATATCCATATTTTAGTGCACATGACTGTTTGGCAATATCCTAGCGGTATAAGCACACAGCAGAACAAATGCTTGAACACGTCCTGCTGAGCAAGGGAGGCACGCACACAGTATTTGTGCAGCTGGGTGTGACAACTCCAGTGCCGGATAAGCATCCGTCAGCAGGGCCAGTTCTCAAAATGCTACCTGATATGGAACAATCGATGAGGCACAGAGCCAGCTTGTGCAGGTGTTCCTCGCCAAAGCTGAGATGCAACAAAGTCTCCACACATACATTTTAAAGGGCAGGAAGCTAATTGGAGGCACAAAAAGAACAGGAACAAGCCCAAGGAATAAACAGATTGAAGGAAAACTATTGGCTTAGTTTGAGTTCCCATAACAAATAGGAAAAGAAACATGAAAAAAAATTTGTGCATACCTGCAGGTATACTAACAGTCACTCACCCAAATAACTCCTAAAAAGATGTAGCACACACACTGCAGATTACTGAGAAACATATTGTGGTGGCCTCCCTATATTATGTTGCCAAAATGTTTGGAGGAAGAGGGGCGGATGGGGGAATCCATAGCTGATAACTTGACACTTGCTTTTGATAATAATTATAAACAAAGTCAATCAGTAAAAAATATTTTTTGGAAGGCACCCATAATGGCATGCAAAATAATCTGGAGCAAGGTGGAATTGGTATTGATATATTTAATTATGATTATTGTGCTTAGTTATATAGCTAACATACCCGCAGGGGTAAATTTACTTATCATATATAAAAGTTCCTTCTGTACACTCTGGGGAAAATGAGGTTTTGCCTTTGGCTGACATGAATTATTGCAATTTGGAGCTGTTTATTTTGGAGCTATTTACTACAATCCTTTCAACAAATGGAAAAGTGAGAACTTGAAGGAAATACTTGAACTTCACAAACATATTTGGTAGCTCAGCACCAAGCAGAGATTCCATTGGAGAGATCGGAAAGACCAAGAATAATGAAACATTTTTTTTACAAATTTGAAAGAGTTGGATGAGACACACGTGAAGCAAACTTTTTGAATGAAAGGTGAAATGTAAAACTTACCCGCTTTACCACCTCCACATCAAATCTTGACTTCAGGTTCACCGTCACTGTATCGGGTCAAAAGAGCAAGAAGAGAAAGAGCATAATGAAAGCATAAACAAAACAACCGTGGGGAATATCTGGCACGTTACTCGATTTAACGGCATAATATGCGAGCATGAAACACTCAATGAAGAAATGAGGACAGAGGGACAATGTTTCAAAAAAAATTTCACACAAGTTTTACAAATACAGCTGTTAAACAGATGGTGAATGGATAATACATACCATGTGATCACAACATATTCCTTACACTTAAGGAAGATTCCACTACACAAAGATAATCTAATTACAAAGACTCACCATCCCCTCTCCCCCTTTATCCCACGTATACACAAGCATGCACATACACACACACCTTCTCTAAACTGGAATGGTGACAGTGAAATCATCTACCACACAATAACTTGCTACAAGGGTCTTGACCACCAGGGGTCATCTGCATTATACCTACCTGTTTAGTCAAACATTACACAGTTATCAAGGTTTTTGAATCACAGTTGGGAAAGAAGATGTTGGAATTAAAATGCAACTTCCAGCTTATAGTTGCAGTCTATGAAACACACACAACCTCCAACTGCTAAAAATAGTGCCCAAAGCAATTGATACAAAATTAAAAACAGGAAATCTTGTGAGGAGTTCACTTCTCGCTGACAACCTGCGAACCCGAAATGTGTCCGTGAATTGATTCTGCTCTCAAGGGGTTGGCTGGTATTGCCCAAAAAGGCTCCTAATGCATTAATTGAAAAGGAACACACCCCTGGGGAATCCCATTTGCAATATAGTAGCAAAAGCAAATATCTTGCAAACTAAACACGCCTCAAGGGCATGTTCCTTTTAAATGAATAGCAAGGCATTTGGAGTTGGCTGGTAAAGTGTGCCGATTGCTTTGCTGACAGACGGGTAGGCAATACATTGACTGATAAAGTTTTGACATGTTGGTCGTAAGGTCCAGAAGTGCAGCTTGGAACTATTTCAGAAAGGTTAAAGAAGACAGTTCAAAAGTTGTTTACTCACATTTTTTTAATACACTGCTCATCACTGAAATAATCCAATATGCTGAAACATTTAAAAACCAAACGCCAGAGAGAGTACCGATTGGTGATGGTTGAGAATGCAGATTTAAAGAATCCAAAGTCTACAAAAGCAACAAGTTCACTTTCACAATCGACGATTGGATTGTAAGCACTTTTGCCCCTGCAACGCCCTGGTATGCTGCCTTCCCTTCCCCTCACCATGTCTTCCCTTCCCTTCCCCTCCTCATGCTTCCTTCCCCCACCCCTCCTTTCTTTATTTTTTTGATTTCTTTCTCTCTCTCCATTCTTAGTGTTCCCATCGGTAAAGCAACGGGCAGTATTTGCAAGTCAATACTCTAAGAGCAGTTTGTCGGTCTGTGTGTGTGTGTGTGTGTGTGTCACCATTTTTCTCAGAGATGACTGAAAGGATCTTCATCAAGCATTCAGTGGTTCATCAGTGGGTGTTGGGGTGTTTTAAGCAAAATAAATAAATAAATAAATAAAACAAAAATAAAATTTTGAAAAGAAAAGGTTCGATTTAAAAATATATATATATATATTGTTACGGTTCTCCGAACCGTATGCATACAACAGATAGTTGTCCTGAGTCAGTTATGCCATCAATATACGTGCAGATAGACCCCTTCCTTTTGTGTAGTGGGAGGACAAGGGAGTGCGTTACGATGGGCTATTAGTGAGGTTTATTAAATCATTTTCCCCTCCATTCCACTTCCCACTCATGAGGTAAATCTGTCTCGCTTGCCCCTCGTCTCGCTTACCACAGCATGACAACCCACGGTAACCTCCCCAACGATCACTTCTGAGGCAAAATCGCAACGTGCACTATGGAGTAGACTGGCGCTTTGAGCTCCCCACCCGAGCCAGACTGTGCGGCGTGTCCCGTATGCTTTCGCACCCAGGTGGGCGGGCTATACCGGCGTCTGGCCGAAACCCGGCGCAGGATGGCAGACCACATGAGGGGTCGGGGCCAGTCAGAACGCCGACTCAGGCGATGATGTCGGATTCGGCATGGGTTCTCCCCGACTCCGGGCTCTATAAAACACAGAGAAATCCTCCGTGTAGGGGAGTGCGTGTGTGTTTCACGCTGTCTCCTGTCCTCGACTCCGCCCACGTCTCGCCTCGACGGCCCGCCTCCTGTTCCTCGTTCCACCACACAGACGTCGAACCACCTCTGCCTCTCGACTCCTCCTGCTGGTCCGCATACTGTCAACTCGCCCTCTGGACTCCGCCCTTCTCCACTCAAGCTCCTCCTCAAGAACACGACCTCCACACGTGCGGCTGTGGCCAGACCAACGTGACTATTGTCGGGTACCGCACCACGGAGCATCCCTCCCCCGAAACGCTCAGGTACCGAAAACTATAACTTCAACCCCTTTCCTCCCTGGCTGCAAAAGTTCCTTTTCATTGGGGTTTCTTTTTCTGTGTGTGTGT
>CM068955.1:105264192-105276847 GCA_035128595.1 Eptatretus atami
TTCGAAAAAAGAATGTCAAAATTAAAGACAATTTTCCAGTTCTAGAAGACTTTATTCAAGTGACCCGAATGATTTCCAGACCTGATCGATATAATCTTACTGACCCTCAACGTCATCGTTTAAGGGAATTTTTAAGTCGTGCTCGGAACGAACTCAAAAATAATGGTTGATGCTGTTTTACCCGATGACCTCTGTCCCTTCCCCTCTTCATACTTTTGATGAAAATATCCATTGCAAGCTTAAATATCTAAAATACTGGGGTCTTGGTCGCGTAATTCTCTGTAAGTGCAAGATGTAACACAAGTATATCGGTGAAAAAAACGTTCTTGATAGTCGATGTTTTGGATTGGAGAGTTAAAACTTAGTGTTTGGCAAGATTTGTGGCCCGCGATGGAGAAAATCTCATTCCATGACGCTCTTTCCTTCAGCCTGAATGGAATTTATTTCTTAAGGGATCCTGGTGGTTGGTGCTGTCCGTAGGCAAGGTCGTCATAAGTTCGGGGGTGCTCCGTGAGGGAGAGTGACGTCGTCGTTTACCTTATTCCAGGTGCACAATATCTTCGTGGTTCAAATTTCAGGTTCCTGTCGCTAAGAGAATTGTACAAAGGACATTAGATCTTACCTGCCTTTGCATTCGTGCAGAGGCGTAGGTTTGTGATACCAGTTCGTCAGGTTCTATATGGTCGTGGCTCCGTACAGGAATCCTGAAAGTATCTTCCTTTTTTTGTGTGCTTAAGATTCATTCTTGCTAATAGGTTCCCCGGCACTGGTTTATGTCTCGTAGAGGTTGATTTTAATCTGTCACTAACCCCTTCTTGATAGGAATGGTGCTGAGGTGTCCTGATTGAAGTGTAGTGACGTGAGAGGGCTTTTGCTTGATCTTTATTTTCTATAAATTTCATGGGTGTTGTGTCTCTGTGGGACTGTCGTATCGGGAGGCAACAGTAGCATATTGTTTACTCTTGGTAAATGTGGACTGTTGCTTATGTACAATTAAGGTGTGTTTTATTTAGGCTCTGATTTGAGTAAATCTATGTTGCTATCATTGTTGCTTATACCTTGTCTTAAACACCTCAATTCTCCCTCTTGGTTTTGTCCTGGTCAATTCTGGCATTGTTTGTGTTGTTGTGATGTCGGGTTGTTATCTAAATGGCTTGTAGGCTGTAGAGGGGTGCTTCTTATGTGGAAGTTGTGTAACTACAGCATTTTTAATAATGTGAGGTTATGGTCCACTTTGTTGGATCTTCTTGGGTATACTGTTTTGCGGCTGGTTCTGTAGAAATTTTTTTGGTTCGAATTGTTTTACGAACGATCGTGTTGTTTTCTTGGTGTGGTTTCAGTAGTTTGCTTTGTCAAGCTTGGATGTGTGTAGATAGTGGCTTCTAATAGTTTCTAGATGGAGTTTTCTATTAACTTTCAGACACGCAGGTATTGCTGAATCGTTGGACATGTTCGATGATTGGAATTGGTGGTGGGAATGGACACTAAATTTTGAGATACGTTGCATAATATCGTGTCCTTGGTGCCTCTAGATGACATATTGAAGAGCATAGCAAAATGTTGCTATGAAAAGAAAGCTCTCTCTGAACGTAGTTATTGGTCGAGGATGAGAATGGGGATTTAAGGGTTGGGCACTGCTAATTTGTACGATAGAGAATGGTTAACTTCGCTACACTGGCAAGCTTAGGTCTTGGATGCAGTAGTTTCTGTGTAGTCTGAAATCACGTCAAAATCAACAATACATGAATTTGGTATCTCTTTTGCTTTGTGCTGTGATGGGGTTTGGATGTTGGAGACGTTGATGATCGAGTGGATATTAAACTCACTCGCTGTATTTAGGTTAAGTTTGATTGTTTCAAAGCTCTATGTTGCGAGAGTATTTGCTGTTTTAACACATACGTAGTATTTTTAGCGGTAGGGGTTGCGGTTCTGATTGACTTGGTAACTACAGAAATGTGAGTTGTTGTAACGGTTTGAATTACTCCTTTGAGTGATACTTTCGATAGTGGTTTTAAAAACTTTGGCACTAGAGTCAGCAGTTGTAGCAATTGTGGTTTGCCGGTGTGTGCTATGGTGAATTTCGACAGTTGTTTGTGCGCTTTCCTTGAGATCTGTGGGTCTATAGTTCTATTATACATTTCCTTTTTGCAAGATAGCATAAAGGTTGGAACTTTAACTTTTGATGATTTGCAGTACGTGCGATTGTTCTCTGTATTTACATCCCGGTAAAGAAGGAATTGTGCTTCACTTCGGTTGAGTAAGTGGCGCTAATGGCTTCTCTGGATTTCTGGGGGGATTATAATAAATCTTGGTCAAATCTTTGTTGCATATCCGGTTTTAAAAATTGTTATAATTTGTTACACATTGTATATGCCTGATTGGGTGAGCTCCTTTTGATCTACTTCCTTCGGCGAGTCTCTATTTTTAAATGTATCTCATATCTTTCTGTTTCGTGGATGTGATGTCTGATTTGTGCATTGTAGAATCGATCTGATTGTTAAGTTCAGGGGGATGTATTTTCTCTCGATCAGATGAAAAGTTCGATAAGTTGATATTCTGATATTTATTTGAGCGTTTGTAGAAGGGAGTGGGGTGGGGGTGCTTTGGATTTTGGTGTGTTGATTCCTGCATTAGTTGCTAGTATCACAACTAATTTAGTGCCTATCTGACTTTTAAATATAACTCTTTTTGTGTTCAGGTCTTTTTCTCAGTTCAGAGACGAGGGAATTAGAAAGGTTTCTCCTTCTTTTCTGGGTATTCTTGTCTCTCGCTTTTCAGCTGATCGCTGTCATGTTTGTGTTGCGCAGCAAGACTTCTCTGGTTTTTCATTTGTGGTATCTGTGACTTTTCGTAAGTTCTTTGCATAGCTGGTTTGACGATCTGTGTGTAATTGTCAACTCTAATTGACATTGCTGCTCTCTACTAATGCTCTACAATTTGGTTTTAATCTTGCATCTTCGCTACTGTTACTGGGAAGGTTGATGTATGATGCATTGTGCTTGCGTCGTTTGCAGATGTTTTACTTTATGCCACGGTGTTCCGCGTGGTTTGACTGTCGGTTTTTGCAGTGTGGTGAGGCTTGATGGTTGTATACGGTGTGGGTGTTTTTTCTCGTGTGTGAACCAGTTGGTTTCTTTCTTTAAAAAATTGGAACAGATGGTGGATCAATTAGATTCGGCGAACACGTATTGCATTGGGGAAGAGTGAGGGCATGGTCGTTACTGTTGTAACCGGAGGCAGGAGGATAGACTCGGTGGGTTTAGAATGGTAAATTAATTTTGGATTAGCTGCTTCAATCTGGATCGGATGATTGCTTACAACCAATACTAATTTTTGATTTGCAATGATCTTTGTTTAACTGTTGTGTGTTCTGGAATGGTTAATGACAAGCCATCGGCTGCGAGAGATCTCTGTTGAGTTGTCCCGCTAGAAAGGCGGTCAAGGATCGTGACATTAAGCAAAATACTGTCCTTTCGACTGGACTATAACTTGCGTCACTTCTATAACAAGGAGGTCCTGTCCTGGCGGCCGTTGGCCTGGGTCTGTTTGCTCTAGGCAAGCTCTGGCATAGGATCAAGGTGTGGTTGAACCTTTGTTTATTTACTTGATTTCGTGTCATCCTGATGTTTGTAGACCGGTTCCTTTTATTTTTTTGCGGCTTCTTCTATCTATTATTGTCTTCCTAATCTATAAATTTTGCCTTTCTTTCAGTATATATATCAGTGATTTTCGTTTAACTAAATTAGTAATTTCATGTTTCGGATTTTCTGTTTTTACGATACAGCGCTTGGGCTATCATGGGGTTTCATAAGTCGGGGCTCTTTCTTCATTCAATTTTTCTCTATTACTTGTTTTTGGCTCTTCTTTGTGGAAGATCTTTGGGCTATTCACGACTTATATTTTGTATGGGCAGCTCCTAACTTAGATATTGGTAGAGCTTGTCAATTGGAGTAGAGGTCAATCGACTACGAATAATTGGAGGTTGATATTATTCTTTTCGTTTTAATTTCGTTTTTGTTAAATTGGTTTTTCTATCTTGGTTTAAATTTTATATCGAGTTTGGCTTGCTGGGGTTGCTCATTCCATGATGTTTAAGGTGCAAGTGCATTACGCATTATCTTCTTTCCCTGATTTCGTTTTTTTTCTTATGGGAGGCTTCTTTTCCATATAAGGTCCTCTACATAACATTGTATCATCAAGACTGCTTGTATGTTGTCATTTTTATTGTCTCAATGTTAGTTACTTTCGGCCAACGCTTTAATGCACTCTGACTTATCGTACCCTGGAAAGAGTTCTCTGTCCTGCAGGGGTTTATCATGGTCCAGCCTTGTTGTCTTCATTGTTACATTCTATCTAGCATTGTCTGCACGTGGCGCGGAAATATGGGTGGGAGAGTGCGTGGGCTCTATTTGCGTGACTGTTCATGGATCTATCGTCTGAGATGAAGCGCTGTGTTGGGTCTTGGCCGTCGATTGTGGAAATTGTGTAGTTTTGGTCGTCGAGTTTTGGAACGCAGATTAGGTTTTTGTCCAGTGGCTTATTATGCTGTTGGGTTGGTTTCAAGTTGATTTTCTGTTCGGCCCGAGTGGTAGCTTAATTATCTCGTTGGAAATTGTGCTTTTCTCAATAGAATTAGGTTTTGCTTTTCATTCATCTTATTTGTATTTTTTGCTTGCATGACCGGGGGTATGTTTTATCAGGAAATGTCGGGGTTGGTAATGTTGCTAATGGGTCTGTCGTGTGCTGTCTAGTGTGTTGCGAAACTCGTCAATATTACTATACGCGTCTGGCAATGAGGTATGATTTGGTTGGTGTTGTTATTGTCATTGAGTGAGATTGCTAGCGGGTGTTTCTGTGTGATTTGGCTCTTTAGTATTCGTTCGTGGGTGCCCTCGTGTGTGTGCTGTTCGATATATGTGATAGTCTCTTGTTGTGTTGTGGGATGGTTGATGGTGATGGAGAAGTTGTCGCGTGATAGTTATTGGCTTTGCGATTGACTTAAATGGTGTAAAATTTGAGTTTGTGTGGTTCAGAGTGGAGGAGTAAAGACGGTTTGTGTTTGCTTTTTTGTGATTATAGGTTTGTATTGGCTCTATAGTTATTTTGATTTGTCTGGGCTGCATTTTGGTGGTTTTTGTATTTTAATCGTGCAACAGATTTGGCAGATTGTATGGGCTATGTTTGTTGTTTGTAGCATGTTTTGTAATTAAGGTGGGTACATAATTATAAGAGATTCAGGGTCTCTTCTCTTCTTTCTTCGGTCTGCTGTGGTGGGTCGTCTTCGGTCTCTCGGTTCTTTTCGTCTTTGGTTGCGTATGTCTCGTCCGCTTTCTCTTTCATCTGTCTGTCTGTGTTCTTGGCTGTGAGTGTTCTGTTGGTGTTGGGTGCGTTGTTGTGTTGTTGGCTTTCGTTCTCTCTCTCTCTGCGTTCTTCTTCTGCAGGTTTATCTCTCATTCTGTCTCTCATCCTCCTCATTTTATTTCCTCGTCGAGGAGGGGGGGGCGCGCGGGGTGGTGTGATGAGTGGGGGGGGGCTCTCTTGATGTGCCCCGGAGACATGCATAGTGATGGTTTGTTTTTTCGCATTGTGTCTATAATATGATTAATTGGCCGTACCCGTTGGGAGCTATAGTTGTTTGGCTGGGATTTTGTGCTTATGACTGGCTGTTTTCGGATTTCCGGTGCTTGGGGCGTGTGTATGATAAGTGTGGTTTTGTCTAGTAAGCATTATTTCGGACATTCGTGGGGTGATTGTAGATTCAGATATTTGGGCAAGAAAGACAGCGATTATGATGGGTGGAATAAGCGCATCTTTTTTTTTGAGATGGATTCTGGATGGGCTGACTGAGTGGCAGTTTTGTGTGTGACATAATGATGCGTTATCCCAAATTATGACATGGCATGGGTCTGATATTATTCAATCTTGGCACAAGCAAGCACATGATGGAATACTGTGCCTCACTTTATTTGATTGAAAAGATGGCGATCTCTCTAGTGTCTGCAGCGTTATGATTTGTTAGTGTGTACTATAGGTTAATTATTTGGGCGTACGTGCTATTTAAATGGTTTCTGTCTAATATGACTATTTAGAGTTTCCTAAATCAAAGGGCGGGGTTAGTATTTGTATCGTTGTGGTTGTGGTTTGGGTGTCTGGTGGGTGTGTGTGTTAGGTGCGGTAGTTTATTACTAGTAGATACCTTATTTGTCATATTCTTACTTGTTTGTTTGTGTTTTGTTCGGTATGTTTTTTGTTCGTGATGTGTTCGATGCCTTAAATTATCATGTGGTTTTAGTCTTCATCAGTCGATAAGTGGGTGTTAGTCTATTTACTTGGCGATTTTGAAAATTCGGGTGGTAGGTACACTTTCTTATGACCTATGCTTTTATGGAAATGGGATGGTGTTGGCTTGGAGTGGGGACGCTTTGGTGTTCTCTAAGCAAGGAACTGATAGATTATTTTTTATAGGATCTGTTACTCGCCGCGGGTTCATTTTTGTGTTTGTGTCCGCGAAACTCAACTTTTGAGAGTTATTTATCCTGTTATGTGTTTTTATTGAAAGATTTGGTTCAAGAATGCGACTCTATCAGTGCATGCGGGTGCTAGCTAGATAGCATTGCGCGGTTTTTTGTTGATATGTATTATTCTTTTATCTGTGTCTATGCTCCCCTTTACTATATTTGGCTGTATGCGCGAGTGTTGTAAAGACTTGGCAAAATTTTAGCCCCTGCGACCAGTGAGTGCTATTCGGATAATGATGTGAATATTTGACAGTTTCATGGGTGCAATGGAGTAGCTACAGAATTTGCCTCAGGATGCTAGTAATTTTGAGACCTTGTTGATGTAGCTGCTTTTATGGTCTATGGGTTTAAATAGGTATTAGTGAAATTGATATATATCGAGAAAGTGGTGGGCTCTGTTATGTCTGTCCAATATTATTTTGCTCTCTCTAGGGTTAGGTTGGATCTTGTCAATTTTTTTTTTTTTTTTTTTTGGATTATATTTCCATCTACTTAATCTTGTCGGAAGTATGCGATTTTGTTCACGTTAAGTATGGTAGAGCGGATTGGGTTCGAATTTAGGATTTTGCTTATCACCTCGACAGTACCTTTCGGTCTCTGAGCGTTGGGGATTTCCGATGTTATAACCGATGTGGATTCGGTATGCTGGTTGGTTCATTCAAATGGATATCCGAGTAGTTATCAGTAAGATGGCAACTGGATGAGATTGTGATGCGATAAATTTCTTAAGGTGATTCCGCATTCGTATATGTACATCATTTTGGCTCGCTATATCTTATATTGTTTATGAACTCGTGATGACATCGCGCTAGGTCGGTTTAGTTTTTTGTTATTGGTTTTGGTCTTCTTAATGCGATAATCTTTCATTTCTCAAGCAAATTTTTTTGGAGTATTGTTTCATATAATAAGTTTTTCTTTTTTCGTGATATGTTTTGTTAGAGGAGTCTGTTTCTCGAGGAATGATTTCATAGTTGTGACGAAGTGTGATGAAGTGTGGTGCTAGTAGAACGGTTTTTAGGAGTGTCAATGGTTTTATCTGCTGATGTGGGTAAGGGTGGGGTATGTATTTCAGGTCTGCTTGTGCAATAATTCCTGTCCTTCAGATATGACAGTGTGTTCATAAGTCTTGTGCTTAGTGAGTTGCATTTTTTTCAGTCCCCGGTTTTGGTAGATCATGGGAGTATTCCTGGTTGGAATGCTGCTGGGTGGTGAAGGCCATTACAGCAGGCTGATGCATTTGTGCTGTGATTCAGATTTAGTGTGTTTTTTGCACATAGTCATATCAACTGTTATCCCGAGGCCAACGCAATTTACATATGCACAATTTGTGGTTAGAACATCAATTTTTCTACCTTTGCTTTCTCCCAAACGTCTTCAATGTCGGCTTTTTTCAGAGCTAGTTTTCTTTCATCACAAAACTTGCTGTTGGAAGGTACTCCTCGGGTGTTTTCTTTTCTCTAGTCTTCAGAGCATTCTATTCTTCATAAGCTTTTCATATCTTGGTCTTGCTTGCTATTTTTAGTTGGAGATGATTAATGATCTAGCTATTTAACTATTTTCTTGTGATTTGTCACAGTTTTGACTGCTAGTAAGAAGTGGTGAACATCAGGGATTTATTGAAGCTCAATTATCAGGGTTGTCTGGTGCATATTTAAGTTAGTGATTAAATCGATCGTATTGTGGTTTAATGTCCATTCATTGTTTGTTTATTAGGGTTTTCAGTGTCGTGGGCATTGACGGCTGTGACTGTTTCTTAACACAGCGTACATATGTAAATTCAGCTATTATCAATGAATATCGATTTCTTATGTGCATACTCAGCTCTTTGGTTAGCGGGAGGTTGTTTTGTTTGTGATACGAATGTGGGAAAGGTAGTCACAAGGAGTAGAGGATATGTAATTTTTATGGATTTCCTGCTTCAGGCACTTTCTTAGATGGTACGGTACATGGCTGGTGACGAAATAGGGGGATATGGATGATAGCATATTTTTTGAGGTTGCATAAACTTCTTTCGAGGTTTGTTTTCCTTGTATTTCTCATTGGGATGAGCAATAGATTATGAATTAGAGTGTTTAAATTTCATGTCAGTTCACATGTTGACTTACTTCATTTTCTTAAAGCTTCAGGGATTTTCTTCAAATTATAGTAATCAGATTATATCCATTATATGTTCTCGGAGTAGCGTTCATGGTTTCTGGCACAGGGTTTTTGTTCTCAATGTGTTGGATGTGTTACAAAGTTTGGAATTATATCTATTAGTATTATGTTTATTGTTATTATTTTGTTGTTATTATTGAGATGTTTGTCGTTTATATATTATTAATATTTTTATATATTATATATCTCGTGCAAACACAACCGCGTTCCGTCGCTGAGAGAATATTAAGATGGGTGAAGGAGGAATGAGTAATGGAGTTTGTTTGGGGAGAGGGAATTGAGAGCAGGAAGTGGGAGGGTAGAGCTTGAGAAAAAGGGGGGTGAGGGGATAGAGGGAAAGATAGTGTGAGGGGCGTAGGCTTTATCAGACATCGCTATACTTATCTTTCTGGGAGGGAGCCAGGAGTTGATGGGGTGTTGGAGATGAGGTGGTATTGTTGGTGTGAGGTGGGGGGGGTGTGGTGGTGTTGGGGGGATGTATTTGGTTTCCTTTATGCAGCATTGGTTATGTATTGATTAAAATTTTGGGTACGATTATTACGACGTTCAATGGGTCATATAACAATCATTTTAGAGACGCTATGCAGAGACGACCGTGGGTGGAGGGGATATATATATATATATATATATAATTGATATAATGGAGAGGATTATTCGAATCAAAACATTGGGGGCTACAATTCCATTTATCATGCTTCTCGTTTACTCCATTCAACGACAGGAATTGTGTAAGTGTACAACAAGGAGCACGAAGCTGTGGTTGGAAAGCTTTTTAAACTTGTCGTTTGACTGAATGAGCTTCGACATGAGCAGAACGAATATTATGTCTCAAGAAGATTTATGTTCTTCAGAAGTGCTGATTAAATAGAATTGGAGGTCATGAGAAGAGTGATGACAGAGTGGAGTGAGAGGCGATGTTAAAATGTAGTCGAGAGAGCAAAGAAAGGATGACAATTGGCCAGAGGATCAAGACAGGTACATGATAAGTTTTATAAGTATTGGAAAGTGAAGTCAAATTTGCATTATTGTTATACTCAGAAATTTTGGATTTGAGATAAAGGTAAATATGAGGCATGAAAAGATGGTCAGTTTTATTTCTGGTAGTCTATGCATGTATGTTTAATTGTGGAACAAGCACTTTTTAAGTTCAGTTCATTTGGTAGCATAAGTATGAAAGAACTGAAAGTGTTTCTTGTTGTCCGGTGTTTCTTGTTGCATTGATTGTTAAACATCACAAAGGCTTGTGAATGTTAGTTTGGTTTGGCCTTTGCATTGCTTGGGAGGCCTTTGGAGTCACAGGCTAAATCAACATGAAAGACAGAGAATGTCTGTGAAAGAAAAGCAACATTTGGAATATTTTGAAAAGGAATAAACTACTATGTATTTGCCATAGACATGCCAGGTGGCCATGAAAACAATGCAGTTGAATGACAATATATTCAGAGCTTTGAAGAAAATCCTAAAAAATCAGTGGCACAACAAAAGCTCAGAGTGAGATGAAATCTCCCATTCAATCTACATGAGGGGGTATCACAATGTGGCAATTCGCAAGATTCGAAGAGAATTCAAGGCGACCTGAGATGCAAACTCTATCAGCAAAAATAGAAATGGCCGATTAGAATTTGCAAGAAGTAAAGAGGTGAGGCAGTAGAGTCTAGAAAAAAGTTTTATGGTTGGACAAGATAATTATAAAAGCGATCAAGGTGAAAGTATGGAGAAAGGGAACTGCTATCGATGAAAAGCATACGCTCATCTTGAAGCATGGTGGGGTGTCGTGTCATAGCTTGGGCTTGATGGATACTCTGGAATGGTCACTCATTTTATTGATGAGGCAGAGTAGAAATGAATTCCGGAAGTGTAGAAGCATTTGTCTGATATGTACAAGAAATGCTCACATTCATTGGGTGGTTCACAATGCACAAACAATTACCCAAAGCACCTGCACGCAACGAGGTTATCAGGGGAAAAGTGTAGGTTAAAGACTGCCAAGTAATTTCTGATTTAAATCCAATGGAGCATTAATTTCACTTTCCTGAAGAGGAGGTAAGCAGAACCACCAAACAAAACATGCAAAATGGTGCAGTAGGCTTGGCAAAACATCTCAAGGAAGATACCAAGAGTTTGGTGATGTCAGGGTACAGGTTCATGTAATTTGCTGCAGGGGTATGCACCAACTACTATTTCTATTTATTTACTCAACTTAATCTGTTCCAATACTTTGTGACCCATAAATGGGGGATGAATATAAAAGTGTATAGTTATTGAGCAATGGTAAAAAGTATACCATAGAAATGCAGAGTATAACGAACCGTCTGTCTTTGCTATATTCATCTTTTAATTTAAAATTTCAGTTTCTTGAGATATAGCAATATTATCTTTGACTTCACTGCTTGCAATAATTGTGAAGGGCATGTCAGACAGACAAGGAGGCAAAGGAGGATATGTAACAAATGTCACGCATGTAGACACAGGAAGTGACCATAGGTAAGGTTGAAGAGATGGGGCAGTGAATGGAAAGATAAAGATATATTCATCAAATACATCAATCATATCATCATCATCATATATCATATCATCCTCATCCTCATCATCTGTAGATGCTCATAAGAACAGTTTTTGCGACTCAGGTTACAATCCTGGATGCGGTCATCATTCCAAAGTGCTGATTGTTGCATGGTGGTGCGGATGGTCACTTACTTTTTGGCAAAAGGATACTGTGGGATTTTTTGATCAATAACAATGGTGTCAGGGTAGTGAACGAGTTCGTATTCAGGGATGGAAATACAGTGAGCCTGTCTGCCTGGAAAAACAGGTATCAGTTTATAAACTGGACGAGATCGAACCGGTTCAAAAGCTCAAGGGTGATGTAACATATCATGTTGTTTGCAGCAGAAAAAAATACGATAGAATAGGGGATATATAGAGAGGCGATGGATCTATTTTAAAGATGGAGAGAAGCACATGAAGGTGAAAGCCTCCTTGCAGTTAGAAGGGTATGTTCTAAGGTGCCATTCTTATGATTTATACGACATAAGATTCTAGTTAGAAAGAATGCTTCCAAGGAGTAGCTATAGAGGAAGTAAGGAAGAGGATAGCAGTAGATGCATTGTTTGAGGACAATAATGCATTGATGAATTTGGACCAGTTTGATGATCCTGTGTTAAATTGTCGAGGCTCACATCTTGAGAGGTAAGCTCATTGTCCATGGAGTGTATGCAGGGAAGGAGGTGAAAAGCAGGGAGGGATTATAACCAGTGTTTTTGATGAAAAATTTTAGGTATCCTAATCATAGATGTGTTTATTGATTATTTAAGAAAGAGTGAGGTGAGAGTCTGAGTAAGAAAGAGGAATGTTTCCTGAGACAGTTTTTTGCCATTGTCAATAGGAATTAGAAGATGGAAGATGGAGAATGGAAGGAAAGTCTGATTCCAGTTAAGCAGGTATTGACCCAAGAGAGGTGCGGGCGTGTTGAGGAGACAGCAGATATATAGAGAGGATGCATGAGACAGCAGAGTAAAAGGGAAGAAAAGGGAGGTAGTGGAGAAAAGAGGAAGGGAGGCGGGCAGCAGAAGGAATGAAGGGAAGGCGATCAAAGCAAAATGCTCGTGAGTTGCTCACACCAAGGCTTTGGCTTAGTGTATTCTTGCATGGTGCAAAAATGAAGGCTACACATACTGGAGTATAGATGTAAAGCAAGGTAATGATTAGGTGTGGGCTGCAGGTGTGTGATGCATACAACATGGATAGGTAGAAATGAGATGTAGGGGAAGTATTCCTGAATGGGGAGAGTTTATAACTGAAAGGGAAAGAATTAGAGGGAGAGGTAACTGGCAGGATGCGACAGAAGCATCATGATTGATGGAAAATATCAAAAACGCAATAGGAAATAGATGGGAAAGGTTTGGTAAAAATACATATTGGTAAGAAGGAATAGGGGGTGAGGAGGGGGAAGTGACAATGAACAGCCTGGACTAATGCAA
>CM068955.1:105308376-105321414 GCA_035128595.1 Eptatretus atami
TTGTTGGGAGCACTGACAGTTGTCATTTGGGACTCGCCGCAAGGTCTACTTAAGTCTCTGGTGTTCACCTTAGTGTTGTGTGTGCCCTTCCAGGTTTATTGCCGTTCGAAGATCGATTTATAAGGACCTCTAAGATACTACAAAGTGTGTGCTGGTGGTACAGTGTTATAAATGCGCACAGGACAGATGCTTAATGGGCCGATCGAAGGGTCGAGGCAGAAGAATGTTGTGTCGCATAGGCGTTAAGATGTGAGGGCACGGTACGAACGTCTATCTGCGCTGGGGGTCAGAGGCAGTCTGTGGATGTATGCTCTGTCTGATGTGTGGAGAAAGAGAAGGAAGACTGGGGGGGGGAATCTGGAAAGCGTGAGCACGGATGGACCGGTCGAGCCTAATGGGTGCTTCATGTGAAAGCAAGGAAAGTGAACAAGTGTGTAATCTTCATGTGGTGGACGGATAAATTTGTAGAATTGAAAGATGCGTAACAGGCTCCGTGGGTCTGATGATTTTGAGCTGATATGTTTAGTGTGAGAAGTTATTGTAAAAAGATGTGTGGTCAGGTGGGACAGAGGCGCAATGTCAGTGCTTGCTAGTAGCGTTGTTAGTACCAGTGATGAATGGCATAATTGGGCTGGCAGTTTGGGTTGCTGCAGGGGCCGATGATGCGAGGAGAAACACTGTAACCGCGTTGGTGGCACTCTGAGAAGCTGTCAAAGAGGCAATGGGTTACAGAGACCGGAAATTACAGGTGGTGGTGGCAGAGCCCAGGAGCAGTGCCAGGACATGTTGTTGAAGGGCAACCTGAGATATGTGTGAAAAGGAGTGAATGGCTTCCGCGGTGGCGGTATTCTGCAACTGTATCAGTACGGGGTGTAGTCTTATTAACCAATGATGCGGAAAATAACGGGTGTTTCTGAGAGGAGATGGGAGACTGGATCAGCGTCTGGTGTAGACTGTTATGACCATAGTAGTCCTGGATGCTGTAAGATGTGTGGCTGGTGTGAATCCTGTCCATGGATTTGTGTTCCAATAGCCTAGGGGTAGTAGCTTACGTTTGGGCAGCAGCTCCATAACGTCTTGCCAGAAGTGTTGGTCCAAGAGATGGAAGGGCCATGTATGGGATACGGCGATTATGCAATATATGGGTATGAAAGAAAACACCCGATGTTAGAGACCGAACTATAATTGACAGGGTAAAAGATGTCGACACTGTAACAAACGTGTCCAGGGTCTGTAATGTGCGCTGAAATTCAAAATACACATCCTGAAAATAGTAAGAGTGACGTGTGCTAAATTGTGGCTATGCAATTTCTAGCGAGGGTGAAAGCAGATAAACAGAAATATATATGGATTCCTGAATATCGTGTATTATCTGTACCGGTATGCTCAGAATATAGCGGGACTTTCGAAACAAGTGGGTTACTGTATAAACGATGCGCAAGGTGGGTGCTAGTCAAAAACGATGGGTAAATTGAAAGTGATGAATGTGTAGAAGCATATAGTTAGCCACCTCCAGTGAAGATGTTCCCTAGCATTCATACAAAAGCAAAGAGACTGATGGCCTGCAGAATAAAATCGGCTGGTTCAGCAGCAGAACTCATAGCAGCCTTAATGATCACAGTATCATGGAATAGCAAATTGCTAGTCAAAGAAGAAGGAAAACGAGATGTAAAGGCTGCGCGCCGAGTCATAACTGCACGAGAATGCTGCATATGCAGGAGGCAACTGAGAGCAAGTGAAAGAGCGGCAAGTGAGGAGAGAAAAATGGATAGCTCCATTTTCCCCGTAGTTGCTAAGATGGATTTAAGTGTACTCATTGCGCGTGTGAGTTAGTTTTGTTTAAGTAGTTGAGTGTCTGTATATGCGAACCAAAATCGGAGAGCAACGGTATTCCTCGCTCGTAGGGGCCTTCCTTACACCATCGGCCGTTTCTGACGGCGCATACGTGGCCTAAGCGCCGCGTGGGGGATTAGTCTCGCTATTGGCAACTGACGCAGACCCGTCCTACCTGGTGCTTGCAGTCGGCATTGAGTTGGCTAGGTTCAGGAGTAGCACACGATGCCGAATCATCAAGTGGCCACCATGAGGCGGGAAGGTCACAAGGCAAAGCTTCTCACCTCAATCTCGACCTCCCTCCGCAGTTGGGCGTGATCAATAGAAGAGAAGCCTTGAACGGGTCCATTCTCTGATATGTGGTGGATGCTGCGGGTGTATGGGGTCTGGTGTGGGCCAGTCTTGTAAGTGCGGAGGCACTTGCTGTGATGGGTGTAGCATTGTGGTAATTACCGATTATCCTATGTTCTATTCATTCGGGATAATCTTTGCCCCGTGGTTGTACGTGCTACCTCCTCGGTCGCCGGCGGGCCGATAATTGGAAGGGTATAAAGTAAAAATCCCCCTCTGTGGGTTGAAGATGTGCCCAGCTCGTGCCTTGTCCTCTTCTGCATGTCATTGGTATTAAGCCGCGTGGCGAATGCGAGATGTAGGAGCCGGCCTCATGGTCCTGCTGTAATCGATGACAAATTGAAGCCAGGCAGAGCTTACTCGCGTGACCTCATCCAAGACCGCATCGAAGGTTACACTATCGCGCAAATCCGGCCAATAACACCCGCCCCTCTCGCGGCTGGGATCGCGCAGAGGTTCCTGCTGGAGGGGGTGAATTTCGCCGGGTAGTATGTGTGACGAGGCGTGCGTAGGTATGTATAGAGGGTAGTGGATTGGAAAGTGAGTCAATTGACGCGGCATAGTTTATCTCCCACTGTAGGTCGAGCTTCCCGATTGGCGGATCTTCGGTCGCGATAAGGCAACACCGTGACCGTTTCGGAATTGTGATTCTGAATAAGGGTATGACGCCTATAAATTCCGGACCGCACCGGAGATGGAGTTCGAATGGAGCGGGACTCTAAGGCTGCCCCCCCTAAGGCGGGTCATGGCATACACCCAACCTGATTACCACCCGGGGCCGACGAAACGAAATAAGGTTTAATTTTAGGCTCCTATCTTATTCAATTTAGAAATTAGGCCTTTGTGCTGGCCTTATATAACCTTGAAATTAACAAGAGGTAGTCCTAATTCCAAGCGGAGATGCCGTGAACAATGATAGAAGTGCTCTTCAGAGATTTCAGTCAATGCCGGCGTATGCCACATTTGGGTATTTAGGGAAAATTTGGCTCAGAACTGTGATTCCTTTGGTCTTTAACCTGTCTCCTAATCTATGTGACATCAGAAATTTGATCGGGAGATGAATTCATCAACACTATATGGCAAAATGCGTCTTCAATATTTCATTCGGATCTGAAAATTGGATGGATTTCAGAAAATTTAGCCCGAAAATGTTGAAGACATCTTCATGTTTCTCACCACATATAGATTAATAGGACGTTTTGAAGTTCGATGAGACGAGAAATCCGTAGTGCCCCGTTCCCAAATATTTCCAAGGTCAAGTAGTCTCAGATTGGTATAAATGTATGATTTTGAATATGGGTGAGGTGTCCATTTGGCCGGTCGGTGTGGTTTGAGCAAGCTGTGACAGTCGATCATTGTGGCCTATGCTATGAACCTCAAGAATTAATAGGTAGGGGTTGAAATGCTGGATTGGACCTGATATGCAAATGCTGCTCAAGATTTCAAGGTTTGCAATTGATGAGAAGAGATGAAGATTTTAGGAAAATTGGGCCAACTTGGTCTGCCGGAAGCCTATGTCAAGACGCTTTGGCCGATGTTTATCTCAAAATTAAGAGTAGTTGGTTTAATCGGTAGGATGAATGTGATGATGCCAAATACATACTTTCAACCATGTAGTTTAAATGCAATCAGATGAAAAGGATTGAAGGATTTTTACGAAACTTGGCCAAGATCGAGTGGACATTTTGGTCTAAGTGAGGCGTTCCGAAAAATGAATAGGCTCAAGAGTGGGCTCTATGTTAGACCTGTTTCGAGGTCACCTAAATTTTTACAGAACCTGTCAATGCGGTGTGACCACGTGTAAGTAGGACGGGTTTGCTGATTAATTCTTCTGAGAATTTGATGGACGGGGTAGGGGTGACGAGTTTGGCTGGAGGGGCGGATGCGGACAGACAACAAAACAGAGGCAGTCGATAGGAACTCCGGTACTTACAGACAATCGTCCAACTTGGGACCTACTGTACCCCTTGTGCTAATTAACAAGCTGTCGTCTATGAGCAAAATGAGGTAGCCGACGGAAACCAGACACAGTTTCGTACGATGGATTGGCTGCTATCATAACCATGGCAAAGAATCGTAACGTTCGATCCGAAGCCAAAATCTCCAATTTCCCCGGAATTAAACCTTAACGATAACTCAACGACGCGTCAAGGCTGGCTTCGAGGCGCACGTGCATCATGGAACGTGACCCGTGACGGCGTCGAGGTGTAAAGTATTTCTACGAATCTTAACAAACGTCTTCTCAAACATTCGGAGGTTCTTATTACCAGAATTCGACAAAGCCGCCGTGTTTTAGCAGGTCCACAGCCGCATGGCAAAACCGCAGAGACGAAAATCTAAAATCTGGAAGTGTTAAGGGAAGGTCCGAATATCGGCTGACACGTCGAACAGCGAAGGCAGAAAAATCATCCATTTCTCCACGCATTGTAGTATTAATAGCATTAATTTTGGATCCAAAGGGTTCGAGCAGAAAACGTAATATCCGTCGGCCATCCCACAGACCCACACAGCTCAACTTCTACATAATCGACCGCGCAGCACGAAACAAGCCGATCCTGAACTCGCTAAGACGAGTCGAGGCACAATGCAAGACAAACGATAAGCCTTTATTGGGATAAAAAATGATATTTAAAAACCATCTTAGTATTAGAAAACAACCGTTACATGCGCGTGCACACGGCAAAACCTTAATGTGGACTCAACGAACGCGTCCCCTAGCTGCTGCTCGGAGCGCAAACTGCATGCTCATGGGTGACACCCGTGACGCCGTATGATTAATATTTTGTTAGTTACAATCGCTTCTAACCAACGCCTGCTCCAACAACACATCCCGATTTTTATGCAGAACGTATGGGATTATGCAGGTAGAAATTCCAAAATGGCAACCCCTGTCTCAAAATGTTGAGGGACAAAGATTGTAACAATAATATATTACGAAAGGGTACATGTACCTATCAAATACTGGATGCCTAGATAGAAGTGACAAATTCTGGGCCATCGTAAACCAACAGAGAAGGATATAATAATATTTTTAAAAAAACAATATCAAAGAAGAAAAACTCAAACATCATTGCTTCCAGAAAAGATATGAGATTTTTGCCGGGGCGTCAAGATATTTCACCAATAGGCGGACGCCAGCAAATGGTCAAAAAAGGCTGGGAAATTTCAATCTTTGGCTCGGGATACACCTAAACTAATCGAGCTTAGATGGAATCGATAGCGGCACTAATCTTCATTCCGAGCAACCATAACTTTCTCTCGCAACAAGTGGTTGACACCCTAATCTACTAATAACGAGAAGATGGCCGAAAGCCGAATTAATGGTTTATTACGCACGAAGTTGTGTAGTTTTTTTGGGGCTGCTATATCCTGCCATAATACAGTTGTTATTATATGATGTGTATGTTAGAAGTGTGGATGTATTTTAATAGTCCAGTTAGTGTTGCTACCCCGCATGACATGTCAGAGACTATGACGCGTAGTCCCATGTATGATATGTTAGGCGGTAAAAGAAAACTGAATGTCCAGTACATGACATCGACGCGGAATCTTTTTATCAAGTGGGGCTGGGGGGGGATTTGTCGAGAGTACGTGATTTCTGTGTTGTCGGGTTGGCTAAAAATCCGTGGCAGCAAAGTTTGGTGAAAAAAGAAAACAATTATTACTAATAAAATGGCTGTGTTTGTGTGTTGTGATGTGTTCCTAAGGTGCAGGTGTCTCCTGCCTAAACTGGTCAAAACACATGAAAGACCCTATCGAGCCTTGAATGCCTTATGGCATGCATACATAATAGGGAACACTGCCGATGGAAGTGCATGGAGTGAAAATTGCGTGTTTGGGTTAGATTAAAAAGACCCCTTTGAGAGTAATTAACGGCCTTAGTCCAGCGCGCAGTCCTCAAAACTTTTTTCGAAGGTGTCTACCTGTTCAGACAGCCTGCGAGTCACTTCGACGGACTTTGAGTTCTCAAGCGTGGCCGTCCTATACCTGTCGCCCTCGAGTAACCCTCTACCCAGCACCTGCGCTGGGTCTTAACATTCATATTATATGGGTTCAGCGCTGTGTTTAGACAATCCTTTGGAGGGTTGGAACAGGCCGCAGACGGTTTAATCCAGTAGATGAAAACACTCAAAGTCCATTTTTTCTTGCACTTCTCCTAAGACTCTCGTATAGAGTACATTGTAAGCCTGTTCAACATTACTACGATTCGCTCCATACTATCAGCTTTTTTAGAGTGCATATAGGTTGTCAATATTGCAGCTTTGGAGGCGATTTCGGTATGCGAGTTTTCTTGGTTGGTGAGGGTTGTCCTCGCCCAAACCATGATCTACTTTGACAGGCACATACCAAATGCACGTTGGTAAGGGTGCCATCTTGGATTTAGAAGAAAGGTTGAAGTTGACAATTCTCCCTCTCTCACAGAAGAGACCCAAGGCTGAGAACGGTATGCGACGTCGAAATTTCAACGCCGCATGATCCAAGAACTGGCCCATGGAAATAATTTTTGAGATATGACGATCATCCAAATACACGTGGGCATGGGCGGCCGGATATTGGATTTATATGAAAAATAGTCTAAAAATCTATATCTTGCAGAGACACTCAATGGATCAATGCCGATACTTCACAGGGTAAGTTAGTCGACTACCGCGATGAGGAAAAACCTGATTTGCCGAAACTGGATACAATCAGTGAGGCACCTGGTCGTGGCGGTTGGGCCCAATTCTTTGGTTTTTCAGGAAAAAATTAGTTAACCATGCTCTTTGTCTCTGGAGAACCGGCTAGAAAAGGATCGACGTGAAATGTTCCTACACTATGTTTATCTTATCCCTGTGGGGGATTTTTTTCGCTGGAACCCGAATGAATGCGAGTTGGTGGCACGTCCCAGACCCGGTGTGGGAACAGGCCATCTTTTGCTGGCGCGTGTATTCTAGGATCTATTACCCTCCCAGGGCTTCAATAGGCCGTGGTCGTTCGGCGAAATTGGTGTACGAGCTGGCAAGGCTTCGTTGGATCCTAGTATCCTGCCAGTTGGTCAGAAGTGCACCGCTCAGCTGAGGCTCTGATATTTGACCTACCAGGTGGGGTTAACTCCGCACCTCCCGCTCATGCGCTTCCTGAGATCAGAAAAAATGAGTGCCAGCAGTGCTGGAAATAATGTATACGGGTGTGTCGGGCAAGTGGCACGGGGGAGTGGCCGATCCAAATTACCAGGGATTGTGCCTCGAATGAGATTGCCGTAAGCATGCAAGGACCCAAGCGGGGCTGCTGGGGGCACAGGAGGTGATGGGTGGTCCCACATCTCCTCCTCTCCTCCCAGCTCCGAGCTAACATTAAACACCTGCCTTGGAACAAGCCTTTGTCGACTAGCTTAGACGGATCGCGCAAGTTCTAGTTAAATATAATAATAGAGAAAAAATATATACGAATGTTTGGAGGAAAATAGCAGAGTATGTGGAAATAATATAACTTGGAAATCTGGAAGTGAATCTCGGAAGAATGTGAAGAGAAGTCAGCAAATTGATTTCATTTATTGCGAGTATGTGCAACAGTTAGCCATATCAGATTTGCTCATCTCGAGCTGTGCAAGTCCATGCTCCTCAGCCATCTACCATTTCAATGGAGGATGGCTGAGCGGCGACATGGTGTCAAGCATGCTCGAAGCACTACTGACAGGTTGATAGCGTGTTATTAGAGTCGTGGTCGCTTGATCGGGTAGTGTACAGTCCGGCAGATTGCTACAACAATCGGGCTGTAGTGGTACGTATCGACTGCGTACAATTAGGGGTAAGATTGGACGAGTCGTCGTATCTAATAGTGCAGCGTCGCTCTCCTATGGGTTGTGTGTGTGTGTGTGTGATGTGTCTAATGGTGACTACATGCTTGGTGGATATTTGGGAAAGAATGCACAACACTAAGATTGCGTTACGTTACGGATTTAGTTACGGTATGGCCACACATGCACATGACCCGAAAAACAAGACAAATCCATAAGCTCCCGTTTCGGATTTATGTCAACTGGGCTAATACTTCATCTTTCAAAGTCATTGAGGACAAGGAAACGTGAGTCACTCGTAACACTGCTGAGGGGTAAAGAATGGTGTTAAAACCTTCACCCCCCCGATCATCATCATAAGATTACGGGATGAGAAAACTTTGGCCACCAGCAAGCACCCTTATAACCGGGACATGTAGAATGCACACAACACACACACCGATTGGAGAGTGCGCTTGACAGGATGCCAGAATCTACCCATATGTACATGGTACCACTACCTTGTAGCAAACTGGCCGGAGCTGTACATTGCCCGATCGGACTGGACGAACCTATACCGGGCCAGTGCAACTGGTAGTGAGTGCTTCCGCGAAGTGACTTGACATGATGGCCAATAGCGATTATCATGCCAGATTGGTTGATGCGTCGCGCCAGAAACTGGCTTCAATGATAGAACAATCTGAATTAAGGTAAATGGCCCAACATACTCTGCAGAAAATGGAACGATGCTGGATTTCTTCACATTACTACAGATTTTCGACTCCAGATTTCAAGTTATATCCTATTGCCCTGATCCGATCCTTCCAAACTCGTATTAGGAGGGGTGTGGGGTAAGAGAGTGGAGACTGAGAGAGAGGGGTGTGGGGAGATGGTTGACTGAACTGTATTAGGGATGGCGGGAAGTAGAGGTGACGGGAAAGGGACAAAGAGAGGGGAGGGTGGAAGGCCCTGAGGTATGGAGGTGTTGATCAGAGAGCACCATAGTCGTCATGTGCTTTAGTAACAAGCACTAACACGCACACACACACACACAGCACAAACACACACACACACCCGGCACACACACAATAAAGGGCTCTCTCGTCTCCGGACGTGTGCTGGGCGGGGTGGACTATGTTCAGGATCGGTGTTAGTGTCTGGGATGTTCGATGTGTATGCTCCTGGACATAGTCCGTGGACAGCCCTCGGTTATGTTCAGTACAGGCCCACCGACTCGCCTCGGACTCACATGCCTTCCTCTTGCGCCGTTCCCCTTCACGCTGCCCGTCTTGCCCTTTCCCCCAACACTGGCCTTCGCCCTTCCTGCTGCCCTCACTCTGCCTTCCCTTCTCTCATAAGCTAGTCTATACTATAATTCCAGGCCAATGTTGTGTTGTGTGTTGTGTCGTGTGTTGTGTGCGTCTGAGTCTGTTCTACGACCGCCGTTTCTCGGGAGACCGCACGGTCCGATCTGATGAAAAACTTGCAGGAATATAGTGCCTGGGCTCCCGGCAGGGATGTGCTTTGATCGAGGATAGGTCTATACGATGTCAAATCTGCTCGGGAGACGGCGGTTCCAATGTTTATGGCCATCCTTTTACTTGGCATTTGGATTCAGTGTTGAAGAGTGTATATATGGCATGCGCTGAAGGTGTCGTTCCACATCTGATACTCACAACTATACATGTCTCAATTTGGTTTCGCACAAACCATTATTATAACGGCGTGACAAGATGACACCGGTCCGAGTTGTATGAAACTTGCCAGGAATATTGTTCCTGAGTGACCCTAGTCCGCGATGTGTGCGCTTTTCAGGAATGCCGGTGATCATTCACTCGGACGAAGCGGTTCCCATAGTTTAACGGGCCATTTTACGGCTGTCGACCAATGGACAAGACAGTCTGGTGCTTATTTTTGGGACATCCGTATATATCGTCACAATTAATGTGTAAATATGGTTATTTTATTAGTTTTTTTTTTGCGGGACGATTGGACGGGATCCAGTAATCTTGATTGAAAGCGTGGTCAGGATAGTCTGCTGGAAGCCCGGCTATGTGCCTTTCGAGAGGTGGTTGGATTTGAATCGGACAAGGCGGGTTCCCAAGTTTGACGGCGCCATGTTATCTTGTCGACTTAATGATCAATGACACGCTTGGCCCGGCCGTCTATGACATCAACGAATGACGTCACAATTAATGGTTATTAATCACTCTTATTTTGCATTATTATTTCTGTTTGCACGGCTATTGACGGGTCCGATTGATTGAAACGTGCCAGGCGATTATTGTGACCAGGGACCCCGCGCGGCAGATGTAGCCTCATATTTGAGTTTGATATTTAATATATCGAGGACGACGCGTAGCTAGTTCCCCCAAGGTTTTACGGCCATTTACTCTTGGGCCAGCGACCAATATCTGCTGAGGATGAGGATGGGGACGTGGAGAGGGTGGATGATTCAGTGGGGCGCGAGACTGGAGATGTGTTGGGAGTGGAGGGTAGCGCGGAGCGGCAGGGGAGAGAGGGAAGGCGGAGACGTAGGGGATCAGAGGGGCAGGTGACGTAGAGGGAAGTGTCAGATGTAAGGGGGGGATGCCTGAGAGGGGAAAGTGTGGGTGGAGGAGAGAGGATGGGGCGAGAGAGTGGCTGCACATACTGGCACGTCACCTGACGGGGTCATCTCACCTACGCGTGCGACGCAGCCTACTGGGGCCCGCCTCCTACGGAGCCGCGTACTAGTTAAGAATAGATTTCTGTTCCGCTTAAGAACGCACACGTGGGCCTTTTCTTGTGGATTGTCTGGTCCATCAATGTTGTAATATACATGTCATGGCTTGCTATCGTAGAAAATAACCTGGCTATTGATTGTTTGTAAAAACCTTTGTTTGGCGTCGGATTAAAACAGAGTAGCCTTAAGACGTCGCAGACCGGTGCATGCCCTGTGTGCCTCTTCTGCCCGATTGGGTCCACATGCATGCAAGAGTTTAGTTGATGATATGCGAAGTTTTGCCCAACAACATGGATTGGAACTCCGATGATGTTATGCTCAACAGCGTATCTGCGGGTTCACTCCGGCGGAGTGCGGATAGATGAGATACTATTGGAAGTGTCTAGTCGACCGGGGCAGCTGACCGCACTGGACTTGAGGGTTGGCTCCGTGCCAACGTGCGTAAGAGTAAGGTTAACTCGCATAAACCCAACGGAAAGTGACCAAGCAGCTGCAATAAAATAACTCAAATAGACAGTTCCAAATCAGTGGCCACAGGTTGCCTGAGACAACCGGTGCAGATGGTCTTACAGAGTTATCTACCGCGGTATAGGCGGCCTCAGGACGATGGATGCGGTAAGAGGTCAGAGGAGCTAGCCTCGTGAGACACCCTAGGAACCCTGCCGTCGCCGATACATTTATGAACCAAAGGCAATCAATATAGCCTGTGCAGGCTACACTACTGCCTGTTCCCCAATGACACACCCTATTATCATCTAAGTTTCACCGGCGGATCCCCTATGACACCGCAAATTGTGTTAATTGTAGATTTTTGCATCGCACTATTACACAAGGTTGTATAAAATCAAATGTGTCCTTGCTAGGGCCAATCAAGTTCAAATATTTCCGCCAGGTATTATTACCAGACCAATAGAAATGGTGATGGCCGTTCACATCGTAGGATAACCATCTCGTCGATTGGAGTAGCCTCGCTGCGGCCCCTCAGCACCCACAGACCAGTTGCCATCATCCTCCCACACAAAACAGTGTCGAGTAGGAGTCACCACAGGTTAGATGCATAGGCAAAACACAAGGCAAAACCGGGACCAAGTCCATCCATTAGCGGTACGAAAAAGGAACCACCCCTACAGAGTATTAATTATGCAAAACGGCGGTCAATGAATGCAGGTTATATTCTGACACGCGTTGCCGGATACATGGAGTAAAGAGGGTGCCAATGGTGACCAAAGCTCAGAGGATGTTATTTAAGGGTGATTATAATGACCATCTGAGTCACACGACCAGAGGAGCGGACAATACAAAAGTCGATGCAGTTAAGAGTGATTAGATGAGAGGAAACGCCTTACTGGGTCTGACTTCCTCTCCTCGGAATGTATTTGTGTGTACAAGACCCTCCGCATACAAAGAAAAAGAAGAACAACAAATTGATGCCTTGCAGCTAAAAATTAACGGCGTTGGCCGACAGTAATCTTGATCTAAGAGCTGAATTATTTACAGCGTTACCCAGAAGCCATTGAGGATAGAGCGTGGTAGGAGCATGGACCATATTGGTCAAAGAGTGGAGGGCTAGGTTGGGCTACAATGGGTGATTAATTGGTGTTTTATCAAAAAGCGTGAATGTGCGTGGATGAAGTGACAATGATAAATTATAATATTAATAAGGTAATATTAAAGTGTCCAACCATATCGGAATGCTATCTACAGGGGTTGGTTCTGCTGGAGGAAACCTGGCTGTATTCTACAGGTATGCACTCAAGTACCTTCTTATGGGTTGGATTGTAGTTGACTTGTATCACAATACGGGATCACCCAACATTTGTAAGTGGAATTCGTCTCACCGTGTTGGATAGAGACTCACATGGATATGGTGAGATACCCTAGCGGCAATATGAATTCTTTTGTTTGTTCACTCGACGTGTGGTACTCTCCCATTAATGTTGAGCTTGGAAAGTGCTATTAAAAAATACTGTGTTAACGGAGAGTTTCACAGAAATACCTGTACTCCATGCAGTGTTGTAGGTATATAATTCAAATGATAGCGTTTAAACAATAACGATTTTGAAGGTGTATAAATAACTCAGGAAAATTATTAGTGCCGTGGGATAGCGTAGTGTCTTATTCCGCCACTTTATGCTCACAGTCGGACCCATTCCGAATCAACCATTACGTCAAAGCTGGAGCGCTTGTTTTGAGGAACCAAACACAGGAGAAAGAGTTAAAAGTTATCCATTTTAACTCACCCTGTATCATCAGTACAATGTAATAAAATCAATGAATTTATATTCCACAGACTGAGATGAAACAATCTGTTTCTTGGATTAATTAAATCGACTGACACTTTATGAGTGTCCATATACACCTCTAATACAACTCC
>CM068955.1:105370089-105383481 GCA_035128595.1 Eptatretus atami
CTCTGTCTGGTGCTGTTTTAAGTATGAATGATGTTAATTATGAGTATCTGTCAACTTTGACTGAACATGGTGTTAGTGTGGATAGCTCCGACTTCATACGCCACCTAAAAAGTTTGATAACAGAAAATATCAGTACTGCTGAATTTGTCAGGCCCCATCGACTCAATGAAAGTGAGCATATCATCAATAGTAAAACCCTTTCAGTTGCTGTTGGTAAAGTAGTACCCAAGATTCGGGGGAAACACTTAGCGACATTGTTAGAGTTACTAAGTTGCTTCGTGATGAGTTGTTGAATTGCAAAGATAAGTGGCACTTCACTGGTAACATGTCGTTTGAAAATCCACCAATGGTAGCTTTCTTTCTGAAGCAGCTACTCTTTGGCACAAATGCACACTCTGTTTCTGGTAAGCGGGATGGAGCCATAAAGAACACCGTCAGCATTGTATCACAAGTACTTGTGCAAAATGTAAACAGCGTCAAGCAAGTTCGCCATAAGCCGAAGTCAGATGTTGGATTTGTGTCACACACAGAAACACCGCTGAACATTGGCTTGGCACTCTCTGTACACAACAAAGTACACAGCAAACAGCTTGTCAACTTCCTGTCAGACCTACATCTTGGAACCAGCTACAGCAGTGTCCCAAGACAATACAAGACGCGATGAACATACGCAATGTTCCTATGAAGCTTCTGCTATCTCATGTAGACACCAAGTCCCAGCTCACAGAATTTCTTGGGAAACGATTACTGAAACATTTCTCTGGAGTAACAAAGGGCTTGTTGTTGTGTATGGGTCATCAGCATACACCAATGCAAAAACATAATCAGTCAAAATATGTCCACTCACAATCACGAGGAAGCTGACACACAGATCCCGCTTCATGTCATCGATGCAGCAAGACAAGGAACTCAACGCGAGACATGTATGTGTGGTCCCCAGACACAGATGTTTCTTGTGTTGATAGATCTTGTTGCCAACCACACCATCCCAGGACAATTGAAGATGTTAACTGGCAGAGGGAAATTCTTCCGGACAATTGACATCAAAGAGAGGTGCACTGCGATTGGAACGGAGAAGTCAAAGGCTTTGATTGGACTGCACAACTTCACTGGCGCGGATTGGGGTGGAAAGTTCTTCAGTATATCGAAGAAAGCGTGGATAAACCAAGTTCCTGCAACTACCTTCAAGCAGCAAGATTATCAGACTTTCCAGATCTTTGGATGTCCAGACAGTCTTCCTGAAGCTGATGTTGTCAATGTGGAGACGTTCGTCTGCAGTGTATACTCCAGCAAAAAGTTTGTGCGTCACATTGCCAGATCTTCGATTGGAGCTGTTCCAGGTCAAAATTTGGAGGGTGAAAAGCTTCCACTGAAGGGAAGCACTCTGAAACCTCACATACAGCGTGCCAACCTGATGTCCAAAAGAGACAAACCTACCAAGAACCAAGGCCAAAGAACCTGCTCCCAGAGGCAATGGATGGAAACTAAATGACGACAAAAACTTATACCAGTAAAATGTCTCGAAAAGCCAGCACCACGTGTAGTACTGGAACTAGTTAGATGTGGATGCAAAGGTGCGTGCAAAGAGAAAGTGAACTGTTCATGCCATAAAAATCGCTTGCCATGCACAGCATTATGCAAATGCACCTACTGTGGAAACGTGAATGACTACAGTATTTGTGAAGTTCTAAGAAGTTTTGCAAAAGTTCCTTTTTTCTTGATCATTCTTCAGAATTTCTGTTCACTTTGCTTTTCTATCCTGGAAGGCTCTGATTCTAAGGGATTTTCATATCCATGTGGATGACCTGCAGGATAGACTTTCACAAAATCTGCTCAGATTTGTGGACATTTTAAATCTGCATTGCCATATTCTCTGCCCTACCTGTGTTCATCGTTATGCTCTGGTCTCGTTTTATCCCACAATATTGATCTGATGACCAGCATCCATTTTAAGATACTCCCTTTCACTGCCAACTCATTTATTACTTTTACCTTTCCTTTGCTGCAATCTTCACATGCATTGCTGCCTATAACACACTGTAACATGAACTCCATTATTATTCATCACTTCAGTAAGAAATTTTCTGATTGAGTTCCTGAAATCAGTTTCATGAGTTTCAAACCACATAGTCCAGACACTCTCAAATACCCTCAATAACCTTGCTCCACTTATCACTCCATTTTCTATAAATTGCAAGTGCTCGGCCTGGTTTACTGAATATTTGTATTGGAACTCAAAATAAGTGCCACTAATTAGAAAGATAATACAATAAAAACTGTCTCTTGCTAATTGCCTGACTTTGAAAAACAGCAATGGTCAATTACACCAATTCACTTGCAAATCAAAAACGTTGCGCTGTACCTTGTTTGTAAACAATTCTTTGAATAACTAGCCTTTGTTTTCTGTTATTGATGAACTTTTAAACAGAGTTAAAATTCATTTAGACGAAGCCAAATTTCTGAAAAGGCTCATTCAAAACTTATCGGGCATTTTTGAGTAGAAGTCCGAAACAAGACTTTTAACCTATTTTGAGGGTACTGATTATGAAAAAAATAGGATACCAAGCTGAAATATTGTTTGTTGACCCTCAAAATTGAAAAAACCAAATAGCCACCAAAATCACCTAAATGTTATCACTGACCAACAAAACATGTTAACCTCTAACTCTGAAAGTATTGTGTTAGCTTTAAAATTTAAAAACGTGAATGTTCAGAAAGTGCATATCTACCTGAAAAATATACAAATGATACATATATTGTGATTTATTTTCTTTGCAAAAGAGTTTAAAATATCATTAGTCGGCCGATATAATATCACATTTTGAACAAGTGTTTCTTCATAACAATATAGTTAGGCACTACATGAATATTTTTTGCATGCTTTTATCATCGATGCATGTTAACACACAGAGTGTGCACATTCACTTGCACAAATACCTGTACTACCCTCTTTCTTAACCCCACATACTCCATGCCTCTCTAAATCTAAATGAACCATTTTCGGAAAGTTAGTCCTGTCCACAATACATACACATACATGATATTATAAAGACATTGTATATGTATATACAAATGAAAACTGAGCTTTTGGGTTAAATTTATTTTCAGATGTATGAATATATTAAAACTATTCAAACAGTTTGCATTACATGGACGTAAGAAAGTTATATATGGCCTTCGCATGCCATAGAGAAGGCAACAAGGCAATAATGCAAAGGATCAGGTGTAACTTTGACATGTACAGTGAGACAAAACAATTATTAAACTTGTGCAATGCTGTTGAAACAAACCATCCTGGTCTCCAGGCTGTCTGCATCCACATGCAGCAGTACATGAAAGCTTTGCTTTCTGGCATTTGCAGCACATGGTTCAGCATTTTGTCTGACAAGAGCATGATAAGGTTCACAAGACAGGCTTCTAGAATTGGATTAAGGGTCAAAAGAAAGGTTGTAATCCTGCGGTTCCTCTTTTCCACCCCATCTCAGTAACATCTGGAATATGTGGAGCTGGACAATGAGCTTTCTTCCATATCATGCATTGGTAATGCACATGCTGTATGTGGAAGGTAAGGGCATTGCTTGTAGGTGGCAGCATTTCTGGTTAGCAAGATTTTTCAAACATTATCCTACACAGAGTATCAACTGAGTGTACATTGTCGACACCATAAATTTTGCAAACAAATGCTTTGCTTGACTTGAGCTTAGTCGGGGTCAGAATTCCACTCTGACATCACCAAAGAGGTGGTGATGAAGCAGAAATATTTTCCAGGCCGATCACTTGGTGTGACCACAGATGTAGGATGTGGTATCACACCCTGTAAGGGTATGGAAAGGCAGCAGTGTTTCAGCAGAACTTGGTGGCAGCTTATGATACACTGGACGAATGGGTATGTACTTACTCTTCTTGGCAGTTCTAGTCATCATCCAGAGATTGTCACATTCACACGAGTGAAATGTGACATGAAGAAAAGGACATCTGCGTCGTTTGCAGACACAACAACAGTGTCAAAGTTAATACCAATATCATGAAGAACAAGGCGTGTATCTGCTTCCTCGTGGGTCGCTCCAAGTGCGATAATATTTGTGGTATCACAAGATGACTTGACTTCCTGTTCATCTGCAAAGCCACTTGCGACAACAACTTATTTATCATGTGGTGCATTTGCTAATAGTTCCTCAGAGAGAAATTGAGCAAGGTCTGCTTTGTTTTCTGGTAAGGCAAGGAAGTTTGACCAAGAATTTGGAATTGGCACATCTCTTCCTTCAACTATGTGTCGATTAGATGAGTAGTCTTTGTTCATCTTTGTCATGTTTCTGATTTGATAGATTCATTGATTCAAATCTATCTATTCAAATACGACAATCTATTCGACCATATGCTGTGCCTGAATGTAAGATAGAACTTGTAGATGTGTCCGCTAAATCGTCAAATTTTTGGCTCCAGCTGGTTTTCAAATAGAAACAACCCGGGCCTGTTCATCTATCACAAGACATACCGACCTACCATCTCGATCAATTGTGACAGGACATTCAACATCTGAAGTCAACATTGACTTGCTCCCTGTTTTCAAACTTCCAAAATTTATTCGGCTTTTGCAACACATGTCTAAAGTGTAATACTAACAATATATTAAAATATTACAAGCTCGTTTATTTTATTTTTAACCATTTTATTTTTATATCATTGTCAATTGTTTGGGAACACGACTTCACTGTATCTATTAATAACATTCATTATATTTACAAGGAAAAGTACAAAGTTTAACAAAACAACTCATTTCTGTTTGATTGAAATATTCCAAATTTAATATTATTGGCCTGCAAATGACATTTTTAACTCTTTTGCAAAGAAATATAATCACAATTTATATAATTTGTATGTTTGTCAGGTAGATATGCACTTTATGAACATTTTCGTCTTTAAAATTTAAAGCGAGCGCGAATACTTTCAGAGTTCGAGTTGAACACGTATTGTTGGTCAGTGATACTTTCATGTGGTTTTGGTGGCCATTTGTTTTTCAATTTTTGAGCGTCAAAAAACAATTTCAGCTTGGTATCCATTTGTTTTTAATAATCTGCACACCTGTACTAGGTTAGAAAGACTGGATACCAACTTCAACTAAAAATGCCCCTTCATTAACTTTTTCAGAAATTTGGCCGAGTCTCATTTTCAACTGACTATTTCTCCCATGAGCCAAAACAATTTGCTGTGGCCTTTCAGGATAAGATATTATCTATCCATGATGCACTTTGCAAAACTCTGGATCCTATACTTTCTTCCACACCACCTAATACTTCCTTTTTTTGGATCATTTCTTCCTGCCAGTAAAGTCCAACAATCATTGGAAACTCCAATAAAACAACTTCCTTATTTGATCCTGTTTCCTCACTTTTAATTATCTCTTCACGCACAACAAACCTAATCAGTTACTCCGTTACATCATTTGTGCAGTCATAACAATTCCCATCTGCAAAGAAAACCTTCACTGGATAAATACAATCTACAAAATTAAAGACCTGTTTTACTTTTACCTAATATTGCAAAGATTATAGAACTGTAATTGCCAATCAGCTTCTGGAATACCTGCACTTGCATCTTCTTTTAGAACCCCTCTCGTCTGGTTTCAAATGGTTATTAACACTGAGACCGCCACCCTGAAGGTCACAAAATGTATTTTTTATGAAAGCAGAGCAGGAATCATCTATATTTCTAATACCTCAGGATCATTGAGCTGCTATATTACTTTACCATTTTCAATTGTGTTTTGATATCTCTGCATCTGTTCTTGAATGGCTTAAGTCCTATTTTCAGATCTTAAATATACTGTAAACATTACTGGCTATTCATCAGGCCATTCATTGACCTGTTGATGCTCCCCAGGGTGCCGTTATCAGTCCACCTTTGTTTTCTCTTTATCTGCATCCACATGGAACTATTCTACAGAACTTCAATATCAGCTTTCACAGTTACGGTGATGATATCAAGATCTACTGTCCATTCAATCTGATTTAGTGCTCTCTATACAACTCTGATTTCTTGTTTCTCTGAAATTCAAACATGGATAATTATAGGAGTTCTCTTGGAAAGAACTTAAACACAGGAGGAGACCATTCGGCCCATTTAAGACATTTTCACCCTAGATTGTTTGTCCATGCTCTATCCTTTGAAAAGGCTGAACATCAAGCAAGGAAGCAGCAAGTACCATTTTTATAGTGTTGTGGTATGATTCGGCCGGGGTCAGGATCGAACCGCCGACCTGCAAGACTCAGAGCGAACATGCTAACCATTTACCACCGAGTCTGGTAAACTTTCACAACATTAATGCTGTTAAGAATGGCAGGCTGGTACTTCCCTCTTATTCATCCCATAAAATATTTCTTCAATCCCAAAGAGTGAAACTTGGAAATCTCCTCCTGACCTACTTCATTGCTTTAAATATCGGTCATAAGGAATTCAATGCCTTTCTAATTAAGGACCAACGATGGAAATCTTCTGGTAGTTCCTCACTTGAGGATAAAACCTTTTGTTGATTGGATATTCCACCACATAGGCTCCTGCTCAACACAGTAACTCTTTGCCTTTTAGAATTCACACATCCTCATCAATCACACATTTAAAATCTCCAAAAACAATCGGGGTCCTAAGGGGTTCTACAGGGGGTTGCCCCCAAAATATGTATTTGCTTTCTTCTCAGAAACTACATGTGCAATTCCAATGAAACTTCACCACAGCCTTCAACACCTATGATGTTCCAAAGTTTGTTCACGGCATTAAATAAATCATGGTCTGAGGGGGTCTACAGAGAGGTTTATGGAGGGTTGCCCACAAAATATGTATTTGCTATCTTCTCAGAAACTACACATGCAATTCCAATGAAACTTCAGCACAACCTTCAATACCTGTGATGTTCCAAAGTTGTTCAGGGCATTAAAAAAATCGTGGTATGAGGAGGTCTACGGAAGGGTTACGGGGGGGGGGGGGGTTGCCCCCCACTCCCAAAGAGGTATTTGCTTTCTTCTCAGAAATGACACACACAATTTTGATGAAACTTGACAACCTTTATCAACTGTGATGTATCAAAATTTGTTCATGATATTTAAAAAACAATCAGGTTCTAAGGTGGTGTACGGGGGATTGCCCCCCAAAATAGGTATTTCCTTTCTTCTCAGAAACTACATGCACAATTCTGATGAAACTTGACCACAGCCTTCATCACCCATGATGTACCAAAGTTTGTTTCACACCATTAAAAAGAAAATCTGGGTTTCGAGGAGTCTGGGGGTGCTGCCCCCAAAATAGGTATTTGCTTTCTTCTCAGAAACGACACACACAATTTTAATTGAAACTTGACCACAACCTTCATCACCCATGATATACCAAAGTTTGATCACACATTAAAAAAAAGAATCAGGGTCTAAGGGGTCTGGAGGGGTTGCCCCCCAAAAGAGATATTTGCTTTCTTCTCAGAAACGACACACACACAATTTGATGAAACTTGACCATAACCTTCATCGCCCGTGATGTACAAAAGTTTGTTCACGGCATGAATTTTTTTAAAAAAAATACCGGGGTCTAAGGCTGTCTTTTTATTTTCATTACCTATTATTTCTTTGTAATGTACGTGCTTTGAATTTTACTTACTACGTAATCAATTGAATGAATTATATTGATCGAATTGTAAATTATTCATTGTTTTAAATAATAAACAAATGAACTAAAGAACAACAAAGAACTGTAAAAATAGAAAACAAGTTAAAGGCTCAACTGGGTAAGAGAAGCTGAAAATGTTATCACAAATAATTAATAAAACCCACACTAAAAAACCTGAATGTTATAACTGGTTGTGATGTGGAATAAACATGATCCACCTCTCCCCAAAAAAACTTTCTCCAGGTAAATTGTTTAAATAATAACAATCTTACTATAATTCACCGTCTGTCTGTCTGTCTGTTCCCAGGTTCCACAAAAACGGCTGGAAACGATCGCAACCATTTTTTGGGTGTGTAATCCTGGGACCCCTTGGAGTTAAAATAGGTATAAATATGATAACATGACCCCCTTGACGGCTCCGTCGGGAGCGGGTGCTTCTCGTGATAATATCCACAACAACAATTATTATTAATATTATGCAATAATCATGTAACAAAAATGGCAAGGCAGCAATTTCCTCTTCACTAGTACATTTTGTGTTTGCTATGGGCCATCTCTTCAAGCTGCAGCTTTGAGTCAATCCATCTCGCTGTCAACAATCTCTGGACAAATGGTTGACCAAATCGCATCTCGTCCACTTTCCCAAGGTCAAGCTGGCCATGGATCTATAAAAAAAAACTTGTGCTTCTACTCTCCCAGCATCTCCTCCCATCCTTCACTTAATGAACGATGACTGCCCATCACCATCTGCTATCCACCCTTGGAATGTCCAATGGAATGCAAATTACTTGTTTTTTTATTTGTTTATTTTTAAAACCAAATATAATGAAACAAAACGAATTTCCCATTTTGGCGAAACACATTACTAGTCACTCCAAATATATGTTTGTACCACAGTAAAGTCCAAAGTGAAGTCCCATTTTGAAAAATGAATCAAAGCACATGCCAGGCTCTGTTGTCCTGGTAACCCCCAGCCTCTAAATCTGCAGAGATGATTGCCACAAACGGTCCAGTCAAACAAATACTCTGACAGGCCACACAACAGCAGATGGAACAAAAAAACAGATCAACTAACAGATATAAAAGGACAATTTTACCTGACAGGAAACAAAAAAATATTTTTTACCAGGACAGTCAACTCTTACATCATGGTAAGAATGTGAAATGTTTCTAATTTCAATCCTTTCATCTCACATTCATCTCCTTCATTATTTCATTGTCACATCAGGGAGAAGCTTGTACATAAATTAATATAGAATTGGCGTTAAGAGATTATTAAGGTCTGGTGTTGGCTTAATGATCAAGGTGTGGGATGACCTGAAGTAGTGATCAGCCATTCAGCTAATTGGCAGATGTCTGAAACTGCACACAGGATGTACATCAAACTTGTTGGTGTCAGCTTGACATGCAAACACAGTCCAGTGGTCTTCCACTTCAATTCTCATCTGTGGCACATCACTCCACAAGCAGTAAGATCTTAGGGTTTGAGTTGTACCCTTAACGTTTTGCTGAATTAACACCAGGTGGGTGACTCAGCCTGCCATCCTTTCAAGGTCGGCAAAAATGAGTCCCAGCTTCCTGGTAACGAGGGCATTGCATCAGCAGCATAACCGCCCCTCCAACCCATGCCCCCCCCCAAGAAAATGATGCAGCCAAGCTGCCACAGGCTGCAGAGGAAATAAATGAAAGTTTATCTGACATCAGTGCATTTTTATGTGAATCACAAGGATTTTTGCAAATGAAAAAAACATTGTGTCAAACAGTTACCCCATCCCACTGATTCTCTGTTGATTATTCATTGTGTCATACAGCAGCTGTGTAATTCTCTGCTGATCTGGATTGTGATTAGATGGCGTCTGAGAAATGGAGCATGTCTTCACAATCATGAAAAATCTCACTCTCACGCAATCATTCCAGAAGGATCATCAAATAAACCCACCTTTCTATTTCCATGGTCAGCCCTTAAAGAGGGTCGGTCCTTGAACTTCTCAGCCTCACCTTCAGACATGACTTCTCCTGGGCCAACCACAAAAAAAAATTTCAACATTTTAAAATCTTTGCCGAAAAACACTTCGCGACACTCAATAATGAACCCCTGAAAGTTTGACAAAGATCCTTTGGCCATCCATGAGGAAAATGATGACACACACACACACACCACACACACAAACACACACCTCTATAGTATAGATATTTATAACGAAGCTATTTAAGGTGTGTGTGTGTGTGTTGTGTGTGTGTGTGTGTGTGTGTGTGTGTGTGTGTGTGGAAATCTAAACCTATAAAGGCAAAATGTCTCTCTTTCTCTTTGTTTGTATGTGTTCTGTGCACAGCGCATCTTTGAAGTTACAAACTCCAAACTTGGGTACAAATAAAACTTTGTGTGAGACGGTAACATCGGCTATGTGGCCGAGGCCTCAAGTGGGATGTGGGGAGCATAAATTCTCAATGTAAATATGTATCAGTTAGCGCACACTGTGGTTGGTGGCAGAGGGTATCGCAATTCCTATTTTACCTGGGCAACGCTGAGGTTAAAGCACTCTTCACATGGGTAAGTTTTGTCCTCCTTCCCTTCTCTCCACATCCTCCTCCCCCCCCCCCCCCATATAGTTTCACCTGCCTGGGGGGGTCAGGAGAGCTCTGTTGACTGAGAAGGAGTCAGGAGAGTCAGCGAGGGGGAAGGGGGGGGGCAGGAGAGCTCTGTGGACTGAGAAGAGGGCAGGAGAGCCGTGGGGCAGTGGGGGTGTCTGGTGAAAGTAAAGTTGATGCCAGTTTGTGTTATATAAAACTAGAAAGCGCCCGCCCATCCTGTCCCACAAAGCCCATCCGCACCTGCTTTAGGAAAAATAAATTAGGTGGTATAAGGACAGGAGGGGACATTGTTAATGGGATATTCATCACAGCCTTTTTAGATGCTGAACAGCGAATGATAACACACACGAAGAGGAAGATCAAAATAAAGATGCAAAATGCAAAGCCGTTTTTTATTTAGTATTCTTCTTCTTGAGACATATTCATGGACGGACGCAGACGGAAATTAAAATTGAGCTCCAATTAGCCAATCAATTAATCAGTCTTTGTGACTGGTTACAAAGTGTTACTCATTCACGTTTCTCTTCCCACGCAATGCCGGGTAAATATGCTCATAAATATAATAACAAGAAAATATAGTTGAACGAATTGCGTGTATTAAACCCCCAGCTTGATGGAGCAGCAAGGCACAGATCACATCCCATATCAGCAAAGCTGCACAAAATGAGCAACAATGGCCATATGCCATGACAATGTCAAGGCTCATGTGTACAAGCTTTTTGTGTACATGTCGTTATATAGTTATATTTTTTTTTTGTACACCATATAGGATGACCCAAAAGACAGAAACCCAACTATTTAATATAAAATCCCCATTTATCACTCAAATGGCACATGTTTTGGCACAGATACCTTGTATAGGCCAGGACCAACTGCGCTTAAAGGGCTTAAATGGACATGCTCCAATGTTTGCCACGATGTGCAAGCAAAACTTGGATTTGATGGGCAAAATGGTTGATCACTCTGATGCATTCTATTGTTGGAATTAAGCGAATTTTATCCAATAATTGTGCTAGTATTTCACAGTTCTTGGATTCAACAAACACCATCAACTTCGAGGGATTGTAGCTTTCCCTTGTTGACGTTGTCCTTCAGATAGCCCCAAAGATAGAAAGCTGGTGATGCCATATCTAATGCGTGTGGACCCATTCAACAGCAAGTCTTCGACTGTCACCAAAGTGTGTGTTGAGCAGTTCATTGAATCATTGAAGTGTGTGAGTGGCTCCATCCTGTTGAAACCATTGTTCTCTCTTGAAACGCCCTTGTGACTGCCATGGACCCCTGTGACATCCTCAAACCAGAAAGGACCGAAGATTCCATGTTTACTGATTGCGACCCAGAAGTGCATTTTTCTGAGTGGAGAGATCACTCAAGCACTAGATCAGGGTGGTATGCATCCTCAGTATACACAATCCTTGGAGTTGACTTGCCCAGAAATAAGAAAATGGGCCTCATAGAAAACCAGACATTGGCAAGAAAGTTTTTCTTCAACTTGGCTAGAAACACTGTCACATTGTCACTCTTTTCTGTAATGGGCTGCAGTCAGTTTGTGTTTAATCTGATTTCTGTATGGATACAGTTTCACATCGTGGATGAGAATTCTTCTCACTGATTCAAGTGAACTTTCAAGCTCTTGGCTCCGAGACCTGAGAGATTTATTGGTTTTCTGCCCACTGAATCACAAACAAGGTCAATGTTCTCAGGAGACCTTACATCTTGAGGACATCCCAAATGTGTTTGTCCTCCAGCACTTTTACTGTTGAGATTTGTGACTCTGCCTCTGTATTTTAACCTTTGACCCAGGCAAATATCCATGACTTGCAGGCACAATGTAAGTTCCAAACTCACATTTAAACTAGATTTGAGTCTTTCTGTAGGAATCCGTTTTTAGAAAATCTCCACAGAATAAGTATTTTGCTAAATTGTCCATGGCATCTTTTAAAATGGAATAATCATTGCCATTTTCGTAGTCTGTCTTTATGTCACTCTTCTTCAATCACCTGCAAAAACCAAGAGTTTTTCATTAGGAAGATGGAAGATATTGGATAAAATGTGAGTTCCGTTTTTGGGTTTCAACCTGTATATGTTGAGTGTTATGGAAGAGCAAGAGCAGAATGGAATGAACAAAATGGAAAGGGGGAAACAACAACAGCAGAGAGTAAAGGAAAGTGAGAGTGAGATCAAGGGGAGGGGAGAAGGACACAGAGCAGTGAACCAAGCTGCACATGAGCTGAACGGAAACACAGCAAGAAGAGGAAGGGAAAGCTGGGGATGAAACAGAAAGGAACAACCATCCGACAACTAACAACCGAAAAGAGGTGAGGAGAGGAGAAAAACCAAAATAACCTGTAAAAGGGCAATGCTTTAGAATGAGGTCTTTGGGTAGAAGAAATGAAGAGTATGGATGTGGGATGACCTGAAGTAGTGATCAGCCATTCAGCTAATTGGCAGATGTCTGACAACTGCACACAGGATGTACATCAAACTTGTTGGTGTCAGCTTGAGCATGCAAACACAGTCCAGTGGTCTTCCACTTCAATTCTCATCTGTGGCACATCGCTCACAAGCAGTAATGACATGGATATTACAGGAAGAGAGCAGCTAGCACACTGCTTGCCACCAGACTCCGGTGGTGTAATGGTTAGACTGTCAGCTCTGAGTCTGGCAGGTCGGCCATTTGTACCCCGGTCATACCAAAGACTTAGAAAAGGTGCATGTTTCTTCCTTGTTTGACACAGCCTTGGAAAGGGTAGGCACAGACACACAACCACAGTTTGGCATCCATTGTGCAGGCCTGATGGGCCTAATGCCTCGTCCTGCGTTGAAGTTCCTTGAAAGAGAACTCATATTTAATGCACATTGGTCATCTGTTTTGCAGGTGCCGGATCAAGCACTATATTCACTCAATATCAGTGTCTTTGATGTCTACCAAAAAAAATTGCAACTTGATTTGTAGTAATCTCTCTCTCTGGTAAGCGGGATGGAGCCATAAAGAACACCGTCAGCATTGTATCACAAGTACTTGTGCAAAATGTAAACAGCGTCAAGCAAGTTCGCCATAAGCCGAAGTCAGATGTTGGATTTGTGTCACACACAGAAACACCGCTGAACATTGGCTTGGCACTCTCTGTACACAACAAAGTACACAGC
>CM068955.1:105386456-105405608 GCA_035128595.1 Eptatretus atami
TGTATGTGGAAGGTAAGGGCATTGCTTGTAGGTGGCAGCATTTCTGGTTAGCAAGATTTTTCAAACATTATCCTACACAGAGTATCAACTGAGTGTACATTGTCGACACCATAAATTTTGCAAACAAATGCTTCTGTTGACTTGAGCTTAGTCGGGGTCAGAATTCCCACTCTGACATCACCAAGAAGGTGGTGATGAAGCAGAAATATTTTCCAGGCCGATCACTTGGTGTGACCACAGATGTAGGATGTGGTATCACACCCTGTAAGGGTATGGAAAGGCAGCAGTGTTTCAGCAGAACTTGGTGGCAGCTTATGATACACTGGACGAATGGGTATGTACTTACTCTTCTTGGCAGTTCTAGTCATCATCCAGAGATTGTCACAATTCACACGAGTGAAATGTGACATGAAGAAAAGGACATCTGCGTCGTTTGCAGACACAACAACAGTGTCAAAGTTAATACCAATATCATGAAGAACAAGGCGTGTATCTGCTTCCTCGTGGGTCGCTCCAAGTGCGATAATATTTGTGGTATCACAAGATGACTTGACTTCCTGTTCATCTGCAAAGCCACTTGCGACAACAACTTATTTATCATGTGGTGCATTTGCTAATAGTTCCTCAGAGAGAAATTGAGCAAGGTCTGCTTTGTTTTCTGGTAAGGCAAGGAAGTTTGACCAAGAATTTGGAATTGGCACATCTCTTCCTTCAACTATGTGTCGATTAGATGAGTAGTCTTTGTTCATCTTTGTCATGTTTCTGATTTGATAGATTCATTGATTCAAATCTATCTATTCAAATACGACATCTATTCGACCATATGCTGTGCCTGAATGTAAGATAGAACTTGTAGATGTGTCCGCTAAATCGTCAAATGTTTTGGCTCCAGCTGGTTTTCAAATAGAAACAACCCGGGCCTGTTCATCTATCACAAGACATACCGACCTACCATCTCGATCAATTGTGACAGGACATTCAACATCTGAAGTCAACATTGACTTGCTCCCTGTTTTCAAACTTCCAAAATTTATTCGGCTTTTGCAACACATGTCTAAAAGTGTAATACTAACAATATATTAAAATATTACAAGCTCGTTTATTTTTATTTTTAACCATTTTATTTTTATATCATTGTCAATTGTTTGGGAACACGACTTCACTGTATCTATTAATAACATTCATTATATTTACAAGGAAAAGTACAAAGTTTAACAAAACAACTCATTTCTGTGTTGATTGAAATATTCCAAATTTAATATTATTGGCCTGCAAATGACATTTTTAGCTCTTTTGCAAAGAAAATAAATCACAATTTATATAATTTGTATGTTTGTCAGGTAGATATGCACTTTATGAACATTTTCGTCTTTAAAATTTAAAGCGAGCGCGAATACTTTCAGAGTTCGAGTTGAACACGTATTGTTGGTCAGTGATACTTTCATGTGGTTTTGGTGGCCATTTTGTTTTTCAATTTTGAGCGTCAAAAAACAATTTCAGCTTGGTATCCCATTTGTTTTTAATAATCTGCACACCTGTACTAGGTTAGAAAGACTGGATACCAACTTCAACTAAAAAATGCCCCTTCATTAAACTTTTTCAGAAATTTGGCCGAGTCTCATTTTCAACTGACTATTTCTCCCATGAGCCAAACAATTTGCTGTGGCCTTTCAGGATAAGATATTATCTATCCATGATGCACTTTGCAAACACTCTGGATCCTATACTTTCTTCCACACCACCTAATACTTCCTTTTTTTGGATCATTTCTTTCCTGCCAGTAAAGTCCAACAATCATTGGAAACTCCAATAAAACAACTTCCTTATTTGATCCTGTTTCCTCACTTTTAATTATCTCTTCACGCACAACAAACCTAATCAGTTACTCCGTTACATCATTTGTGCAGTCATAACAATTCCCATCTGCAAAGAAAACCTTCACTGGATAAATACAATCTACAAAATTAAAGACCTGTTTTACTTTTACCTAATATTGCAAAGATTATAGAACCTGTAATTGCCAATCAGCTTCTGGAATACCTGCACTTGCATCTTCTTTTAGAACCCCTCTCGTCTGGTTTCAAATGGTTATTAACACTGAGACCGCCACCCTGAAGGTCACAAAATGTATTTTTTATGAAAGCAGAGCAGGAATCATCTATATTTCTAATACCTCAGGATCATTGAGCTGCTATATTACTTTACCATTTTCAATTGTGTTTTGATATCTCTGCATCTGTTCTTGAATGGCTTAAGTCCTATTTTCAGATCTTAAATATACTGTAAACATTACTGGCTATTCATCAGGCCATTCATTGACCTGTTGATGCTCCCCAGGGTGCCGTTATCAGTCCACCTTTGTTTTCTCTTTATCTGCATCCACATGGAACTATTCTACAGAACTTCAATATCAGCTTTCACAGTTACGGTGATGATATCAAGATCTACTGTCCATTCAATCTGATTTAGTGCTCTCTTATACAACTCTGATTTCTTGTTTCTCTGAAATTCAAACATGGATAATAATAGGAGTTCTCTTGGAAAGAACTTAAACACAGGAGGAGACCATTCGGCCCATTTAAGACATTTGTCACCCTAGATTGTTTGTCCATGCTCTATCCTTTGAAAAGGCTGAACATCAAGCAAGGAAGCAGCAAGTACCATTTTTATAGTGTTGTGGTATGATTTGGCCGGGGTCAGGATCGAACCGCCGACCTGCAAGACTCAGAGCGAACATGCTAACCATTATACCACCGAGTCTGGTAAACTTTCACAACATTAATGCTGTTAAGAATGGCAGGCTGGTACTTCCCTCTTATTCATCCCATAAAATATTTCTTCAATCCCAAAGAGTGAAACTTGGAAATCTCCTCCTGACCTACTTCATTGCTTTAAATATCGGTCATAAGGAATTCAATGCCTTTCTAATTAAGGGACCAACGATGGAAATCTTCTGGTAGTTCCTCACTTGAGGATAAAACCTTTTGTTGATTGGATATTCCACACATAGGCTCCTGCTCAACACAGTAACTCTTTGCCTTTTAGAATTCACACATCCTCATCAATCACACATTTAAAATCTCCAAAAACAATCGGGTCCTAAGGGGTTCTACAGGGGGTTGCCCCCCAAAATATGTATTTGCTTTCTTCTCAGAAACTACATGTGCAATTCCAATGAAACTTCACCACAGCCTTCAACACCTATGATGTTCCAAAGTTTGTTCACGGCATTAAATAAATCATGGTCTGAGGGGGTCTACAGAGAGGGTTTATGGAGGGTTGCCCCACAAAATATGTATTTGCTATCTTCTCAGAAACTACACATGCAATTCCAATGAAACTTCAGCACAACCTTCAATACCTGTGATGTTCCAAAGTTTGTTCAGGGCATTAAAAAAATCGTGGTATGAGGAGGTCTACGGAAGGGTTACGGGGGGGGGGGGGGGGGGGGGGGGGGGGGGTTGCCCCCCACTCCCAAAGAGGTATTTGCTTTCTTCTCAGAAATGACACACACAATTTTGATGAAACTTGACAACCTTTATCAACTGTGATGTATCAAAATTTGTTCATGATATTTAAAAAACAATCAGGTTCTAAGGTGGTGTACGGGGGATTGCCCCCCAAAATAGGTATTTCCTTTCTTCTCAGAAACTACATGCACAATTCTGATGAAACTTGACCACAGCCTTCATCACCCATGATGTACCAAAGTTTGTTCACACCATTAAAAAGAAAATCTGGGTTTCGAGGAGTCTGGGGGTGCTGCCCCCAAAATAGGTATTTGCTTTCTTCTCAGAAACGACACACACAATTTTAATGAAACTTGACCACAACCTTCATCACCCATGATATACCAAAGTTTGATCACACCATTAAAAAAAAAGAATCAGGGTCTAAGGGAGTCTGGAGGGGTTGCCCCCCAAAAAGAGATATTTGCTTTCTTCTCAGAAACGACACACACACAATTTGATGAAACTTGACCATAACCTTCATCGCCCGTGATGTACAAAAGTTTGTTCACGGCATGAATTTTTTTAAAAAAAAATACCGGGGTCTAAGGCTGTCTTTTTATTTTCATTACCTATTATTTCTTTGTAATGTACGTGCTTTGAAATTTTACTTACTACGTAATCAATTGAATGAATTATATTGATCGAATTGTAAATTATTCATTGTTTTAAATAATAAACAAAATGAACTAAAGAACAACAAAGAACTGTAAAAATAGAAAACAAGTTAAAGGCTCAACTGGGTAAGAGAAGCTGAAAATGTTATCACAAATAATTAATAAACACCACACTAAAAACCTGAATGTTATAACTGGTTGTGATGTGGAATAAACATGATCCACCTCCCCCAAAAAAACTTTCTCCCAGGTAAATTGTTTAAATAATAACAATCTTACTATAATTCACCGTCTGTCTGTCTGTCTGTTCCCAGGTTCCACAAAAACGGCTGAAACGATCGCAACCATTTTTTGGGTGTGTAATCCTGGGACCCCTTGGAGTAAAATAGGTATAAATATGATAACATGACCCCCTTGACGGCTCCCGTCGGGAGCGGGTGCTTCTCGTGATAATATCCACAACAACAATTATTATTAATATTATGCAATAATCATGTAACAAAAATGGCAAGGCAGCAATTTCCTTTCACTAGTACATTTTGTGTTGCTATGGGCCATCTCTTCAAGCTGCAGCTTTGAGTCAATCCATCTCGCTGTCAACAATCTCTGGACAAATGGTTGACCAAATCGCATCTCGTCCACTTTCCCAAGGTCAAGCTGGCCATGGATCTATAAAAAAAAACTTGTGCTTCTACTCTCCCAGCATCTCCTCCCATCCTTCACTTAATGAACGATGACTGCCCATCACCATCTGCTATCCACCCTTGTGAATGTCCAATGGAATGCAATTTACTTGTTTTTTTATTTGTTTATTTTAAAACCAAATATAATGAAACAAAACGAATTTCCCATTTTGGCGAAACACATTACTAGTCACTCCAAATATATGTTTGTACCACAGTAAAGTCCAAAGTGAAGTCCCATTTTGAAAAATGAATCAAAGCACATGCCAGGCTCTGTGTCCTTGGTAACCCCCAGCCTCTAAATCTGCAGAGATGATTGCCACAAACGGTCCAGTCAACAAATACTCTGACAGGCACACAAACAGCAGATGGGAAACAAAAAACAGATCAACTAACAGATATAAAAGGACAATTTTACCTGACAGGAAACAAAAAAATATTTTTTACCAGGACAGTCAACTCTTACATCATGGTAAGAATGTGAAATGTTTCTAATTTCTAATCCTTTCATCTCACATTCATCTCCTTCATTATTTCATTGTCACATCAGGGAGAAGCTTGTACATAAATTAATATAGAATTGGCGTTAAGAGATTATTAAGGTCTGGTGTTGGCTTAATGATCAAGGTGTGGGATGACCTGAAGTAGTGATCAGCCATTCAGCTAATTGGCAGATGTCTGACAACTGCACACAGGATGTACATCAAACTTGTTGGTGTCAGCTTGAGCATGCAAACACAGTCCAGTGGTCTTCCACTTCAATTCTCATCTGTGGCACATCACTCCACAAGCAGTAAGATCTTAGGGTCTTGAGTTGTACCCTTAACGTTTTGCTGAATTAACACCAGGTGGGTTGACTCAGCCTGCCATCCTTTCAAGGTCGGCAAAAATGAGTCCCAGCTTCCTGGTAACGAGGGGCATTGCATCAGCAGCATAACCGCCCCTCCAACCCCATGCCCCCCCCCAAGAAAATGATGCAGCCAAGCTGCCACAGGCTGCAGAGGAATAAATGAAAGTTTATCTGACATCAGTGCATTTTTATGTGAATCACAAGGATTTTTGCAAATGAAAAAAACATTGTGTCAAACAGTACCCCATCCCACTGATTCTCTGTTGATTATTCATTGTGTCATACAGCAGCTGTGTAATTCTCTGCTGATCTGGATGTGATTAGATGCTGGTCTGAGAAATGGAGCATGTCTTCACAATCATGAAAAATCTCACTCTCACGCAATCATTCCAGAAGGATCATCAAATAAACCCACCTTTCTATTTCCATGGTCAGCCCTTAAAGAGGGTCGGTCCCTTGAACTTCTCAGCCTCACCTTCAGACATGACTTCTCCTGGGCCAACCACAAAAAAAAGTTTCAACATTTTAAATTTTTCTTTGCCGAAAACACTTCGCGACACTCAATAATGAACCCCTGAAAGTTTGACAAAGATCCTTTGGCCATCCATGAGGAAAATGATGACACACACACACACACACACACACACAAACACACACCTCCTATAGTATAGATATTTATAACGAAGCTATTTAAGGTGTGGTTGTGTGTGTGTGTGTGTGTGTGTGTGTGTTGGAAATCTAAACCTATAAAAGGCAAAAATGTCTCTCTTTCTCTTTGTTTGTATGTGTTCTGTGCACAGGCGCATCTTTGAAGTTACAAACTCCAAACTTGGGGTACAAATAAAACTTTGTGTGAGGAGGTAACATCGGCTATGTGGCCGAGGCCTCAAGTGGGGATGTGGGGAGCATAAATTCTCAATGTAAATATGTATCATGTAGCGCCACCTGGTGGTGGTGCCAAAGGGTTATCGCAATGTTCCTATTTTACCTGGGCAACGCTGAGGTTAAAGCACTCTTCACATGGTAAGTTTGTCCTCCTTCCCTTCTCTCACATCCTCCTCCCCCCCCCCCCCCATATAGTTTCACCTGCCTGGGGGGTCAGGAGAGCTCTGTTGACTGAGAAGGAGTCAGGAGAGTCAGCGAGGGGGAAGGGGGGGGGCAGGAGAGCTCTGTGGACTGAGAAGAGGGCAGGAGAGCCGGTGGGGCAGTGGGGGTGTCTGGTGAAAGTAAAGTTGATGCCAGTTTGTGTTTATATAAAACTAGAAAGCGCCCGCCCATCCTGTCCCCACAAAGCCCATCCGCACCTGCTTTAGGAAAAATAAAATTAGGTGGTATAAGGAGCAAGGAGGGGGACATTGTTAATGGGATATTCATCACAGCCTTTTTAGATGCTGAACAGCGAATGATACACAACACACGAAGAGGAAGATCAAAATAAAGATGCAAAATGCAAAGCCGTTTTTTATTTAGTATTCTTCTTCTTGAGACATATTCATGGACGGACGCAGACGGAAATTAAAATTGAGCTCCAATTAGCCAATCAATTAATCAGTCTTTGTGACTGGTTACAAAGTGTTACTCATTCACGTTTCTCTTCCCACGCAATGCCGGGTAAATATGCTCATAAATATAAATAACAAGAAAATATAGTTGAACAGAATTGCGTGTATTAAACCCCCAGCTTGATGGAGCAGCAAGGCACAGATCACATCCCATATCAGCCAAAGCTGCACAAAATGAGCAACAATGGCCATATGCCATGACATGTTCAAGGCTCATGTGTACAAGCTTTTTGTGTACATGTCGTTATATAGTTTATATTTTTTTTGTACACCATACAGGATGACCCAAAAAAGACAGAACCCAACTATTTAATATAAAATCCCCATTTATCACTCAAATGGCACAATGTTTGGCACAGATTAACTTGTATAGGCCAGGACCAACTGCGCTTAAATGGACATGCTCCAAATGTTTGCCACGATGCTGCAAGCAAACTTGGATTTGATGGGCAAAATGGTTGATCACTCTGATGCATTCTATTGTTGGAATTAAGCGAATTTTATCAATAATTGTTGCTAGTATTCACAGTTCTTGGATTCAACAAACACCATCAACTTCGAGGGATTGTAGCTTTCCCTTGTTGACGTTGTCCTTCAGATAGCCCCAAAGATAGAAAGCTGGTGATGCCATATCTAATGCGTGTGGACCCATTCAACAGCAAGTCTTCGACTGTCACCAAAGTGTGTGTTGAGCCAGTTCAGTGAATCATTTGAAGTGTGTGGAGTGGCTCCATCCTGTTGAAACCATTGTTCCTCTCTTGAAACGCCCTTGTGACTGCCATGGACCCCTGTGACATCCTCAAACCAGAAAGGACCGAAGATTCCATGTTTACTGATTGCGACCCAGTAAGTGCATTTTTCTGAGTGGAGAGATCACTCAAGCACTAGATCAGGGGGTAATGATCCTCAGTATACACAATCCTTGGAGTTGACTTGCCCAGAAATAAGAAAATGGGCCTCATCAGAAAACCAGACATTGGCAAGAAAGTTTTTCTTCAATCTTGGCTGGAAACCACTGTCACATTGTCACTCTTTTCTGTATATGGGCTGCAGTCAGTTTGTGTTTAATCTGATTTCTGTATGGATACAGTTTCACATCGTGGATGAGAATTCTTCTCACTGATTCAAGTGAACTTTCAAGCTCTTGGCTCCGAGACCTGAGAGATTTATTTGGTTTTCTGCCCACTGAATCACAAACAAGGTCAATGTTCTCAGGAGACCTTACATCTTGAGGACATCCCAAATGTGTTTGTCCTCCAGCACTTTTACTGTTGAGATTTGTGACTCTGCCTCTGTATTTTAACCTTTTGACCCAGGCAAATATCCATGACTTGCAGAGCACAATGTAAGTTCCAAACTCACATTTAAACTAGATTTGAGTCTTCTTGTAGGAATCCGTTTTTAGAAAAATCTCCACAGAATAAGTATTTTGCTAAATTGTCCATGGCATCTTTTAAAATGGAATAATCATTGCCAATTTTCGTAGTCTGTCTTATGGTCCACTCTTCTTCAATCACCTGCAAAACCAAGAGTTTTTCATTAGGAAGATGGAAGATATTGGATAAAATGTGAGTTCCGTTTTTTGGGGTTCAACCTGTATATGTTTGAGTGTTATGGAAGAGCAAGAGCAGAATGGAATGGAACAAAATGGAAAGGGGGAAACAACAACAGCAGAGTAGAAAGGAAAGTGAGAGTGAGATCAAGGGGAGGGGGAGAAGGACACAGAGCAGTGAACAAGCTGCACATGAGCTGAACGAAACACAGCAAGAAGAGGAAGGGGAAAGCGGGGATGAAACAGAAAGGAACAAACCATCCGACAACTAACAACCGAAAAGAGGTGAGGGAGAGGAGAAAAACCAAAATAACCTGTAAAAGGGCAATGCTTTAGAATGAGGTCATTTTGGGTAGAAGAAATGAAGAGTATGGATGTGGGATGACCTGAAGTAGTGATCAGCCATTCAGCTAATTGGCAGATGTCTGACAACTGCACACAGGATGTACATCAAACTTGTTGGTGTCAGCTTGAGCATGCAAACACAGTCCAGTGGTCTTCCACTTCAATTCTCATCTGTGGCACATCGCTCCACAAGCAGTAATGACATGGATATTACAGGAAGTGAAGCAGCTAGCACACTGCTTGCCACCAGACTCGGTGGTGTAATGGTTAGACTGTCAGCTCTGAGTCTGGCAGGTCGGCCATTTGTACCCCGGTCATACCAAAGACTTAGAAAAGGTGCATGTTTCTTCCTTGTTTGACACAGCCTTTGGAAAGGGTAGAGCACAGACACACAACCACAGTTTGGCATCCATTGTGCAGGCCTGATGGGCCTAATGGCCTCGTCCTGCGTTGAAGTTCCTTGAAAGAGAACTCATATTTAATGCACATTGGTCATCTGTTTTGCAGGTGGCCGGATCAAGCACTATATTCACTCAATATCAGTGTCTTTGATGTCTACCAAAAAAATTGCAACTTTGATTTTGTAAGTATGAAAAACCCAAAAATCCATCAGTGTTACATCCAGGAGGTTGCAAGTTTTAACCAATAAAATGGGGCATAGTGCTTGACAGACAGTTAGTGTGCCCAATGAATTGCAAGATCTAAATTGGTGCAACATAATTGCATTCCACAAGTTTATATCATGTGTGAAAGACACTTCCATATTCGGAATAATGCAGGAAGATATTGGGTAGTGTTTCACACACAAAATCAATATTTCTGAGCAGAACAAAAAGGATAAAAATATCGTTATGGTGTTTTTCTTTTAAAGTCTGAAAAATCAAAGAAGAAAAATTAACAGGTAAGAAAAGCAAATCAACTGAAATCAAGAACGGTCATTTGGATCATCATGCTTACATCAAACACTACAATATTTTAGTCAATGTGATTAATAAGAGAATGGTGAATCGCTGGAACACCTTCGTGCAGACACCGCATTGGACATGCCACATTGTAGAGTAAACGCTACAGGTATCTCATAGAATGCAAAAATGGGTGTTGACGACCACACCAAATCACAATTATGAAACATGAATGGGGTGGATCAAAAAAAGGAATATTTCCGACAGATGATGATCGGTATCAAATGCGGAGTTTAAATCATGGGAAACATCGCCTTCTGCTGGAAAAGATCTATAAGCGTACTTAATACCAACCAAGCAAAGACAAGTGAGCTTTTCACGATGAAACTTGGGCACACACCTTCCTTACTTGTGCACGGTGATCGTACCGACACAATATATATTTATATATATATATATATATATATTATATATATATATATGTATATGTGTATATATATATATGTATATAATATATATATATATCTATACAGATATATATTATATATATATATATATATATTATATATATATATATCTATACAAGTGTATATATATATATATATATATATATATATATTATATTATATATATATATATATATATATATATATATACGAGGTGTGTTCAAAAAGTATCCAACCTTAATTTTTCGTGCGTAAGAAATGAAGCTAGGGGCGTGTTTGGTGCACGTATGTAGGCGATCCTAATCCGTATGCGTGAATATTTTCCCGCCTGCAGAAGCTGTCAGTCGCCGACAGACCACCGATGAGTGAGGAAGGGTAAGTGAGCGCCGTCGGATTTTCGTTTTTGACAAAATGACAGGAAAACTTGAACAACGCTATTGCATCAAATTTTGTGTAAAGCCTGGCGATTCCCAATGAAACGATCCGCAAGATTCAACAGGCCTTCGGGAACGAAGCAATGGGCACCACACAGATAAAGAGTGGTACAACGGCTTCAAAGATGGTCACACATCAGTGGAAAGCGAAGCACGTTCTGGTAGGCCCTCAACATCCGAAATGAGATCGTCATTGACCAAGTGAGACCCTGCTGATGCAGGATCGTCGAATCAATCAGAGAACTTGCATACGAGGCGGCGTCAGCATTGGATCCGTTCATTCCTTGTGACTGAGGATTTGGGCTTAAGGAGAATCTCAGCGAAGTTTGTGCCAAAGCTGCTAACGATCGGCAGAAGCAACTCCGTTTGGAGATCGCACAGGACATGCTGGAGACTGTGAACAGCGATCCAACTTCTTCAACACAGTGATCACTGGCGATGAACCACAGTGATCCGTCATTTGTCAAAACGAAAATCCGACGGCGCTCACTTACACTTCCTCACTCATCGGCGGTCTGTCGGCGACGACAGCTTCTGCAGGCGGGAAAATATTCACGCATACGGATTAGGATCGCCCACATACGTGCACCAAACCATGCCTCCCTAGCTTCATTTGTTTACGCACGAAAAATTAAGGTTGGATACTTTTTGAACACACCTCTATATATACTTACATGTGTTGAGGGGTTGTAATGGTTGGTCCATCTGCTCTGAATCTGGGAGGTCAGTGGTTCAAACCCTGGCTGAGTTTTATGCCTGAAGATCTTGTGAAAATATTATGAAGACCACAAGGGAAAACCAGAGATGTCAGGATAAGTCAATTTTGAAGAAACTGAAAAAACAAGTTTCAAGACTTTGGTGGACTGTTAATAACTGTCATATAGATTTCTTTTCCAGTAAAAGAAGAGTGATCATTGGCCGATCAAATTAAGCATGTAGCATTTGCCAAGCTTCTGTGTTATTTACTTAAGAGCAAAGAACGAATCAATGTTGCAAACTGACATCACTGGTTATTCCCTTGTTTAAATTGCCATGCAATTTAACCCAGGATGTGTAGCAAATTCATGCTTGTTGGTTTATTAGCATACATTACATGACTTTGGTGATCACAGATTATTTTTTCAACATTAAACGGTCATTGTTTTTTTGTGATTGTGTGTTCAACGCCATACTCAAGGATTTCGCTATATGACGACGGATTCTACATTTCTTACTCCGTACTACTTAATATGATGGAAACCGGGAGGAAACCAAGGATAAACCACCCCGCGATAGCCGAAGTCACCTCATGTGACTCCTCGTATACCTAAGCAGGTTGATTGGGCGGTGGGTACATCGAATGAGAGGGTACTCGAACGCGCTAACCATTAAGCCACGGCGTGGGTCCATAAAAGTCACAATAAAGGTTTGACCAGGCTGAACCACGATATGCACCAACTACGGAGCCATGATATAACCAATAGGCATTGTAGTGCTCAGAGTTTATGCTGTGAAAGTTTACAACCTTTCATTTTTTAGTTCTCAACTCTGAATATTATGGTGGAACAGTTAACATGAATGAAAGGGAGATAACCAGGAGTAAAGTACTGCAACTCTGGTTTCTACTTGTTCAGCTTTGACAACACTTGTTTTTTCATTGCACGGCTAAACTTTATACCATATAATTATGTGACACCCCTGGTTATTGTTAAAGTAATATTGTGAGAGGAAACCTTATGTTGCCAACTATTGGGCAGTGCAATAACCCTGAAATTTATAAAAAGTGACATCTCTGGTTTTCCCCTTGTGGTCTTCATATGTTACAAAATGTTACATCTATTACTTTCTGATGATTTAATGCAATTTAATTCCAGGCTATAAGACAACAAAAGGTGAAAAATTTGAAAGGGGCTGTGGACTTTCTATAGGCACCGCACTTAAAAATCATTCTGGGGACTATCACTCCAAATGAGCTGCAAGTGGAAGCTGTCAGAGGTTCAGCAAAGATTCTGAAAAGAGCCCTTGGAGCGAGGCTATGAGAACAAAATTTCACAGTTTGGTTCATGAATCATGATCCTTTACAAAAAAATAGGTGGTGGAGATTTTGAGTTCTGGGAAAACTCCCTCCCACCTCCTGAAACCCACAAATGGAGATAACAACCACTGGGAGAAAACATAAAGTCCATCCACTTTCGGTGGCAGAGGTAATGATAAATCCAACCAAAGAAAAACACAAGATCGAACAAAAGGAAACCCTACTGTCGAGTGGCTTGCCCAAGAATAAGACACTGCCAGGAAGCTGCTGGCCCTTTGGGATCTCCCTGAGGGGTGAGTCAACTAACAAAGATCATGGCCAACATGGCCCGCAAGCCCACCTGCAGGGTCTCACCCACAACCTTTCTGAGCTTGGAGCATCCCCAACCTTTCTGAGTCTGGGCAGAAAGCTCACAGCTAAACATAACTGCCATCCGTACCTTAGTGAGGAATTGCCATTGGCGGGAACCCCCCCCCCCCCTTTTCCTTACAGCAAAGCCTGGCTGCCTTTACCACTCCAGGAAGGACTTTATGGCACATCTGACCAATCGTTATTTCCAGCACCTCGCCCTGTCACCCGCAGGTGGTCACCGAGCCTGTACCTCCAGAGGCAGGATAAAGCAATGCCCTAGATCTTCCCAGATCCATCCACTATTTCAATTAAGCTTCTCTGGCTGATGCGAGCCACAGGATAGATTTGACAACATTGACTATCCTCCAGGCTCACCTCCATTTGAGGCAGGGCACTGTATGTGGACTAAGTCCACAGAACACAAAGACATCTCATCTGTTCATCCCCAGTCAAGGCACATAAAGCTGAAGGGGACTGGCCGCAAGCGACCTGACACTTCTGGCGACAGGGCAGTCTCAAAGGACATGCCGGACAGTTTCCTCCTCTATTTACAAAGGTCGAGGACACTGGACAGAGTGTTCAGGCTCCTCTGGTTAAAAAAACCATCTTGACCAGACACACATAGGCAGCCTGCCACACGACATCCTTACGGTCGTTAGCAAGACAAGGAGCCAAAACATTTCACCATACCTTAAACGTGGTATGTGCTCACAAACAATCTGCACCTATTTTCCTGCAGTTGAGGGCACCCACGAAGAATGTGCATCAGCATGCAGCACCTCAATGTGATGCAGATGGTCTGGGACCTCTAACAACTGCCAGCCATTCTGTCGGCGGATCAGCAGGCCCTGCTCTCGGGTCCCTCAAACGAGTCAGCAGGCCACTCAAACATCCGAAAATGTCATGGGCATGACTCCGAAAAGGGCCAAAACAATGGGAGGGCCACCTTTTCAGTCTCGTAATGAGCAGCCCTCGGAAAAGAAAAAAAACCTCCAGGCGATGTGTGCCCTCCGACACAATTAACTCCATAACAGTACATGCAAATGCAGACACCAAGCATGTACGAACATACTTACGAATCTATGAACACAGGAGTGGAGACACCCTTCTCTCCCAAGAACAGGCTCATTTTTATCTCACCTGGACTTTAGGCCGGTGAGCTTATGCAATCGAGCAGTGTCCATGAGTGAGGGGGAGAGTGAGTCAGTCAGTCAGTCCGTAAACACTTGTCATTTTGGCTTGAACCAAATACACGATTTTGATGAAACTTGGCCACAGGCTTCATATCTGATGCCCAACAAAGTTGCGTTGACCACATCAAAATCTGTGCTCATTGAGAGGATTATTGGGGGGGAGTTTGACCCCCCCAAATATGTCTTTGCTTTATTCTCCGAAACTATACACACAATTTCGATGAAACTTGACCACAGCCTTCATCACCCGTGATGTACCAAAGTTTGTTCACGGCATTTTAAAAAAATCACGGCCATTAAAAAAAATTCAAAACCCCCCTGACCCACATATTTACATTTTCCTCTTCACATGGCACCACACCGCACCTCATCGAACCTCCTTAGACCATGGACCTTGGACACCTTCAGTTTTCTTGGGTTGCATTGGTCTGTCGACCACGCAAGGTAGCAAAAGAGGTTACCAACACATCAAACTTTTCCTCATCTCTCTTTGCTCTCTAACTTTCCTCAGGATCTGTGTCTGATGGCACCTGTTATGTTGGTAACAGAATAAGGTTGTAGAATTTTAGTATTGGGATAACTCTGCACTATGTCTCTTGTGTTTTGTATTTTTTGTATGTGTATTTTCTTTTGCCACACCTCATCAATTTTTGCATTCCCCTGCTGAACATACAGTATTGCTTTGTATTAAAACCTTATATTGTACCAAATGCCTTTCCTCGCCCTCGCTTCATAAATAAATTGCTCTCATTGTGAATGCACCCAGTTCGTCCTGTCTTTTCCTCAATTGGTCCAGCGTAGTCCGCATGTAGTTAGCCAGGATGTTCTGCCCTACATGATTTCCTCTTGATTAGCTGGTGCGTACTCACAGCTCCGCTCAGCTGTACCTGATCCGATAAGTTAACTAGAGTACGCATCAAGGGCATGAGACCCCCTTGATGCAGTCATCCACACGTAAGGTATCATGTGATGGAGTGAAACCCTGCCGGATTGGCAGTATCAATCGGCGCTCATGGTTGCTTCACAACCTGCTGGAGCACTAAGATATTCGTGCCCGGTGGCCTCAGGACCGGATGTTAAGAAGGAACTTGAGCGTTCCCTCATGGCGAAACTCAAACCCTGGGTCAGTAACAATATATTGTTTGTTTGGGTCTGGGGCACAAGAGAATTTATACTAAATTTTTGCATCTATTACTAAAAGGAGAAGTGTGTGTGTGGTGTGGTGTGTGTGTGTGTGTGTGTGGTGTGTGTGTGTGTGTGTGTGTGGTGTGTGTGTGTGTGTGTGTGCTGATCTACAGCCACCACTTGTTTGTATTAACAGGAAACGGTAGAAACTAGACACCTCTTATCCACGGATATTTCTCGAATACAGATATTGATACGGATATTGAAAGTTTTTGCTCAGCTTCATTTTCGAAAAAGATCGTTCACCAGAACAGTTGGTGATCAATCGTGTGAGATAGACCTTCAAAGCAATTTCTTTGTTGGAAAAAGTAACCTGAGCATTGTTGTCAAGTTTGGCAATTTCCATAAACCAGGAATTTTTACCCGTCGCTTTGCTTACCAATTTAATCAGAAGACAGCATGTCATATTTCACAAACATTCTACTGTATTTATAATGTCTTCCACACCAGGAAACTGTTGTTTGTTTCACACAGGCTTTAATCAAACTCCACACTGCCACAGCATGTCAACCCACCTATTTGCCGTCTTCCTTCTCTCCTTAATTCACCCTCTCTCTTCATTCCTTACCACATTAATCCTTCATATGATTTCCCTTACACACGAAGACCATACTATTTACTCGATCATTTTCCCTAAGTCATCTTCTATCTGCTTGGAAGTCAGCTAACATCACCTTCACCAACCATTCTTGCTGCTTTATATGCCATGAGAAAAAAAAACATGTCCACTTCACTGCAAAGCTCCATGTTGGATGCTTTGGTTTGAACTTCCACTTAAAATGAGTGAAATGAAACATTTCAAAAATTTCGAATTATTCTCAGATTTCAACATCAACATAATGCATATTCTCAGCTGTTTAAACTTAATTTTATGTGAGAAGAAGATTATTTGAAATACTGCTACCACCGGGTGGCACTACACGATACACATGTACAGAGAGAGAGAGAGAGAGAGAGAGAGAGAGAGAGAGAGAGAGAGAGAATTGGACTCCTCTCCCCACCCTGAACCCAGATATGGCTACCCAGACAGAAACCACACTTGGGGTACCCTTCGGCAACATGCAAAATCTGGTTGGATTTGGTCCAGTATTTTTTTTTTTTAGTTTTTGAAGCATATATAAAGAAATAAACAAACAAATATACAAATTCACTTTTATAGTGTAGATTGCTTGAGACTCCAGTCTTACTTTTTCTGGTCTAAAAAAACAGAGAAGAATGACTGAAACTGAACGACCTCATCACCAAAGTTGATATGTATATCACGCTTGTCGAAGTCCGATAACATATTTGCAGCAATTCCGATATGGAATCAGGGTTCATCGTAGGAAAGTTTATAAAGAATCCAAACAGATCACAAACTTTGCTGTAGGCTGCTGTCCGATCTTCGAGGCACACCAAAGCCTGTCGATACACTGCTAGAAGGCCATGTTGCAAAACCTCCTTTAGTGTCAGCTCAGCCTCAGCTTCTTCTGAATGACCACAGTCAAGTGGCTGCTGACACACATTACGATGATGATCTCGACGCCGTTCCACAACATATTCTTCTGTTCTTGAAATTCGCTTGCCAGCTTCTTCAAATTACATCAAATTTGTCATGTTGTTGCTGGACAAAGTCTTTAAGTGATTTTAAAACAACAACCGCAGCATCTAAATTGAGTTGCACTCTCTGCAAAGTTTTGCTGCTGTTGTTGAAGCGCTGCAAGATAAGATTCCAGAATTCTGCTAATATTCCTGTCTCAAGTTTACCCATTTGATCATATAATCATTGTGCAGTACTGCCAGGGTGCGATTTGAAAAATTCTCATGGGGGGGGGGGGGGGGGGGGGGGGGGGAGGAGGAAATTGACAGACATGGCTTTTTTTTCATTTGTTTGTTATTTCTGACTTTTATAACTTACAATCTATACATAACAATCGTGACATAAAGTTGAAAAGTCACATTACAATTAAAAATAGCCTCCTGGTTATTTCCCCAACAGGCAGGGTGAAAGTGAGTGATTAGGGGGAAGGGACCATGCCCCCCTCCCCCCTCCCTGAAGTGGGACGTTCATGGGGAGCACAACTTAAGTTAACAGCGTGGCCATATATTTCATGAAGAATTTGATCTACATGTAATCATCGGTTTCTGAGAAGATTTTAAAAGAAATGACCTGAATTTGAGGCAAAACTCCCCTCTTCAGACTCTTATAGGGGATGGATCCAGATGGAGAGCACAACCCCATGAGACCTTGCTGTCCTGTGCCAAATTTGGTCCATATCGGTCAGGTAGTTTGGAAGATGTTTTAGTCAAATATTAACGGATGTACATACGGAGGGACATCCGAACCCACTCAATAAGCTTGTTTCAGAGAAATAACCTAACGATATCGCAAATACATTTCTCACACTGAAAAAAAAAGTAATCCATATTATAAAGCAGAAGTGTTCATCTATCCATCCTCAAACTACTCTGTCAGTTTTGGGGCTAACCCCACAAAACCTTCTGTGGAACGTTTTGGGGTCCCAGCCAGTTTCCTAAGGTGGGTTGGAGGTTTTACAAATTCCTCAATACAATTATGGTTTTGAGTTTTGATCCGTACGAAACTGCTCCCTATGCAGATGTAACGTTAGAACGGCGTTTATCTTTGTTTACCTCATGAGTGTTTGTCACAATGTATTTTGTTATATTAATTTGTGATTGTAATGATGCTGTTTGGGATGAAAATATGGTGAGATTGAGTTTAAAGGAGAATCAGGAAATGGTGTGAGGGTTTCCACCGGTGACATTCGTGGATTCGGCATTTGCAGTTTCGCCATTGACATCATGGACATGTTACCCACCTTTCTTCTGTTGTGGTCATCTGCATGATGTCCTGCTGATCTTATACCGTTTGCATGGTGAAAACAAGCTTTTTAAAAACAGTTCGTGCTCAAAAAGGATGCAGCGTACAATTATCATTTTAAAATATCAGACGTTAAAATTTCTCTGATTCAATCATCATTAATACGAAATCTTTTGATTGGAGAGGGGGCGGGGTGGAGGAATAAATTTATCCTCCCCGGGGAAGGCAATTTCAAGTACATTGCCGAGGATAAAAAAATAAATAAAACAGAGCCAGGGAAATCCCCCACATTACCCCCCACCCCCTCCATCAAATCGCACCCCGAGTACTGCAACATTCTGGCTTCTCAAGACAGTCTGCTGACATCTCCAGCAAAATGTCCATGATATTATCATAGCCATTGACTAATGCTTGACATAATACAGTAGATTAAGTCAACATTTCACCAGAATCGTTCAAAATGTGAAAAAGTGTGAAAACTGGTACACATGACTACTTTATTAATTCTATATTCAAATACAAGCAGACAGGACATGATCAGAACTACCATTTAGGACATGCTTATAATTCAAAAAACATCGATCGCCCTACCATACCAAAATAACAAAGTATAATTTTAACAATATCTGTGTCAATAGGCCTTAACACTGAATAATAAGAGTCTTAATGCAATGTGTTTACACACAAG
>CM068955.1:105443553-105456668 GCA_035128595.1 Eptatretus atami
TACCCTTCCCTGTTTATTGGGTTTGGGGAGTGTAAGAGTTATTGTCACGCTCCTCGAGTGGACCTTGCGGTTCCACCAGTATCTCAAGGTTTGAGACGTCTACCTTTCGCTGTTCGCGAAGGGGTTTCTCAGGAGCTAAGACGCCTTGAATCAGACAGCATCATTGAATGCATTGATTTGTCTCCATGTGTGTCAAATCTCATCATTGCACAATGTAAGAATGGAGAGTTACGACTTTGTGTTGATCTTAAGTCGGTGAATAAAGCTGTTATTCCTGATAAATACCCACTCCCAACCATCAATGAACTTTCTGCTTCATTCCACGGTTCCACAGTGTTCAGGAAGCTAGATCATGAGGAGAAGCTACCGACTGGTACCTCAAGCAAAGCAGAGCAGACACTTGACTGCATTCGTGACTCATGAAGGCATGTTCTAGTATCATAGAATGCCATACGGCCTCAGTTCTGCACCAAGTGCATTTCAGAAGATCGTCTCTTTAGTCCTGTCTGGTATTGAGGGAACTCTCAACCTCCTTGATGATGTTGTTGTCTACTGGAAAGACAAAGCAGAACACGATCAGCGGCTGGATGAAGTGATGTCACAACTCACGAAACACAACTTGATGCTGAATGAGGGAAAGTGTACCTTTGCAGCATCAGAGACTGACTTCTTTGGATATCATGTGACACCCAACGGGGTGTACCCAACGCAGGACAACATCGAAGCAGTTAGGACTCTTCCTACTCTGTCAAATGCAAAAGAGCTTGCATCATTCCTCGGGACTACCAACTTCTACCTCAAGTTTGTACCCAACTACGCAGAGATCGCTGAACCTCTTCGTAAACTACTGCGCAAGGATGTGCCCTGGGAATGGACTCATACCCAGCAATATGCATTTGTCATGCTGAGGGAGAAGGTCACATCTCGTCCAGTCCTCGCACATTTTTATCCTCATGCAAAGACTACCGTCACGACGGATGCATCAGGTACGGCAGTGGGAGCAGTGCTTTCACAATGGATCACAGGTAGCGAACGACCTGTAGCATTCACATCGCGCACACTTTCGGAGACAGAATGCAAGTACTCCATCGGGGAACGCAAAGAGCTAGCTAGTATGTATCTATGCATGCGAACACTGGCACGTCTATCTGTGTGGTAGAAAGTTCACACTCTGCACAGACCATCAAGCACTGACAACACTACTTGCAACACTACTTGCTAAATATAAACATTGACCACTATTAATTTACAGGTGGTCAGACCGTCTCTACCTGTATGACTTTGACATAGAATATGACTTTGACATAGAATATGACTTTGACATAGAATACTTGGCAGGGTCCCATAATCAAGTGGCAGACATGCTCAGTCGTACAACCCCAGGGGTGAACACCAATAATGAGGTTATTAGTGAAGTTGACGACTGTAAATACCGTTATTGCAAATGCGACCGCAAATTTAGTCACTCGTAACGAGCTCAAATCAAAATCTCAATAGGATGAAATTCTGTAAAGACTGCAATTTTCTCCAAACGGACTGCCCTCAACAAATCACAGTGTATAGGTAGGGTGGAGAGGTTCATCAGAGTCATCAAAGAGAGCATAAAAGCAAGTCAAGCTGATGGGCAGACATTTGATCAGGCTATCCATACTCTGTTGTGCTCATATCGCTCTACACCTCATTCGTCGACCGGGAAGACGCCCGCGGAGCCAATGATAGGGCGTAACTTGCGCCTGCTACTTAGTCTCCTCAAACCACCTACATCGGCAGATGCAAAGATTGAAGTGATGGCAAAGTCTATTGCGAAGCGACAGCAGAAAATGGAGGAATACGCAAACAAGTGGTGGAGAGCAAAGTCACCTTCATTTTGCAGTGGACCAATAAGTCAGAGTGAAACACTCCAACCATGTACATAAATTAGCGACTTCACTATCCATGCTCTCCCCAACAGATCTTGCAGCAACTGGGTCATCATAGCTACCTACTCGGAGATGTCACAAAGTGGAATGGACGACACCTGGTAGATGTCACCCAACCTCCAAGATGCAGAGAACGAAGACAACTGCCTCTTCTTTCCATAAAATCTTCACGATGAGGTAATGAGGATCAATCTCAGCATGGCAATGATTCAGCTGGGCCACAACCTGGCGAACGCAAATCTGATCACATTTGGAAGCCTCCTCAATATCTGACATTGCAAGTGGACATGGAATTCATAATCCATGAATATGGTGTAGGCCTAACCTTCCTCAAAATGAACTTTAAATCTTTGATCATATATGATAGAAAAGGTTGGTCTCAGTTTTGGGTTGACATTGTGGATGTTGGATTTTGAAATGGAGAACGGGTTGATTTCAGAAAGGGGGAAAATAATATGTCGTGTTGGATCAAAGCGATTGTGGCTCTGGAGGCGTCATGTGTGATGAGCTGCCCTGAGGGCAGCGCTCTCGGAGAGTGCACGGGAATCGGAATAAAGACTCGGGGGCACGAAGCCGTGAGGAGATTTGCATGTGGTGATTGTACCGGTTCACGTACAATACAGTGACCATCCCTACCTTGTTTACATACATTTTGGAGGAACATCCTCACATCCTTTTGCATTTTTAAAACGTTTTTATTTCTTGTCATTATAATACACTAGTGCGCTGCCCAGTACGTGCGTGGCCTACGTGGAAAAAAAACAACTTTCAAACCGCGTGCCAGAAACAACAACCACACAGGCCGTTCCTTCGCTCTCGCATGCCCGTACGTGCGTGGCCACACGTGCAAAAAAAAACAAAAAAAACTTTCAAACAACCACACAGGCCGTTCCTTCGCTCTCGCGTGCCCGTACGTGCGTGGCCACACGTGCAAAAAAAACCAAAAAACTTTCAAACAACCACACAGCCGTTCCTTCGCTCTTCGTAAACGACGACTGGATTGGGGCATTGTGTTTATCTTATAAATGCGCATAAGAAATCGAGAAATTATTAGAATACAGTAAGTCATCACTATCAAACCTTGAAAAGGCACATACTCAGGTCCCCAATATACCTGGCAAGTTTCAATTAGATCGAACCAGTGGTTGTCGAGAAACAGCGGTCACACACACACACACACACACACACACACACAACACACACACACACACACACACACACACACACACACACACACACACACACACACACACACACACACACACACACACACCTGGGATTATAGATAGATATTTATTGCGGTGTATGTTCAACATTGTTCGGTCGGTTGGGACTTGGGATGGAAACTTTTTCACGCTAAACATTCAAATTGTAATAACGCGACATTTCCAACGGTGGAATAAATTGGTAATTTGGTAAATTTTGGTAAATTGTTAATAACACTATTAAACTCGCAGATTTTAAATTCCACGGAAGGCGGGAGAGTGGAGGCCGGAGGAGATGATTTAATTCGCCAAAATGACCGATTCAACGTAACTTCACAATAAATGTGTGTCCAGTGCTGTATTTACGGAAGTAACGGCAAATGAATATCTCTTCTATGCTTTACCGATCTATTTCGTTTAATGTTATCGTTTCCTTTTTACCAAACGCTGACAATGGCTGCTGAACGCCCCCCAGACGATACACCACAGAATGAACCGTTTTGAAAGTTGAATCTGTCCATATATTACGTACGAGATTTTTAAATATATTTTTTTCCGGCAGCTTTCAGTCTTCCCCGACCCCCACAATGACTTACAAAAGGGGGAAGGAAAGTGTGAATGGCATGTCCAGTGTTGAAGTAAAACTACAATCGGGGGGGGGGGGAACGTTTTTGGAATATATTATGTTTACGGTACATTTTGAAGTACAATAAAACGATTCGAAACCAATGACGTCATATGCCTCTGTTACTTGTTTTCGTCTTCAAACTGGAGAGTTCGTAGAACGAGCCCACGCGGTCTCCAGAAACAAGGACGTGGGCTGGCTCCGTGAGCGGCACCTTTGCTTTGTTGCCAGTCCACACCACAAAGTTGCTTTCGTTTTGATCATTAATAATCAATAAATTCGCTTGTGAGTGGTTTTTCTATGAATTCTGACCTCTTACCCTCCCCAAACCCAAAAAGAAGGGCCAATTACTGCTTTTATTTCTCTCTATTATTTATACTAGTACTTGCCCGTAAAAAAAAAATTAATAAATAAATATTCCAACGCGAGCAACAAACAACAACCACACAGGCGTTTCTCTCGCTCTCGCGTGCCCGAACGTGCGTGGCCCGGATGTTCCCATATTATTCGCAGTTACGATTATTCGCAATTAGTTTTAATACCCAATTATTCAATTAGCGCACAGTATTTACCTTTTCGCAATGTCGTGGCAAGGAAAAACAAAAGAGAAGAGAAGAGAGAGAAAAAAATTTACTTCCTGGTTCGGAGCATACAGCACTCTGATGTTCCCGAAATTTATACACCGTCTAATATGAAAACGATCATAACTTGGGCATTGTGTTTATCTATAAATGCGCACAAAAATCGAGAAATTATTAAATACACGAAGTCATCACTATCCGGAAGCCCGTACGTTGTAACCCGTAATGGGGAACGCGGCTGAGCTTCCCTTCCCATCGGCCACGCCCACGCAACAACGGTTGTCATTGGTTTGGTAAATAAATGGCCATAACTTGGGAAGCACTTGTCCGATTAATATCAAACCTTGAAAAGGCACATCTCAGGTCCCCAGCAATATACCTGGCAAGTTTCAATTAGATCGGACCAGTGGTTGTCGAGAAACAGCGGTCACAGACAGACACACAACACACACACAACACACACACCACACACACACACACACAACACACACACCACACACACACACACACACAACAACAGCTATAAGATATCAAGAACCAACGAACTCTAATCCATACAAACAAGCATTTATAACGTGCTTGTGCCAGAAAGCAACAATTTTAATAACCGAACTGTCTCATTTTGTTGTGATGCTCTAGCCTTGCACAATGTACAGTTGTGTGGGGTTTTTTTGGGGGGGGAGTGGTTGGCACCTTATTCTGACTTTTTGAAATGTACTTTCTCTTATTTATTTTTTTGTAAAATCATAGTTCTTTTTGTTTTGTTCCAGGCATGTTAAGTCTGGCATCTGTAATCCTTTCATCCACTGTGTACCCCTTGTATGGTTTTTGCACTTGCATTGATCGGAGGATTTCTGTTTGCAATGACGTCATTCAAGCCTCTTCTCGGTTTGATTCTTGCGCAGCTGTTTTGATTCCTCGTGTGATCCCTGCATTCCGTAAGGGGCCCAACGCAAACCATGACTGCATTAGGAAATGCTTCGGTGACTCCCACTGTGATACAAGGCAATGAGACTTTCACACCGACTGTTTGGACCCACGTGGGATCTACGTTCGGGATGGAAGGGACTTCGACAATGGTCCACCAAGGTTTGTGGACTTGCATATCGTTGTGTCGATCTTGTTTTGTTTGTGTGAACAGTTACTTTGACTTGAGAGTAGCGTGGTTTGTATTTGTAGATTGACATTTTGTAATGTCACTATTGTGTGTTCCAAAGCATGTTATACTTAAAAAAAAAAAAAATTATCGTAGTTGAATCCGGATCCGGATGTTCACCAAAATCTAATCAGTTCGTCCTTGTCACACACCCAACCTGTCCACAAAATTTCATCCGGATCCGTCCCCAACCTTTTGGTATATCCTGCTCACAAACAAACAGACAGGGGTGAAAACATAACCTCCTTCCACCTTCGGTGGTCGAGGTAATAAAGATTTTATTGAACTGCAAGAAATCCATCAGTGCCAGGTTTAGATTGCTCATCAACAAAGCAACTCCTCATTCTGGGTGGTGTCCTGTTGCAAATACTGCAATAAACATGTCACAGACAGGTCTGTTGTCTGTTAATGCTCCTCCAGTTTAAACCCCTTCGAAATCCCCCTCCAACCCTCTCCAGCAAATCCAGGATGCATGCATGCTTTCTTCCATTAACCCCTTCCTGGTTTAACTCCCAAAATTCAGGATTATGGCACACCTCAATTCTTTTGGTCCTCTTTTCTTGCATTTGTGAAACTTTTGTGTAGACTGTTCAATCCCACTTTCCCCTCCAGGGCTTCAAGCAACCCGTGCACCACAGCCCATATAGTTACCCATCCTTACCCAATTTTTTTCTACCTCCATTAACCCCACCTCTCCCTAACCTTTTACTTGCAAATTAATGAATTCCCTCCATTTTCATTTTTCCTCCTCGCCTCTCTTCTTTCTCGTTTTTGTTGCTTCATTCCTTGCTTATCGTAATCAGCTGTTGCTCCAGTCATTACTTTGCCTTTTATCCCTCTGTCAACTTGCTCTTCTTTGTAAGCCTCAATTGAGTTTTTTTTTCTTTTTATATTCCCACAATTTTATACTCCCCAATACCTGACTTCCCCATTCCACACCTTTCTCGTTTCTCTTCCTTTTATCATTATCAATCCTTCCCCCAACTTTCTTTTTCATCCATCTCCCTTTATTGAATCAGTAACATGTAATATATATATATATATATATATATATATATATATATATATATATATATATATATATATATGGTCCATAAAGAGAATTATGTGAAGGAAGCCACCTGAGAAAGAATGATGGCTTTAACACAATGCAGAACCCTCTCATTTAAAATGCTTTGCGTTTTTAAAATAAAATTTAATTTTTTTTTTTCGACCATAAATTGTGGTTTGGCATCTCTCAAGCTTGCTTGGTTAAATAAGGGGTTGGCCAAATATCCTAGAGTTAGCACACTCTCCTCTCATCCGTTGACCCTGGATTTGAATGTCGACCAGTTATAAACTGCCATCCTGGAGTTTTGCATGCAAGGTGATGCATCATTGTGTGCCCCACACTTATCGTAGGATGCTAAATATCCCTCTGTTTTTCACAAAGCATATGCTTGTTCTTGAACAAATTCCAGATCCTTGCCCTGACCAAATGCTGGGAAGGAAAAGGCAAACCACCCAATGTAATATTTTCACTAGGAATAGCTTTGGCAGCACCGGAAGGATCCTGACTTTGTATCCAAAAGTTGAAGTTCACTAATTGTATGGTCTCAGCGAGTGACCACGAATTGGGCGCCCTCTGGTGTTATGGTTTTCTCTATTGCGTTGACTTGTGGAAGTCAGTGGTGTTTGACCGCCAGGGTGATGTTGTATGTTCTGCTCGGTTTGGAGTTCTACACATATACGTACTTTGATTTTTATTTTCTGTTTAAAGTTCATGGTGAGGAATGAAATGAGGAATGTGTTCCTAGAAAATGTCGTTCAAAGCAAAATCGTTTATTGAAGACACTTGACAATACACTGTTTCCTCACTAACTGACACAGCAAACACAAATAATACATAAATATTCAGTAATCTATCTATAATTCCAGCAGTGTGTGTCTGTGTCTGTGTCTGTGTCTGTGACCGCTGTTTCTCGACAACCACTGGTCCGATCTAATTGAAACTTGCCAGGTATATTGCTGGGGACCTGAGTATGTGCCTTTTCAAGGTTTGATAGTGATGACTTACTGTATTCTAATAATTTCTCGATTTCTTATGCGCATTTATAGATAAACACAATGCCCCAATCCAGTCGTCGTTTACGAGAATGAAGGAACAGACTGTGTGGTTGTTGTTTCTGGCATGCGGTTTGCAAGTTTTTTTTTTGTTTTTTTTTGCACGTATGGCCACGCACGTACGGGCACGCGAGAGCGAAGGAATGGCCTGTGTGGTTGTTTCTGGCACGCCGTTTGAAAGTATTTATTTTTTGCACGTACGGCCATGCACGTACGGGCACGCACAAGTATACTAAAATTCAATACAAATCTATATTGTAATGCAGGAGTGTCTCTCTGTCCGACTCCGAAATACTCCTTCGGTTTTGGAACTAGCCCTACCAAACTATCTGGGGAACCTTTTGGGGTCCCAGTGGGTGTTCTCAGGTGAGTGGGAGGTTTCATCAATTTCTCAATACAATTATTATTTTGAGTTGCCACCTGTACGAAACTGCTCTCTCCGCATGTAAACACATTCACAGTTTCGCCATTTGCTGCTTGTGGAAACATTTGCTGGTTCGGTAATACTGTGTCTCAATACAATTTAATTTTGCGTTTCGACCTGCACGATGATCTTTTTCCCAATGATGGAAATTCTGCAGGGAATTAAATTGCCTGCGTGTAGACATGGGGGGCTCGGCATTGACTGTTGACCATGTTTGCTTGAGCCTTTTTGCTATTTTTCTGTAATAACCCATTTCCTTCATCATGGCACACAAGAGCTAAGAGCCAACACTACCACCACCATCACCATCGTCATCATCACTATAGGGAAACCCAAACGCTGAGAAGACCACCTTAACGCTAATCTATCCCTTGATAGCCCACAAAATAGATGTGGTCTTTTTCTTTCTGATTTGTGATTAAAAGTTGAAATCTTCTTCTTCATGATTAGCCGTGACGTCGCACCTGGAAGTTGACTGCCATATCCGTATTGTCTACAGGTTACATTGCAGTGCGATTTAACTCAAACGCCCATTAATTTTTGAATTTCCACTCATATGCCAAGCCGATGCGTCCTTCTTGGTGGTTGTAATAATACAAACCGAGATGGTTTCATGCTACACCGTTGGCCAAAAGACCCTAAGTTTGCCACAAATTGGACGAGGTTTGTCCGAAATACCCGAGTGTGGATCGGACCTCCAAAATGTTCAGTTTTGTGCTTGGAACATTTTACAGAGCATTGTTATGAAACAACAAGAGATGGCTAGATCTTGTGGTTATCCACCACGATTAAGAGAGGATGCCTTCCTCATGATTCAGCAGAAAAAACATAGCCTGGTGTTAGCTTAGTGGTTAGGGTGGCGGCTTGGGATCCTAGGGTCCTGAGTTCAAGCCCCGTTGGCCGCTGAAGTAAAAATACACCAGGAGGTTGACTCAGCCTGCCATCCTTCCGAGGTCGGCAAAATGAGCACCAGTGTACTGGTAAGGGGGACACTGCATCAGCGTCATAGCCGCCTCCCAACCAATGATGCAACTAGCAGCCACAGGCTGCACTCGATAGAAAGAGAGAGAGAGCAGAAAAAACAGCCATCGTTCGAAACTGTAACACCATCTCTGTCCAGCTACCAGCATATGCACACAGGTGATTTGAGTGGTGAATCAAATACCTTTTTTCGGCCTGCTGGTGACCGATCTCACCTAGTCACCACCCAACTTGACGGTGGGACATGGCACGAAAACGGGAGACACAGCATGACATGACCATGGACGGGATAGTGGAACGTGGAACAGACACAACACAGCATGATCACAGATATGACGGTGGGACACGGCATGGCACGACCACAGGCATAAATGGCGTCCCGGGAAAGTATGAAGTGGGATGATGCTGTGACGTAGAGGACACCTGGTCAACCTGCGATGGTGAGACAAAGCATTCGTCGCCAATTTTGTCGGCAGTGTCCGAGTGTGTCCATGTAAATGTCTGAGTATGCCCGTATCCATGTTGTGCTGTGTTTCTGCTGGAGTAATATAACTGATTTAACAATTGATATAAAACCCCTTTTAAACTGTCAATTGAACGTGAAAAAACAAAACCTACAAATCTGTAGTGAACATGCGACCGGCGTTTTCATCTGCACGAACACTTTCGTTGTCGCAATCTTCGTCTGAATTGCTCGCATAAGTTTTGAAATGATACGGCTCCATAATTCTCCTGAAAGCGTTTCTATCACTAATCTTGTCTCCAAGAGTTTCTCCAAAATCCCACTGATCAGTTTCAACATGCTGAGAACCTTCAGAGTTTCCAATGGCTGTGGAATCGGTATCGGAATCCGAGCTTGAAAAACACTTTCTCTATATAATCTGCCATTTGGTTCAAGGTGCATTTTGAGTGTGATGTCATTGGTGAAAAGCGACACTTTAGGGCTTTTTTCAGCACTTTGTGATTGGCAAAAAAAAAAACCTTCCCCTTCAAAGTAGACGATGATTAATGATTTTCAGTTGTTTTTTGGGGAAAAATAATTATTATTACAATAAGAATAATAACTGCTTTTGGGTTTCTTTTTAAAGGTACATTGATTTACACAGAACTACTCCCACAGTTTTGGGGCCAGCCCCACCAAATTTTCTGTACAGCGTTTGGGGTCCCCTGCCTGTGTCCAAAAGTGGGTGGAAGTTGTCACAAAATTTCTCAACCTTTTTCTTATTTTTTTTTGTTAAGAGAGATTTTGGACTCCCATCTGTGCTTAACTCATGTACCTCACCAGTCCGGTATAAATGAATACTGTACTCACCCAACAGGCTGATTTTTATGTCCACTTTGGTGTGGAGCATTACTCTGTGTGGGGTCATCAGGGTCATCAGCTAGCAACAGCAGTCACTTCGAGTGCAGAGGATGGCTCCTCTGTACTTCCAGACTTACTGATCACTAAGCTCACTGTTATACTCTTCTTAAAGTATCAGGAGCGAGCGTTGGACAATTTGTTACAGCATAACTTGGTGTTTTGGCGGGATTTCCCAAAAAGCACTGCGATAAGGCAGATATGCGAAGCATTCAATTCAAAATGAGGCGCTCACCTGGTTCTCGCCAAATACCGCATTTTGCAAATCGTTTAACTCTTAATCACACTGTTTATATCAATTTTTGGTTTTAACAGATAAATCGTTTAGCTTTGAAAACGTTCAAAGTGAACACGTTTAAAGCAAGAGAATACTATACAAAGACGTTAGGCCAAAGTTAAAAAGGCTCACCCCATTATGGAATGAATTTGAATATTTATGCTGAACCAGCTTCCAGTGAATTACAGTACTAAGCTTCTGGAATGTTATTGTTTTGATTGTCTTTTGTATTTATATAAAAGCTCATTATACTGTAGGTCACTTTTAAGGCAAAGCCATTGAATATCAATGTTTTTATGTTGCAATGATATAGTGACAGAAAAGGGACAAATGACAGCATGCACAATCCCAGGATTTGAATGTGCTTATCTTGGTCTCAAAGGCTATGTACTCAATTATGACCACCAAACAAGCAAACCCAAAATGCCACACAGATTTGCATACGTAGAATCAGGGTATTTTGTATTCAAAGTAGTAATGGTTTGTCTGTTTTCTTTTGCAGATCTAGTTGAAAACGTGGCAAAAGACTCCCTGTCTGCGAATCACAAGCTGATTATTGGTAAGAGCATTGCAAGGCTGACCAATGCACATTGTAGATGCATTATGTCTTTGCATGTTTGGGAATCGGAATTGGATAAATTGGCAAAACTGTTTTTAAAAATGCAACATAAATTTATCTTTATCATCATAACTGTTTTGCATGTCTGCATTTACGATACATTAAAACGTAGGCTTTCCATCTCTATGCGTTGCAATAGTCCACTGGACCGAGCAGCATTAAAATGTGGAGACATCAGCCTACTTACTTGGAAGAGCAGAAGATCCCCAGCTGGGCAGAGAATGGTACAAAATGTTTTCATGTTAAGCAGGAAGACAAGGTCCTTTTGCTCGTCATGCAGTTGTTCAGTACTTCTTCAAGATTGACCATCATCTGAAAGGATTAATGAAGCCTAGTCATCAGAGTTGTACATGTGTACCCTGTCACTATCACCAGCTGGTGCACCGCACTCACCTGTTGAAACCTGTGGAGGTGTTGTGTGTGAGGAAAGTGTGCAAGTTGATAAACTCAAAGGAGATAAATGTTTTAACAAGGTATCCACAGTGGAAACTCCAGATGTATGATGTTGCAGTGAACCCTTTGTCTCTGAAAGAGTTCAGAACATACAATAATGGATTGAGGGAAAAATGGACAAGCGAAATGGAGGCAGATGTTCATAATCTATATGTTTGCCTTTTGTCTCTGAATGATCGTTGATATCAAATGTTCTCTCCGTGCATGGGGGGATTGAAACTGCGCATATTTGTCCCTTTCAATATGAATCGGGATGATTTATGGCTCCAGTTTCCTGTGTTTGGGGACTTGCTGCAAACATGCTTTAACCCTTTAAATACAGATCAGCTGTTGTGATGCCAAACAGGCTGACAGTTCGTTAAAGTGCATCTCAACCTGAAGTGTACAAGACCATTAGCTTGGCCAGCTAGGGGAGAAGAATGTCTTTTTGCAATATGACTAGTGGTGTGCAGTGTGCTATTGAGTCAAGCTGCTCAGATCACATAAATCCAGCAAATTTCACGAATATACACAAGGAATATGTATGCATACTCGCTGGGGTGCATCAAACGCCCCCTTTTTTGCGAAAGTTTGAAAACCATAACGGCGATAAGACAGATGTGTTCGAATACATGAAAAAACATTTCTCTTTTTTTTTCAGAATTTTCGGTCATCATTTTGGGGGTCCACACCGGGGTCAAAGTTCAGGCACGCAGCTCCTGCGCATTTTTCAGAATAAGTGTTATTTTTCACTGTATATGATCAAAACTTGTGTCTGGTGGTGAAATAATTCTGACAAAACAATGTACTGCTCCTTTGGTGATGTTTGTAACATGGTTGGCTTGTAATTTGTTGGCACAGTTTCCCGGAAAATGGTATTTTTCCTGGAAATGTGTTTTCCCGGAGGATTGTGTACATGCGCCATACAACGTTTTTGTGGCTGTTATAAAGATCTCATACGCTATGGATCTGTGGACCCGAGGTTTCTGCATCCGCTATCAAAGCTCTACAGCGTCATCTTTGGTACTTAACAGCTGAGTTTGTGCCCTTAGCCTTATTCAGTGAGGATGTTCCAAGTGCAGAGAAGCGTCGACTGCTGACCGTATCATCTCTGTCAAGCCTGATAGAGAGGAACTTGGACCATTGCCTATTGGGCGCTTTGGTACAGACTTCGGAAAGCCTCACTTCCCCAAGGACATTCACTTGACATCTAGCCTATATGACTTTGACTCGGTTGATTCTTGGTTTGTGTTCCGAGAACTTGAACTGGACGATTCATTCTTAACGTATGAAGTGAGTGAGTGGGCAACACTTCCAGCCAATGTGGATTCAAAATCTAAAACCAAAGCACTCAATGTAACTAATGATGTGGCTGAACATCTAATAAAACTCGGAACGGACTGTCTCGGTGCAGCTAGGTCTGAAGAACACTT
>CM068955.1:105472991-105483520 GCA_035128595.1 Eptatretus atami
TCAAAAATCTATAGGTTTGCTACTCTCCAAAAAATTCCAACGAAATTACACAAGGAACCGGACTAGATGTTGGGAAGAACAATTTTTCCTTGTATACAGCAGGTGGAAAATTTCGCGTTCACCCCGAGGCAACCGGAATGCACTTCAGCTTTCCACATGTATGCGCCAGAGAGAGATACTTCTCATAGAGGGCAAGTCACAGGAAATGACAGTCGGGTGATCTTTCCCAACAGCAAACTCTTTCAAACTCGGCGACATTGGTTCTAACACAGTCATTAGCGTTGACCACCATCATGTTGCTACCTTCAGCATCATGAGGCAGAGCTTCCGATCCTGCGTCACCGACAAACGGGGCGTGTTGGAAGGAGAGAGTTGTAGCCAGCCGCAACAAGGGAGTTTTGTAAGATTCCTTTCTGTGTTTGTTTCTGGAGAGAGCCAACGCTAACGACCCCATCCCAGGTGTTGTCAAGCTGGTAGTGTTTGTCAACCCCCGTACTTATTGACTGTGACTCAACCATAACCTTCTCTAGAGGACGAAATACCCTGTTAACCGGTTTTGGCTTGTTACATGGTATTATTCTGTCTGATGCGGAGTAAAGTCAAGTTCATTGCTTCTTGTGATTGTAAGGGGACGCTATCGTCTCTCAGCACCATCTTGCCTTCGTCAAATACTATAATGGTTCCATGAGCTTGTGTCTTTGCCATTAGGAGTATCTCAGCAAAGTCAGTATTGTCGAAGCAAAACGCGGAAGTCGTCCTCGCTTTGAGAATTGGGGAAATCATAACAGTCCTTGGATAGTGTGGTAATTTTTAACCACAGCATTTGCACTTGATGTCTCAAGAGGCAGATACGGCTGTTGGGAACGCAGTAACCCTGTGCATTGAGGTCCTACGCATTTTTATTCTTGTGTCATGGTGGACGGCTAGAGCCGTACCGATAGCGTTTTTCCACCCAAAACGACCTTTTCCAAAAGTTGAAAAAATGTCAAACATCATTTTTTTTAATTTAAATAGATTTTAAACCTCAAAAAATCTTATAGGTTTGCTACTTTCTCCCAAAAAATTCCAACGAAATTACACAAGGAACGCGGACTAGATTTGGGAAGAACAATTTTTCCTTGTATACAGCAGGTGGAAAATTTCGCGTTCACCCCGAGGCAACGGAATGCACTTCAGCTTTCCACATGTATGGCGCCACAGGAAGAGCACATAGTGTCCATCTTGCCAATGCTGTGTATGGGGGTAATGGTCTCTTCATTGTAGTTTGCAATTCACCGAGAGCGTGTGGTGAGATATTTTTTGGATAGCTGTGCTTCCTATTTCGTACTGCTGTTGCAACGCATGGCTGCTTTTTTACGTTCGGCCTCTTGTAGCTGCTGACAGAATGCTCACGACAGTCTGGAAGGACTGGAAGGAAATAAAAAGGGCTTGCTTTATGAGCGCTTGGAAATGTCGGCACGCTATTGGTTGAGCGGTTGCACACGCACTCCATCTCGCCACGCTATTGGTCCGGTGTTCGGATGGTGGGGGGTTATTGGCTGTTTCAAGTTGGGGACCCATCACAGCAATTTTGGACCTTTTGTCACGGAACTCCGATAATGGATCGTTCCAAAAGGGGCATTTGGATCCGAAGCAATACTGGACCATGTGTGCCAAAGTTCAGACTCATCCTCTGCCACGTGTCTCGGAAACCATGGCAGTTTGTTCATTTAATAGTACTAGGTACGGGCCCGTAGGGGCGGGCGCGTAGGTCAGTGCCAGTATTGTGCAGGCCCCTCTCGCCCCCCTCTCTCTCCCCCCTCTCCTCTGCCCCCTCGTCTCGCCCTTCCTCTCTCCCCCTCCTCTCTCGCCCCACTCTCCATCCCCCCTCTCGCCCCTTGCTCTCGCCCCTCTCTCGCCCGCCCTCTCTTGCCCCCTCTAATCCCCAAGTCTCGCCCTTCCTCTCTTCCCCTCTCTCTCTCGCCGCCCCACTCTCATCCCCCCTCTCCGCGTCCCCCTCTCTCGCAGATATTGGTCGACAGATAAATGGCCGTAACTTGGGAACTGCTCGTCCGATTAATATCAAACCTTTAAAAGGCACATCAGCGGGTCCCCGGGCCAAATATTCCTGGCAAGTTTAAATCAGATCGGACCGTCAATCGTGCAAATAAAATAAAAAAATAAATAAATAAAAAACATTAATTGTGACGTCATTCGTGATGTCTGCACCGTGTCTTGTCTTTGTCGACAGATAAATGGCCGTAAACTTGGGAACCGCTTGTCCGATTGAATCAAACCCTTGAAAAGGCACATCAGCGGGTCCCCGGCAATATTCCTGGCAAGTTTCGATCCGATCGGACCGGTGATCGTCCGGCTTATTAATAATTTGGAAAATATTGGCATGATAAGTGAGAAGGTAGAACGACCCTTCAGTGCCATATATACACCTTTTCAACACTGAGAAAAAGGCAGTTAATGGCCATAACTTGGACATCGCTCGTCCGATCGATATCAAGACCTCGAAAAGGCACATCCGCGGGGTCCCCAGCAATATTCCTGGCAAATGTTTCAATCAGATTGGACCGTCAATCGTGCAAAATAATTATAATATAAATAATAACATTAATTTGTGACGTCATAGCACCGTGTCTTGTCATTGGTCGACAGATAAATGCCGTAACTTGGGAACTGCTTCCGATTAATATCAACCTTGAAAATGGCACATCCGCGGGTCCCCAGCAATATTCCTGGCAAGTTTCAATCAGATCGGACCGTCATCGTTAGCAAAAAAAATTAAAATAAATAAATAAACATTATATTGTGACAGTCATTCGTGATGTCATAGCACCGTGTCTTGTCATTGGTCGACAGATAAATGGCTGTAACTTGGGAACCGCTCGTCCGATTGATATCAAACTCGAAAAGGCACATCGCGGGCCCCGGCAATTATTCCTGGCAAGTTTCAATCCGAAGAGGAAGCATTGTGACGTCATTCGTGACGTCATAGCACCGTGTCCTGTTGGTTGACAGACATATATAGGTCGTTATTGTTGACAGACATTGGTTCATTGTATCACGTTATTCTTTTTATTCAATTATTGTGTACTGTCAATTATTTGCTATTTATTATTATTATTATCATTAATATGCTGTTATCATTATCTGAGTAAAAAGGCTGAGAAGGTGAACGACACTTCAGCTGGCGATATATACACCTTCTTTCAACACTGAAAAAAGCAATAAAATGGCCGTAACTTGGGAACGCTCGTGCCGATTGACATCAACCTCGAAAAAGGCACATCTGCGCGGTCCCGCAATATTCTGGCAAGTTTCAATCCGAAGAGGAAGAATTGTGACGTCATTTGTGACGTCATGCACCGTGTCCTGTCTGGTTGACAGACAATATATAGGTCGTTATTGGTTGACAGACATTGGTCATTGTATCACGTTATTCTTTTTATTCAATTATTGTGCTATTATTGTGTACTGCCATTATTGTGCTATTATTATTATTATTAATATGCTGTTATTATTTCTTGAGAAAAAATGGCATGATAGGTGAGAAGGTGGAACGACACTTCAGCTGCCATTTATACACCTTTTCAACACTGAAAAAAGCAATAAAATGGCGTACTTTGGAACCGCTCATCCGATTGACATCAAACCTCGAAAAGGCACATCTGGCGGGGCCCCGGCAATATTCCTGGAAAGTTTCAATCAGATCGGACGCTGCGGTCCGTCGAGAAAGCGGCGGTCGCGACAAACAGACAGACAGACACCACAGAGATTGCTGGAATTAAGATAGATGTGGAAATTTATTTATATATATTATATAAACATACATACATTATATATATCAAATATCTATATATATATATATCTATGATATATATATATATATACATGGTCGATTCATATCACCCATATCTAAATATATATTATATATATTATAATATATATAATACACACATTCATACACAAATATATATTTATAATATATTATATATATATACATACATACATACATTCATATACACATATATATATAAAATATAAACATACATACATTCATATACACATATGTATATATTATATATAATATATACTACATACATCATAAAACATATATATATTATTCATACATTCATACATTCATACATACATACATTATATTCATATATATATTATATACACAAACATACATTCATACACAACACACAAACACATATAACACATATACCGGGCGTAGTGGCATGCGCCTGTAATCCGGCTACTCGGAGGCTTTGGTTGGAGATCGCTTGAGGACGGGAACTCTGCACTGGGCCGTGCTATGAGAGTGTGAGGGCAGCCCGGAATCATGGCGAACCCATCCTTATCCCTGTGTCGTAAGAGGCGACCAGGGTTGCGTCAGGAAGGGCATCGGCGTAAAACCTATGCCAAATCAGTATGCGGATCATAAAGGATGATCTGCTGTGGCGACCCCTAACGGGAGCAGCCGAAAGACGAACACACATTCATTTCCACATATGTATATAAATTATATATATATAAATATACATGCATACATTCATAAAAACACATATATATATATTATATACACATACATACATTCATAAACACACAACACACACACACACACACACAACACAAACACATATATGGATGTGTATATATGTACATATTGTACGTGTCCTATATATGAAATGTGTATATGTATGTATCATAGACTCCTATAGAGAAGGACTGGAACCTCCCATGCTTGGGGTTTGTAACTTGAGTCCGGGGCTAAAATGACTTCTAGAAGGCTAGAGACACGATCTCGGGATCATATAGGGGTTTTGAGGACGGCGAGTTCAATAGTGTCATTTTCAACACCACCTGAGTCATCTTCAAGGTCAAAAGGTCATATGTCAAGGTCAAATTCTGAATTTTGGTATTTTTTTGCCCGTTTTTGTGTAACTCATAAACGGTGAGAGATGGCTGATTGTAATAAGATGCAAGTGTGTAGAGCTGCAAACTTGATATTTATTGTCATATATCGTATTACATAAACATTATGCATGTCACAACACTATGCCTATTACAACTATGTCTATGTCTATCACTAGTTGGAGAGCTTTTTGCCTCCTGAGGCATCCAAGCTTTTTCTTGTCACTTACATTGAGGACATGAGCTTCAATAGAATGTTAGCTAAAGTAGTCATGCAGCATTACTACTAGCTATAGGTGCATCTACAGAGGATAACAGCTCAGCAAAATGAAATCGGCAATGCATTTTAGTCTTGTCATACAAATTATAGGCATTATGTACAAAAAAGACGGTTGACATAGTCGGCACACTCAATCCACCTCTATTCAAATTATCTAGAAACTCAGATGACACCTCTGTTACATCTTCATCATCAAGATCTCCTCCATACTTGTGCTATCGCCATATTATGAACAAGGTGTCGGCCAAATAAACTACTTTATGCTTAGGGCATCGTCAGACCCCAAGAGATCCTGAGTGTCTTAGGAGTAATCTCGTCAATGAGTTCACTTCGCTCATCTGGATTTATGGAAGTTGTACAGTTCTTGTCACAATCAATCACACGAGAACTAGATTCGGGCATAATGTCATGCTTAATGAGTGTTTGCAAATTTACAATTTTAGCTGCAGCATAATGTCAACTACGTCAATGTAGAAGTTTCCACCGCTTCTTTGCCTGGCTTGGCCGAAAACTTTTCCAAGGCTTCATCTGCAATATGCAGGAAGACGTAGTCAAAGTCTTTCTCTGCCAGAAGATGCAGCTGCGCAGAAGGAGGTGAAATGAGGAAGCTCGTGTGCCTCAGTCATCCAACAGGCTGGATTATTACAAGCTGAAGAATTTCCTTGCTTGTGCATTCATGATGTTTACCTGGTCAGTTATGAATCTAATCTGGGACCATTTTGAGAGCAGGCTGTTCTTCTGCAAAGGAAAAGTCGTTTGGCACCTCAATGCCATCTTTCTCAACTTTATTCAAGAATAGAAATCCAAAAGGTGAGTGAACTTGTTGGAAATGAAAGAATGCTTGACAGTTTGTCCAGTAGCATCAGTTCTTGATAGGTAAAGGTTTTCCTGGTCTTTTATGACGTTAAAGCCAGGAAAATAGGAGCTGATTTTAGCACAGAAGTGGTCGAAATCTTGGATATTGTCTGCAGCCTCATCAGCTGCCTGCATTTCTTAGCTCTTGATTCTGACTAGAAGATGATGTTGGGCGTGGGGCTGAGGTCACCTGCTTCAAAGCTGATTTCGGTACTCCAGGAATATTGATGGGGGTTCTTTGGGTCGTTTGCCACCCCTAACTGACACCCTAATCACAATTGAAATGTCTCACAAATATAATATCTCCTTTAAGCACTTCAAGCTTTTTCTCATTTGGCATTGCCAATATCCATCTCTCCCTCTCCTCAGGATTTTTGGAAGGATATGACCTTTACATAAGGCGTCCCATCATAGTTTCCTCTACAACCAAAGCAGCTGCACGACGTGGCATATTGTCACAACAAGCAGGAAACACACAAAGATCCTGTAGATCACCAGCTGGACAGTTTCTGAAAGAGAAACAAACAAAACATACATTAGTTACGATGATAGAAATCAGAAGTAGTGGCAGTAGGTGCACAATGTCATGTTTTGTCATAGACTTACAAAAGTTTTCCTCTATGAGTTAGAACAAAAAAGGGAAAAAATACCAAAATTCAGTAATTTGACTTGAAATATGACCTCAGGTGGTGTTGAAATGAACACTTTGAACTCGCCGTCCTCAAAACCCCTATATGGATCCGCGAGATCGTGTCCTCAGCCCTTCTAAAGTCATTTTAGCCGGACTCAAGTTAATCCTTCAGACTCAAGTTACAAACCCCGAGATCGTGAGGTTCCAGTCCTTCTCTATAGGAGTCTTGGTATGTATATATTATTATATATATATATATAATATTATGTAATTGATTGTATTCTATCTATCTATCTTAATATTTATATATTATGTATATCTATCTATGTATATTTTCTATATGTTTGGATTGTGGTATATCTATCTATCTATTATATATAAATATTATCTAATGCAATGTGTGTATATCTTCTTCTTCTTCTTTCGGCTGCTCCGTTAGGGGTCGCCACAGCGATCATCCGTCTCCATTTCGCTCATCCTCCACATCTTCCATTGAACTCCAACCACCGCATGTCCGCCCTCACCGCATCCATGAACCTCTTCTTTGGCCTTCCTCTTCTCTCCTACCTGGCGGCTCCATCCTCAGCATCCTTCTCCCGATATACTCCGCTTCCCTCCTGTGCAATGTCCAAACGATCTCAATCTGCCTCTCTCACTTTGTCTCCAAACCGTCCTACTGCGCTGTCCCTCTAATATACTCATTCCTTATCCTGTCATCCTCGTCACTCCCAACGAGAATCGAGCATCTTTAACTCTGCCACTCCAGCTCCGCTTCCTGTCTTTTTGTCAGCGCCACCGCTCCAAACCATACAAATAGCTGGTCTCACTACCATCGTTATTACTTTCCCCTTCACTCTTGCAGCTACCCTTCTGTCACAAATCACTCCTCAACTCTTCTCCACACATCCATCCTGCCTGCACTCTCTCTTCACTTCTCTACCACACTCTCGTTACTTTTGGACAGTTGATCCCAAGTATTTAACCCATCCACCTTCCCCCCTCAACTCCTTGCAACCGCACATAACCACCCTCCCTCTCATTTACGCACATGTACTCCGTCTTACTCCACTGACTATCATTCCCTTCTCTCCAGTGTTACCTCCCTCTCGAGGCTCGCCTCAGCCTGCTCCCTACTCTCCCTACAGATCATGATGTCATCCGCGAACATCATAGTCCATGGAGACTCCAGTCTGATCTAGTCCGTCAACCTGTCCATCACCATTGCAAACAGGAAAGGGCTCAGAGTCGATCCTTGGTGCAATCCACTTTTACCTTAAACCGGTCCTCATTCCTACTGCACACCTCACCGCTGTCACTGTCCTCATACATATCCTGCACCATCCTCACATACTTCTCCACCACTCCTGACTTCCTCAACAACACCAACAACTCCTCTCTTGGCACCTATCATAAGCTTTCTCTAAATCCACAAACAAACAATGTAACTCTTCTGGCCTTCCCTGTACTTCTCCATCAACATTCTCAAAGCAACATCGCATCAGTGGTGCTCTTTCCTGGCATAAACCCATATTGCTGCTCACAAATCTCACCTCTCCTCTCAACCTAGCTTCCACTACTCTTTCCCACAACTTCATGGTGTGGCTTAACAACTTTATCTCTCTGTAATTACCACGCTTCTGCACATCACCCTTGTTCTTGAAAATCGGAACCAGTACACTTAATCTCCACTCCTCCGGCATTCTCTCACTTTCCAAGATTTTATTAAACAATCTGGTTAAAAACCCACTGACATCTCTCCTAACACTTCCATGCCTCCACTGGTATATCATCTGGGCCAACCGCCTTTCCACTTTCATTCTTTCATAGCAGTCTCACTTCATCCTTACTGATCCACCCCACTTCCTGATTCACTATCTCCACCTCTTCCAACCTTCTCTCCCTCTCATTTTCTTCATTCATCTGCTCCTCAAATACTCCATCCACCTTCTCAACACACTCTCCTCGCTTGTCAGCACATTCCATTTGCGTCCTTTATCACCCTGACCTGCAGCACATCCTTCCCAGCTCGGTCCCTCTGTCTTGCCAATCGGTACAATCCTTTTCCCTTCTTTTGTATCCAACTTCTCATACAGCTCGCATATGCCTTTTCCTTAGCCTTTGCCACCTCTCTCTTTGCGTTGCGCCGCCACTCCTTGTACTCCTGCCTACTTTCTTCATCTCTCTGGCTATCCCACTTCTTTTTCGCCAACCCCTTCTTCCTTTACTTTCCTGTACTTCCTCGTTCCACCACTAGTTTCCTTATCTTCCTTCTCTATCCAGATGTCACACCAAGTACCTTCCTAGCTATCTCCCTCACCACTTCTGCTGTAGTTGCCCAATCATCCCACCCCTCTTTACCACCATCCAACACCTGTCTCACCTCCTCCCTAAATTCCACGCAACAGTCTTCCTCCTTCAGCTTCACCATCTGGTCCTTGGTTCAGCCTCACTCTCTTCCTCAACCTCACCTCCAAAATCATCCTACAGACCACCAATCGATGCTGTTGAGCTACACTCTCCCCTGCCACCACCTTACAGTCTCTAATCTCTTTCAGGTTGCATCTCCTGCATAAGATGTAATCCACCTGTGTGCACTTTCCTCCACTCTTGTAGTCACGCTGTGTTCCTCCTTCTTCTTGAAATACGTATTTACCACTGCCATTTCCATTCTTTTTGCAAAATCTACCACCATTTGCCCTTCCACATTCCTCTCGTTGAGACCGTACCTACCCATCACCTCCTCATCCTCTTTATTCACTTCCCCAACATGCCCATTGAAATCTGCTCCAATCACCACTCTTTCATCCTTGGATATACTCTCCACCACTTCATCTAACTCACTCCAGAAATCTTCTTATACTCCATTCACACCCCATATGCGGGCATATGCACTGATGACATTCATCATCACCCCTTCAATTTCCAACTTCACACTCATCACTCGGTCCGACACTATCCTCACCTCCAATACCCTCTTGACATAATCCTCCTTCAGGATTACCCCAACACCATTTCTCCTCCCATCCACACTATGGTAGAACAGTTTGAAACCACCTCCAATTCTCCTAGCCTTACTCCCCATCACTTGGTCTCTTGTAACACAGTATGTCCACCTTTCTTCTCTCCATCATATCAGCCAACTCTCGCCCTTTGCCAGTCATAGTCCCAACATTCAGAGTTCAACTCTCACCTCCACACTTTACCCTTCCCCTCTCCCACTGCCTCTGGACCCGCCTTCCCCATCTCCTTCTCCTCCGCCCAGCAGTAGCACAATTTCCACCAGTACCCTGCTGACCAACGGTACCGGTGGCGGTCGTTGGTAACCGGGCCTCGACCGATCCGGTATGGAAATCCGTTTTATTGTCGCATAATGATTTGGCATAGGTTTTTATGCCGGATGCCCTTCCTGACGCAACACTGGTCACCTCATACGACACACAGGGATATGGTACACCTATTCTAACCGGGGCATACACCGGGCCCAGTCACTGGTACTCATTTTGCCGACCTCGGAAGGATGACAGGCTGAGTCAACCCCTGGTGTATATTTATTCAGTGGCCCAACGGGCTTGAACTCAGGACCTTTTGGGTCCAGCCGCTGCCCTAACCACTGCGCCAACACCAGGTTTCACCAGGCAATGTTATAATATATATATATATATATATATATATATATATATATATATATATATTAACATATGTAAATGTGTGTATATTTATGTATATATATACTTATATATGTATTATTTATATATGTATTATGTATATGTGTATATATATATATACACATGTATCTACTCCTCCCATGCTCTTCTCACTGAAGAAAGCTGCATAAAGCTACACAAGTGTGAACCG